>VZRN01004407.1:4352828-4463657 GCA_013397935.1 Dasyornis broadbenti | reverse complement strand
TTTTTTTTTTATTTTCAAGCACCCATTAAGGACAGAAAAAATGAGATTTTCATGATGGGTGAATGAACCCATTAGCTCTGATCTCATTACTTTGAGTAGTGTCTCAGATGTGTTTAAAATTAGTGTGCTAAAGCAGGTATGACCTTTAAGAAAGAAAGAATTTGGAACTGCTTTTTATTCTGAATCAGGTTCCTCTCCAAATACTTCTTCCAAATTATAAATATTGGACTGTTTTGTTGATGTGTTTTATCTTGAAAGAGGGCAAATTACTTTATTTAATGTGATTAAAATATCTCTCACACTATTTTATAGCTATACCAATGGTAATGGATGTCCACTTATTTTTTTATGCTCATCTCTAGATAATATACAGAGCAGGAACATGGGCTGGAGTTACTGAGCTGACAAACTATATCAAAACACTAGAACCTGAAAGAAACAAAATATTCTTTCTCTATTGTTGTTTCAGAAACAAGTCAACAAAACATTTGTCAGAATTAGCACACAATTATAATATCATCTAATTAAAATTCAGTTATGTGCTTTAAGGTGCCTTTAATAACATTCCTGTTCACACCTCCTGGTTATTGAGAATTAACAAATCAAGGACAGGATGACAACTTGTATCTCCAAATTATCTAGAACTTTCCAGAAATCATTTTACTGACCATATAGTATTAGTATTGTAAAGTGGTTCTTCTAAATATTTGAAGACGAACTAAAACTTGGCCCATTTGTTTTAACCAATGACCATCTTGCAGTATCCTTCACTAGCAACTGCTGTCTCTCTCTAGTTTCCCTGCTGGTTATTTAATTTTTTTATTTGCTATTGTCAGTACTTTTCAACATATTCTAGGACAAAGAGAGAAAAGCCTTTTCTGACATATGGGATTGTTGCTGGAAGTTACGCAGGGAAGTTTTCCAGATTTGAGGGGAGTAAAACAGGGAAGCAATGAGCTATACCCCATAAGGGATTCCTTGTCACCCTTGGGAAAAATCAGAGCAGAAACTGCAACAGGTGTTTTCTGGGGTGTGCCAGTCTTTGTCACTGTCTCAAAGGAAAGTATTCACAGCATGAAGTGAAGGTGGGGATGAGGAACAGAACAATCACAGAAAACACGCCTGTGGCCATATTACCTCAGGCTGTGATCTTGTGCAGCCCCGTGTGCTGCGTCAGGTCGGGACATCAGCAGCTGGGCTGGGGCTGCCCGGGAGCTGGTGGCCGTGCTGGACCATGGAGCAGTTGTCCTTCCCTGCGTCTGTGTTGAATCAATGTCATCACGTAGCACTCTGTGTGTGCAGGGCAGCTTTCCTGGTGTGTGAATGCTTGTGGGTTTGTGTGCACTCGGCTAGCATGCTGTCCTCGGATACCACGGAGGGTACACAAGAGAGACACTGAGGAAAGGGAAGGGAAATCACAGGGAACTTGTGCATTATTTATTAATAACCTCATAAGGTTCCACCAGAAAGTGCAATGGGAAATACTAGTCCAGGCTCTGGCGTCTTTTCTGGTTGCTGACAACTGGTTTGCATTGTAAAATGCTGGGGACAGTGGGTACACACTACCAGGGATTGAACACAGGACTTCACTGAAATTGGGCAGCCAGTTTTAGTTATGTTATTATGTTTTAAGAATGGGTTAAAACATCTGGAAATTGACAGAATACTGATTTTTATTCTTCTCACAAAAAAAAGAGGTTACCAAATTATTTAAAGCATCGTGGTACAAATTCAATTCTAGGTGGTGAACTGGCTAAGCAAGTTGAAGTCTGAAGCATTGGTCATATTCACCTTTCATGTACAACTGAAGAAAATCTGACACTTCCACAGCTACCCCATCCTTACCATGCTGCACCAGCAAATAACCACCCCAATGCACAGCCCCCATTCACTTTTTCCATGCACTTCAAGATACGTCCTCACTACGCTTTCCTGATAAACTGGACAGGATACTGCAAAGGAGTAGAGAGAAATGGAGGAAGAAGGACAGTTCCCCTCAGACAGGTTGTAACTGCACAGGTTTCTTCATCAGGCTGATTGCTGTGTCTGTGCAGACTTCCATGAATCCAGAATTCACAGTGTCAATTGACAGAGCCGTGTCACATGACGGTCTGTCAAAAACACCATAAGAACTCTGAGATAAGCTGTTGGTAAGAATTGTCCCCAGGCCCCAGGTGGGGCAGCACTGTAGAGCTGTCTGGCCCAGTGACAAGTGGCTTGCAACTTGGGAGATCAGCACAGGAAGGGGCAATGTGGGTGCTTGGGAGCTCTTGGCTGCTGGTGGCTCACCCCTGTGTTCTGTAGGCAGTGAGGATAGAGAGGTTTGTTGTCATCTTAAACTGTAGTCATTTCAGTGCCTTGGCTTGTATTATTCGTTGTGCTGGTGTGAGTAATGTGTGGCAAATTGGAGCACGTGGGAGACATGACTGTCCAGAGGTGTCTGAGGTGGCCCTGTGGTTTTAATGTAACTATGTCTGCCATGTCTCAGTCACCATTTCTTCATTTGAGGGCAGAAACCTCAGTGCTGTGCTCTTGTTTATTAAAGCCTCTTCCCAAACAAAGCCTGGCATGCTTTCCCTTTTCCCTCTGGCACAGTGCTCCACCCCACCAGCATTCTCAGTGCACAGCTGCTTAAGGGTTATTTTCTCTGGGAGGTGGCTGTGTGGGGGGATGTTCATGTACACACAGACATGCACAGAAAGATGTGTACTCCTACAGAAGAAACAACTTCGTCAGCAAATTATCTCATCTTATTTCAGCTATTATAATCCTCTTCAAGCCTCAACAAAGCACTCATACATGTTTGATCAAGTCACTATTAAAGAGAAATATTGTGCTATTCTTGCCAACTGGACCACCTACACCTTGGTATCACTATAATTATTGTCAAATATTATTGTTACAAGAGGGCACAAACTGTGTAGATCTTTCTTTAATATGACAGTGGCCAATTTAATGGAACATTACTGATTAGCACAGCCAGTGCAGAATATGCTAGCACACCTTTTACAAAACTTTATGTTACAGTTGAATGGATTACAAAACACCTCTTGAATGCCTAGTGGCTGGCGTGGAGCCAGAGCCTTTAAAAAAAAATTGAAAATGCCTCTTGCTTTCTCCTTTTTCATAAAGAAATCGGAAAGCAGAAGCACTGACCTTGGCAAGCTTCTTACACTAAGTTTTCCAGTAGGCAAAAGCTCTATAAATCAAACCAGAATAATCCTGTGTATGTTTTTGTTTTCATGCAGGCTGCTAGGGTTGCACTTAAAGATTTGATTTTTATTGCTAAAGGAATGTTTTTAAATCATCAAGACCTAGAGCGTGTTGTGTGAGCTTAGTCCAAATTTCATCATCATCTTTTGCAATTTGCCTAACGCCCCAGCTCCCATGGAAATACAATTTATTTCTCTTGCAAAAGTCATTACAATCTATGAGCACAAAGAAAGAAACCTGCAGAACAGAAAATGAGCAATAAAATCATGACAAAATCTGCTACCTAGATTCTTTCCCCTAAAGCAGAAAAATAAGATAAACAGTGCTTCTCTTTCTCTCTGAGTTATTATTAGTTCAGTATTATTTATCATACAGCTTGGAAATCTTAAAAGGTTACAGTTTATTTTTCATGCATGGCTTTAGGGAGCCTTTTGACTCTGCCGAGAATTGTAACATGACATTGTTTTCAAAATGAAAGCTCTGAACAGATTATTTTCCACATTATCTAGATAATAGAGGTGATAGATGGGACCAAGTCTAGCTGGTGTAAGCAGTTGTAACTCATTTAAATTATGGAAATTTGCACCAGCAAAGAACCTGCCTCTAAGGAGAGAAGTCTGGAGGAAATGTTCTAATTCAAATTCATGTTACCTTTTTTTTTTTTTTGTTAATATGGACATACCTTGCGTTTAGGTTTATGGTAAAGAATATTAAACTGAACAAAAATTTAATTCCATCTCTATGCGTTCTTTTATGCTAAAGCACTAAAAGATATGTTCCCTAAGCCTGTTTGCAAGCTTCATCTTTCTGTGCATCCAGGTCAGCTAAACACATGCTATCATCAGAAGCAACTTACAAAGTCTGTGTTAACACCAGTGGGACTCCCCGTGTGTTGCAGTAAGATTTGCTAAATATTGATCATTAGAACACATATTTGAACTTAAAAGCTACAGTGCTTTCCTGACTGTGAGCTTCCGAGCCCTCCTAAAACATATCTTCAACTTAGACTAAATATATCTCTCTGTGTGAACATATGTACGTATTTATATGTTCTCTTCTTAATTTACAGCATTTAATATAATTACTATGCTGTATGTACAAGCAAGAAGTATAGGATATTGGTAAGATTTTCCTTGCTCTTTCTCCTTTTTCTCCATTTTTTCCATCCGTACTTTTGACATGCTTTTTCTGAGTTCCAGCACCAGTTGGCAAGGGCAAGTCCTCAAACCCACCCACGGCTGTTTTCTGTCAAAGTATTGGATCTGTGGGGCTCAGAAGCTCACAGCTGAGCCATGAGACACAACTCTGTAGGCAATGATATTTTTCACTACACATTTTCTCAATGTGCTGCTGGCACTTGTAAAGTTAATAATCCCAAGGGTAACGAGTGGGCCCACTTTACAATGGGCATAGTTTACAATTAACAGGGCTTTTTTTTTTTTCATGCTTTAAGTGAAACTTCCTTTTTCCCAAATGCCTACATGACAGACAGATGTTTAAACATACTGGGGGCAACCACACAATCTTTAGCCTAAGTTTTTTCTTGAAGTTCGTTTCTTTCCTCATGAATTTTCTTTAGCTGGTTTCTTTCCTTTGGTTTCCTATCACCAAACTACTACATCCTTATGTATACTGGGACAAGAGTTACACTGTGAGAAACCACCTGAACCAACACTGGGAGTCATGAAAATAACTTCACTAAGTACTCATCTATTGCTTCATCATCTGCATTTTACATTTTTCTGTGGAATTGTTTCAACAGATGTAAATCCCCTAGATTGTGCTGTAAGAGAAGCATATTTTACCTTAGCCAAAAACAATTCCTGAAGTATTTGGCTTAAAATAAAAGTATCCATGCAGGGTTTTGCTGATTTAACTCTTCTGGATTCAAAAAGTAGTTTTACTTACAGCTCTAGAGAAACAAATTGTACTAATTTAAGACCTAGCCTCTAGTTAAGGAGTGTCTAATGAAGGGGGAAGAAAGGAAGGAGAACTATTTCTATCCCAAAGGTTTCATATATTAAAATGAAATAACATTTAAAACCAAGACCATTGCCTTAACCAACTATACTTTCTAGTTTATACTGTTATAATGTTATAACAATAGGAGGGCGACTGACCAGTTTAGGGCAGATAAGGGTGGAAAGAGAAGAGAATCTTCAGATGACAGCAGTATCGGATTAAGTTTTGGTAACTTGGGCCAGTTTAAAGCTGGCGGGCACCCTGTGACTTCCAAAGATGAATGGTTGTGTAGCTGGACACAGGGATGTTCCTCTCTGGTTGTACGGCTTCCCACATCTCTTGGGGTACAGCACGGGGAGGGAGCTCTGCCAGTTCATCTCACTGGATATAAATGTGCATTTTCCTGTAAGTGTTCTTGCATGATCAGGAAAGTTATCTCGCATACAGAATATCTATAAAGTGTCTCGCTGAAATGTATGCATTCAGCAAAAATGCTGCTGTAGCTTCTGTAAATAACACTGGTCCACAAATGTCTCGGTGGCTCACAAATGGCTGAGCATCGCTTGCACACCGAGTGGGTAGATGCCTTACAAGTACTTAAGCAGGAGAGAAATGGCATGGGCTGGATTGCTGCCTTGCATATGCAGATTTGATCAGCATTTTTGCACCTCTTTCACAGTGCCATTGGATATAAAACATTAAATAAGCAATATTCAATGTGCATATTTTAAAACTGTGCTTGCAAATTTTTCTTGTAGAGTTTGTATTAATTGAAATTGTTTAGCTTTTGTTTCAGACCTTCAGTGGTTATGGTCTGGTACAAACAGATAGTGACTGCACTTCTAAATACTCATTTAGATCAGAATCATCTGGTTTCTGTAATCTACCCAGGTTATAATTTTATGATAATGTCCGTGAAACTTTCAGGTTTTGTCTTACTTCATCTGAAATTCCCTTCCATTTAGTATTTATAGCCCTTGGTTAAATTATGAGTTAAATGTGTTCTTCTAAGCTTTGTTTAACCACACTGAAAGTGTCCTTCTGGAAACAGTTCTTTGGAAAGGAAGAAGACAACTACTTAGATTGAGTAAGGACTATCAAAATGGACCAATAAGACAAGGCAAAAATACACCATTAGCACCTAGGTCAGTGTGGGGCAGAAACTGGAGCTGTATCTGCATGGCACTGACATGATAATAGAATAAAATGGTGGCAGGGAACAGTCCTGCAAAATTGTTGTCAGATGAGCTTCTATTTCCAACAGAGGGTTTCTGCATGGCTCTTTTTAAATCTTCAGAGATACCATGTTTAAATCCGTAGCAATAACTAAAAGGTATTTAAAATTATTTGACTAATTGTCATTTTTTTTTTTAATAAACACTGTAAAAAAGGAAAATATGCAAAAGACCATCCTCTATAACTACATGTAGCCAAATATGAAAATAAGTGAGCTAGGATCTATGCAGAGAATCCTGCACACTTCAGCTGGTTCTCTAAAACATATGTGGAGTTCTTAACATTGCTAATTCTTTAAAATCAAACTGAGATTCTCATGAAAAAATCCAAGAAAGATTTGGCTACAGACTGCTTCTAAAATTGGCTAAGGCTTCACAGTAATACTTGCTTCTTTCTACATCATAGTCTAAAACAGTCATTAGTTCATGAGCCAGTCATGCATGCCAGAGTGCACAAAACTAGAAATTAATAGTATCTGCTGAGCATTCTGTGCTCTGATACTGTGCAGTATGGAAGAGGAGGGTGGCTTGGAAACCTTCAAAGTGAATTAAGAACTAGTCACTTGCTTAATCCTGATTCTCACTGTTATGAACAGTTCTTTGCTGGCTATTTCACCTTTCACTTCAAGTCACAACAAATTCCATGAAAAGTTCTTACTTACACATCTGCTTAAAGCCGAATGAAAGCAGAATTCAATTAAGTTTATGGCGAATCTGTTAAAAACCCACAAAACATGGAAACCAAAAATTCAATTGAGGAGTGCATCTGATTCTCCATCTTTAACATGCTGCGATGTGTCTAGAGATTACAGCACATATGGTCTGTAAAACCACCCACCATTTCAATATGTCTGAAATGCAGAGTAGTATATGTAGCATCACAAGTTAGAAATTAGGTAGAAGAATGGATGTTAGTGTTAAACCTACAGAAACACAGAATTATACAGTTCAGACTAAATATGTGTTCCTTTGTTCCCGCATTGCACCCTTTGTTTCTCTGCTAGGCTGAGCTGGGAAGGTTCTCCAGGCAGTGGGTGCTTCATGTGCCAGGTGTGCTGCACCACCAGGGCAGAGTCAAGGACAACATGTGTGTGTTGGAGGAGAACCTCAGCAAGGAGGCTCTGAAATGAGTCATACCAGCGGCACCAACTCTTGCAATTTCTTGCTATTCTTAAAAGCCTCTGCAGTCTTTACCTTGAGTATCGCTTTCGGTAGTTTTGTGCATGAGTAGTTTTGCAATACTTTTATGAAACACGGTATGCTATTATACCAGCTTAAAACAGTCATCAATATTTCAAGTGAAGAAATGTAAAGAGCTTCTCAAAGCATGTACTGTTTACCGTACCCACTCAAACAGATGGCCTTCAATGGGAATTACAGAAGCACAGCAATATAAAAACACTATCCTGATAATAATACAAATCACAATCACACTGATGTAAATCTGAGGACACCTCCACAATCTTGTTTCCTGCACTGCATATCTGACAAAATAAAAGATATTTAATTCCTGGTCAGAGGGAGGTAAAAGAGCCAAGCTTTGTGTCTCAGCAGTTCAGAGATACTGCTGAAATTGTCTTTACCCACCTGTCTTTAACTATTCTTCAATCATTCTTTAATATAAGTGGGAAAGGGATCCTGCTATTGATTGAACTCTTTGCTTTTATCCAGCCTGCCTTAAGCTTGAAATAGATCTCTCTTGTCACAGAAATAATAATAAAGCTTTTTCATAGTGGAGAAGGGGGTCCCAGGTACTGTGAGAGTTTTTGTTCTCTTAAAATAAGTCAAATCTCTTTGGATAAACAATGGCACCAGTGCCAGCTTCCACACGGTGACAACTAGTGCTGCACAATTGATGTGCCACCTTAATGCCACAGGATTGATTGAACATTTCCCTGCTGTTACTTTCCTTTTTTTTTTTTTTTTTGCTGTTGTCTTTCCTCAAGAGAACAGTGTTCCTAGCATGACCCCTTTTGCTTTGCACGTCAAGTGAAGGAAAATCACCCTTTGCTGTTCTTGTGGGGACAGCTATTGATCTCGGACACAGTGATGCAAACCAAAAGTAACTCCTTGGGAGCTGAAGGCATTGCCCCAAACACTGGCCTGTGAAGCTGGGGTCAGACTCCAATCCTAGCCTTCAAGTTTTATTTTTTATCTAATGAGAAGCAGTGTTTCTGTTATACCCATGCTGCAGAGAGCTCTGAGTCATTTGGCAGAAGTGAAAATTTAATATTGTTTATTTTTGATGCTTATAACACAAAACAATGATGTATGTTACAGTCTCAATACATTTTCTTAATGGTCACATCCATGCCAAATGTATTTATATTTTTGCAAGAGTTTATGAGCAGTAATACCAACATTTAATTTTCATAAAAGCTTTTTTTTTTTCAAGAAAATCCCATAAAGCCTCATCACATAACACAACTATCACTTACTGTGCAACAGATCTTTTATGCGCAGTTTATGTCCCTTCAACTCTTTTTAGAAAGTGCTGGATATGGACATAGCTAAACCAGGACAAATCCCTTCTGCTGTTCTGGTTAATCTTTGTTTGGCTTGTATAATGTACCCAAGGTGAAAAGGTGGATAAAGCTTAAGCTGAGATAAACATCAAAAAGTTTGTGCATTTTAGGAAAGAAAAGACTCGAGGGAATTCTCATACAAGTCACTAGTGGCTGCCTTGTTTACAAAAAATTAGGAAGTGCAGCTCTTGGTGAAATGCCGCCGCAGCTAAGCGTCACTGCATGAATTAGACTATGAGTACACTTTCTGAAAAAGGCTCAAATCGAATTGTAAAATTTTTAATTAGACTTACGTAGAACCTTTAAACATCTGAAGCATTTTCCCAATATCTGCTGTCCAGTTAGGCTTTTTTTCTCCCACAAATGCTTCATACTTACACAAAGACTTTTCTCTCTAGAAAAACTACAAAAATATGATCACTGCTACCATCAGTTGTCATTAATCCTTTGCAAGTAGTCAAGACACTTATAATAAAACCACATGATCCAGACAAAAATGAAGACTTATTATTACTTAATTCTGCTTTCTACAGATTCTTGCAGTCATTGGAGGTTTAATAAGCATAGAAAGATTTTTGGGAGAGCGCTATCTTGGCAAAAAAATAGATTTCATTGCATTTGCAAAGAGGACAAAATAGTGCTTCTTCTTGATGTGACGTTTTTTCTACTTTCTTTCAAATCTAGCTCCTTTTGGTTTTAAGATATCTTGCTGAAAAGCAGTTTTTACAGTTTATCAGTTGTAGTATACATCAACTACTTTGTATGGTGGTTTTCCCTCTTCCTAACTAGGAGACAGTTATTGTACTTTTTCTAACAGAAAAATGATGACTAGGGATGGGAGAAAACGAGGAATAAATGGTGATCAGCCAGTGTTCATGGTCATAAAAAATGAATATATGGGTTTGTGTCCAAGTGAGAGCATTCATAGCGATTCCAGACAGGAGTTATACAAACACAATGCTCTTTGTGAATATAAATTTAGAGAGGGACAGAAGGCTGTACAAAGTGAACAACCATTCACATTTCAAGCATTTTTTTTTTTCTCTAAAACCATCAGTACTACATTTAACCAGCTTTGCACTTAAAAGTAATTTGGTGCTTATTCTTTGCCTCTCAGAGGATGGAAGATATTTTTGTTGTCTTTTGCCTGAGATAGTACTATTTCCTGGTGCTTTAAAGTAAATAATTTATTGTAGCCTGGGGCTTTCACTCTAAGACTTTTTGTATATGATACACTACTTACCTTAGCATTCCTGTTTATGTATTTACATTGCTCTCATCTCAGTGGTTCTCGGGCTCTTGTATACCAATGTCTTCCACGCCCTGCAGAGGAGGAGTGTAAGTTATTAATGCTTCTGTATCCCTGATGATTTTATTAAATGAAGTTTAATTACTTCCATTGCTTTTGTATAACATAATCTAGTGCTCATTTACTCTATTATTAACATTCAGATGAATTAAAATAGGGCACATTTGCATCAGTACACATTGAGCATGATGTAAGGCCAGGCGTAATTAATTTCTCTCACTTACAGCTATGGAGATTGTTAATTGAAAAAAAAAAGCAATATGTAGGATTTGATTTTTATTTGCATTAGGTTACTTATCACTCTGGAGTTGTAAATCAGCATTCTGGTTAAAAGTGTTCCTATTTTTACTATTGAGCACTGTTTACCAGAGTGCTGTCAAATGGTAAAATGTAATAATGAAGCTAATTCTTATTGCTGTAGGGGGAAAGAAATGATTCTACACATTCAAAGTTAAGTAACTGAACTACAGATCTAGCTCTTTTTATGAATGGTAAAATTTTCAGCAGCTTCAAGGAGAGGTGTGAGTCCCTCAGTCCGTGGTTCCTAACCTTCTGACGAAGACAAGCTCTACATAAGTACCAATGTGGTCCTGCCCCCACCCCTGCACCGTAGCTTTGACCCAATCCGTAGCTCCCATCCTGGTCAGCCCCAGGTCTGTCTTGTCATGGCTCTGGATGTGAGGTCTGGGAGCTCCAAAGACTTGCAGTGTGATCACACCTTGCTCGTAGGGAACCACTGCATCAAATGACACCATTTGCAGAACTGCCTGGTGTAGGGAGTTCCAAGATCTGTTTTGGTGCTCCCAGACTGACAGAGAGACAGTGACCTTTTTTTTTTTTTTTTTTTTTCCCAGAAAGTGCTGAAAAAATGGTTCTTCTAAAAAATTCTAGTTTCTTTAAAAGCTCACTAGAATGGAAGCCCTGAAACTGAGGAATACCTAATTCCTCAAGCACTTTTAAAAAATATATTGCTTATGTAAGAGGATTTGCTAACAGAAATTAGACTGAATCTTTTAATGAACTATCTGCTTTGGAAATATATCACTCCAGTAGCCTTCACTGACCTTTTGCAAGAGATCATCTGCATGTGCTTGCTCAAGAGTTTTTAGTACAGAAATGTGGTTGCCTTTCTTGTTTAATTCTTTTTCTTTGTGGCAGAATGCTAAGAGATTGCTTTTCTGTCCCCTGTCAATAAGTGACCTGCCTTAACCAGGCACTCAAAATGAATCATAGCACTTGTCAGCACGTGCACCAGCGATTGCTAAGGAGCTAACCACTCCAAGGCCATCTGTAGCAGCACTTGCTGTTCATTTCCCAGTACAAGGCTTAGTATGGTTGTGTGTTTGGCAGTGAATGTTATCCATGGAAAGCCCTCATGAGATGGGGGAAGCGAAAGAGAAATACTCTGTCAGCTGTATCCATTTCGTTACTGCCTGCTGGTCATGAAATCAGAGGGGGTATGGCAGTGTAGAACAGGGATCCAGCAACTGATATGGAGGTGGTCCTGTGGGGGCAGGAGGGAAGAGTTGGGCAATTGTTTAAAAAGAGGCTTTAGCAAGTGCCTTGGGAGTCTTTTTTTAGCCCCTGAGAAATCAAAAGTAAAGACTGAGCAGAGGTAGTCAAGAGAATCCAAGTCCTTGACCACTGATGCAAATTGCTGCTTTGGACTTAATTCCTAAGGAATTCTGATCCCAGAGTTGAGGATACCATACATCTGTCTCAAAGAGAAATGCTTCTCTAGTTAACCGAGTTTTCAAACGCAAAGCTAAAAACATAGAGGGAGCACAAGGTCTCTTCTCTTGCATGCTGAGGATTCCAAGAAGAGGGTGAAAGAGAAAGGATGCAGAGATAACCCACCCCTGGACCAGTGAAACACTTCTCAAATTCCTGGTGAAGGTCTAGTAAGGAAGGTACAAAGCAGCCACTGATATCTCTGCTGAATAGGTACAAATTTACTGTGTTTGAGTACCATGTTTAAATAATTAATGCTCAATGTCAGTTAACTCTGGAATTACAATGAATTTCTCAGTTTATGCAGTTCCTGGTTTATGCAATGAATTCAGATGCTGGCAGAACATCCTTTCAATATCTTGCTTGCTGTGCTAGATAAACGGTGTTCTGTCTACCTTCTCATTGATTTTAGACCATTCTGATATAATCCCAAGGCATTTGATGTAAAGAAAGAAAAAAACATTCAGGAAACATTCCTGAAATATGGTAAAATTAGATTTCTATTGTTAACAAAAAAAGAAAACAAACATCCTTCAAACTGGATTAGACCATTGAAATAATAATACTGCACTGCGAGACTTAACATGTGAGGGTGTTTGTAATGGACTGGATTTGCAGCTACGGATAACTGCACAGAATGGGAAGCTCCGCTTGAGACAATCAGCAGTCTTGTTGTTTTAGCCTAAGAAATGTATTTTAAATTCCACAGGCAGAGTTACCCTCAAAAATAACTTGGGATCCAAAAGAAATGGTCTAAGAAATTGTTTTTGAGAAAAGTTGGTAATAAATTTTATTAGTAATACACCTTTTCTTCATGTTCCAAAACCTTGCTGAATGCCTTCCTTGGGCCAATAAGGAGTAAACATAGACTTAAAATTAGGTTCATGTTGGATTAATGAAGCACTAATAGGACAATAGATTTAAGTTATTGATGGTAGATTTTAATTTGAGGAAATTCAAAAGACTGAAGCAGAAATTAATTGGACCTCACTGTTTGTTCAACAGATTTAGTAGTACCCTTATACATAAAACATAGAGAATGCTCAAAGGAAACCTATTAAAAATGACTTTTTCTATCCTTTTTTTTTTTTTTTTTACGTCTCTCTAGCCTTATTTAACAAAAAGGATGTTAAAAAGTCACAGACACATCTAGAAAAGTTATCCATATAAATTATGAGGCTTGGATGTATCCAGTTTAGAAAAAAAACACAGTATTTTATTCATTAAAAATAATTTTCTAATAACAAAAGTTTCATGTTCAAATTCCAGGATACAGTGTAAATAGGGGCAAAAAATATTTCTGTAACTTCTGCTATGTAAAAAGCATCCCTCGGAGACTGTGAGTTACTTTGTCTGCATTTATTTTCTTACTGAAAATCATCAGCAGCTTTCATCATATTTTGTGGGTAAAACAACAATGTCCTTCTGTCTAACTGGACGGGCCACAGAATTTTCAATTTCTTGGTTCAAATAACCATCACTATTTCAATCTTAACTCTTTTTTCATAATTAATTTAATATTCCTAAAAAGAAGAAAGCTCTGGTTTTTATTTATTAAATCGTACCACCATGTAGACAGAGTAGCAGAATAATCTAGATAATAATCTTTTATGCTAAAAATTCCATCCACGCTTAAGAAATTAATCTGGCTTTTGTATGGAACATTCCACAACAAAACAAGTGAGTTTTGAGCTGCACCTAAATGAGATGGATGGGCAGTAACAGTCCTTAAACTCCACAGCATTTCCAATAATCAGTGATTTATTAGAGCACAGTTTTTAGGTACCATACGCAAAGCAATTACACTGACTCCTGAATATCCTTGGCCTGAAGGAGTAGCTGGGAATGGACCGTATTTCTCATAGTATGATGACTCTTGTCTGTATTAACAGAACAAAACAGAAGGAGCAAACTGCAGCAGATGCCTCTCCAGTATCTCACTCAGGAGTACCGAGGGAGCTGCACCACCCGGCAGCTACAAGGCATTTGCTCCCATATTCTTCTGTGCCTTACATGTTAATCACCTGTGTTTTCCCTATCTCCGTTTAAAAATTTGAGCTACTAAAAAAAAAAATTTTTATTGGAAGGCAAGAGCCTGAGAAGTGTTCCTCCCTGTTTTATTTATGTAAAATTGTTGCTATTCACACTGATACAGAAACTATTGGGCAATACAAGAGTAGATGTATTGTTTACAGCGTGGGAGTAATACTAGGGATTTTCACTCTGAAACACATGCAAAAAAACCCCTATCCTATTTCTGAAATAACATGAGGTCATGCTCCTTCATTCTTCTCTCAAAGGAAGGTACATTATAATTATTGATGATATAGCTTGGCAACAGACAAGTGAAGTTCAATGCTTCAAAATCTAGCAAGAGGTAGTTGTTGTAGAGACTATTTTTAGTAATTTCTAACTTCAAGTAATTATTAGTTCATTCCTTCTTTCCTGTATGTCAGGAAGACGATGCATTAGCTCATTACTTTATAGTGCTGCAACAGGATCTATCCTATAGGGGTAGGAATTACCCCTGTTAGTGTCAAGCAGTGGTCCCAGAAGTGTCACAGAAAGGGAGAACTGCATGCGTGTCTGTCTGGGCAGTTATAATGAAATATAAGGTGTTGTGTAGGTAATGTGTGCATGAGAGATTTTACTCAGGCCTTATCTAAAGGGAAAGAGTCCCCACTGTATGAATGTTTAGGTCCTTTAGCTGTACATCTTCTGCCTTCCTACTTTGTAGTGCCTCCAAAATTCTGGGTGTGATTCTCTCAGAAACGTAAGCAGAATAATAAGTCCATGTACTGCCCTTGCATGGCAAATGCAGCTCTTGCAGGAGGTATAATATGGGCCCTCAGGCTTCTCTGTTGCAATTTGATCCTATCCTGGTCTTTTCTGAAAGGTCTGACAGTCTTTTCTTTCAAGTCATGAAGGACAATACAGGATCTGTTGCTTCCCTCTGCTTGTTGGCCTCCTGCTACCCCCACTGCTCTCTCAGCTCGGGCTCTATATATACTGTCTATATTACTGCGGTGTTTTTCTAAACGATATCTTACCTGTTGCTGCAGCACTTGGTCAGGTTGCTGGATTAATTGTACCAGAACTTTAGTATGGGTGAAAACTACTTGATTTTGGGGGGATTGGGCTTTAGGGTTTTTTGGTAAGTTTTCTTTGACTCTACACTGGTAAGCAAATATAGTACAGATATCAGCCTCAATGGCACCTCTGTCTAGCATCAATATTTCACAACTGAAATAGAAGACAATTAGTGCCATTCACAGTCTAGAAGATATCAGAAACCATTTTCTGGTTTTGTGCTTATAACCCAAGTTTGTTTGCTGCCTAGTGTTAGATCTCTCCAGTTTCCTCCCTGTGCTGATTCTTTCTCATACATATGAGCTTTCAAGGTGAATTGGCATGTCAGACTAATGAAGTTGTGAGTGGCTATCCACTGGGGACATCAGTGTTTAAGCATGAGATTGTGGCAGGTAAATCTCTTGATTTAAGCCTAACACAATTCTCACAGGAGGTCTGCTTTTGGCATTTATATTTTGGAGTTTCCTTCCTTCCAGAAGCTATATTTCTCATATTTTCTGGCCTTCATAACTAATTGTGTATCTATAAAAATCCAGTTGATTTTTTAAGCCCTTTAGCTTTCTCTTTACAATGAGATATCTTGCACTCTCCCCTAACTGTGAGACCTAAAGCAAATCTTGAATTCTGCATTTACTCTGGTAATGACCCACTGCCATATACCAGATGGGATAAGTAAAACCAGCAGTAGATCCCCATTTTTCCTGACTCTTGCTCCTCAGCTAGGAACTTGGTAGAGTTCAGGAGCCACTACAGAGCACCCTTGACGCATCCCTTCTTATCATGGGGTTATCACATCAGTTGCTTCCATTCTTCCTGCATTTTGCTTTTGGGCACCACACCACACAAATCCATGTGAGTGATCTCATCATGGCAATTTACTCTTACTGGGCTTTTAAAAACATTCATGCAGTTGGTACAGTCTCAGCTTTGCCCAGGCTTGTCCTATTTCCTCTCTAGCAGTTCAGAGGAACACACTGGTTGTCAGAACTTTTGGGTTTATCCAGAAATACCTCCCTGACACCTTTCCCTGTAGCCCCTAATCTGCGTTACCACCATGTTAAATAAAGCTAGTCAGCGTTGTTAGGAGCTACCCCCCATAAACTAGAACAGTCAAGAGCTGAAATTCTTCAGTTGCTAAATGGATCCTATTGATTCTGCCCTTCAGGGTCCAAATAAACATTCAGCTCTCTGGCCTCCATGAAGAGGCAATTTGACTCTCGCTATGGTCAAGGGGCAGGGGAGGAAGACATTGCCCATACGGAGTTTATGCAATTTCATGCACACAGTGGAACGGCTGCTTGGGTGTGTGTAGCTGTCTTTTGAAAGACTGTAGTCTTATCTTGCAGCTTCAGCACATTTTCAGAGTACAGAGTATTTCCCCAGGTGCTGGGGGCCTCAGGTGACTGCTACCTCTGCTTTTAGCAAAAGCCCCCTCAGTGATCATGACCAATAGCAGATGCTTTTTCCAAGCATTTCACAGACCTGTCAGAAAGGACACATAATCATCTTGCAATGGTGAACAATACAAAAGCTCAAACAGAAGCTATGCTAGCCATGAAATCAGAAACAGTTTAGCAGTAGATTTTGATAGAAAGTAATATTTTGGGGGTTTTGCAGTGCTTCATTTTGCTGTGAAGGTATGTTAGCCTACACGTGTGTTTATCATTGTGCAAGCTGAATAGAGATTGCACACACACTCGCTTACTTCAGGATCACCAAAACTTCCAATTTCTCTGCCAGTTGGTGAGGTAAAGGGAACATGCAACAGGTACTTGGGATGGCTGAAAGGAGAGGTGACCGCCCACCTATCACCTTTATCAGGGAGCCAAGCCCAGCAGGGAAATATCATCAGGTCACCCAGGCTCTCCTGGCCTCAGTTCATAGAGAACCCAAGGAAATTTTTGATTCTCTTTCCTTGTAGTCTGCTTAGAGTCTCTGTGCCTGAGATTTGGATTTGAGAGAGGACTTTATTTTTACATTAGAACGCAAAAATGGGAGACTTCTAGGGGCATGAGAGAGCATGCTTCACCTCTAACAAACTCTTCTGTTTTGCACTGTAAGACCATGTCCTTTCCCTTCTTCTATGGGTTTTGGGAGAGAGCAAAACAAATCTGATTCTCTGAAGGAAAGAGAGAAGGAAAGAGAGAAGGAAAGAGAGAAGGAAAGAGAGAAGGAAAGAGAGAAGGAAAGAGAGAAGGAAAGAGAGAAGGAAAGAGAGAAGGAAAGAGAGAAGGAAAGAGAGAGAGAAACAGAAGATAAGCTATCGTAATGTAAACAAAATAAAAAATAAAATATCTCTGAGTTCAAATACTGTCTTTGTTCAGAATCCTCTGAAAGATGGGAACAGCCTGTAACACCTGATGGAGCAAAAAAGAGAAAACAGTTTATTAAAACAATAATCTAACTATGCACAGAAAACAGTTACTCTAAGAGCAAGAATCCCTGGGAGAATTACTACAAGTTACAAAACAGCTGAGACATATTTCATACTAGTGATTTATAAATATATTTGTGGTTTAAGGGAGGTATTAATTTAGCCAGAACTTCTGTTATAAAATTAAGTAATTTACTTTACTAGTAACAAATATTTAAAACACAACTGCTATGTTTTATACAATGTAAAAACTTATTAGAACACATGATCAGAGCAGTCAAGACAAAAGCTTTTGACTTCATATAATCCATTCTTTCACAGTCTGAGAAGAGATTTTCTCTCTCTAGTTACTTTGAAGTAAGATGTCATTATTTATACCTAGCAGTCATGTACTTAAAAGTTTCTAAAGAGGCGGTGAAAGACAGGGTTTGGAGCTCTTGGACTCAGTTTGAAAGTGCTACCAAGTCTACACTGCTAATGTGACAAATGAACCTGAATCTGGTCTTTAGTCTGCAGTTAAAGAGAAATAGTGATGGTATGTTGATTCTAAGAAGAATAGATAGGACTACTCAGAAAAGCCTCTATGTATTTTAATTCTACCTTTACCTTTGTTATTTACTTGGACTGTCTGTTTCAGTCTCTACAACTCAATAAGTTTCGTGCTTGCCCATCTTTTAAAATGCATGTGTATTTTTCAGTGAAGGGAGTATATGAAATATTTAGTCTCCTATGTTTGACCTCCTGGTACAACTAGCACCATGGTGTGATTGTTCTGGGACGCATATTGTTTTCTTTGTAACATTAAAGTTGTCATTAGCTCACAGTTTGTAGCTCACAGTGTCATTCTCTGAATCATTAGCATTTATTCCAAAGAGAGGGGAGCCATTCTTAGATCCTCTTTCTTTGTATATCCATCAAGAAAGATGCTGCTAAATAAACTCCCTACCTAGCAGGTGGCTTGGTACCTTTCCTAATGCCTAAGTGCCAAAGCCAGCAACCTCTGATCTGCAACTGAATATCAGATGTTCCTTGCAAATCAAAAATCGGGTCCATGTTTACTGTAGCAGTTATCACTGGAAAGAAAACCTCCCTCTGTTTTAGTTAAGCATGTCCTTCTACAGACAAGAAATCAGCCATGTCTGGATGGTCGATGATGGCATTCAAGGCATTCTGGTATTCAGTCTTGTAAAATTGCTCCCAGTAATTTTCCTGTTCTGCTCCGCTTGCTTGCCTATAATGGACCTGATGCGCTTTTTATTTTTCTTTCTTTTTTGAGTAGGTGTTGTATGTTTGCCACTTGAGAGTTCTTTAGGGTCCATTCCAAAATTATCAAAGTTTATAGCACACATTTTCAAATTAACATTCTTAAATATGCCCACAAAATCTGCTGCTGCTCCCCAAATGCATCTTTTTTACATTAAACTGCACATTAACACGAGTACCATTTGCATTCACAGAGAATGTTCAAATAGATGCTCAACAAATTCTGAAAAGATGTTCTGTGAAAATTTTGACAATTATTTAAGGCAAATGTTTTCTATCCTAATAGCTTATGTGTGTGACCAAACCCAAAAGGATCTTAGTATACTCTCTGGCTTGTAATGATGTAGATGACTCTCAGAGTTACCTGCTCAGAGAGGACCCTCTAAACCTAAATCTCACTCTAACTTTAAATCAGGGTGTGTATTTCAGCACTCCTGCAGCTTTTTTAGACTCTCAAGATCTGTATATATACAGGGATTAAAACCACAGTAAGAGTAAACTGGAAGATTTTTCAAACAACCCTTAAATTAAAAAATTAGATTAATAACCCTTAAATTTTTAATGAATGCTTATATTCAAATAGCTTTTCAGATCCCACACACTATCCCAAAATCCAATTATTATGTTTTCTTTTTTTCCATGGATTCTGGCTGTGGGGGCTCTCCTTAGTATCTGAATACCAATCCATCTTCTTTCCACGCTGAAAATTTTTACCAAAAATATTTGTCACTTCTGATCTCCATTGATAACTCCTTTGATGTGAAAAGCAGAACCAATTCCAGTTTGCAAGTCTATACTTGTGATTTTCCCATGAGACTACCTGCTATCATCCTAAGACTTCACACTCAGGTTGTTTGACTGAACAACCACCTAGAAAGAGACTTTACATGTAACAAATGTATAATTTTGCATTGTAACATTTCAATTATTTTTTCATTTCACGTTCATTGACATTCAATATATTTTCCTTAACTAAAAAAAACTCTAAGACAACAGTGCATAACATCTTGAATATATTTAAAGTAGTTTTTTCATGCTAAGTCTAATAGGTGACATTGTGAAAAGGGAAAAAGTTACTGGTCAATATGTTCTTCAGACATTCTCAATATTTTCATCTTTTGACCATTCCAGAGTCATTGCTGGCAGCATTGATTTCCCCTCGAAGTAAAAAGCACTGTATTTCAAAGCTGAGTCTGTTGATCACTTTGATAGCAACCTTTTCAAACATTTAAGAAAAAAAGTCCTGCCCAGTAAAAACGTCCTTCCTCTGTCACTATTTCATACTACAAAAAATAACAATGTACACAGAGTCAGAAGGATTATTATACAGCAAATAAGGGCTTCTTTCTGAATTCCTTCCTTTTTCCTATATTGCAGCTGCATTATAATAAGTTTATTTGCAAAATCCCAAAGGTTACCACGAATCTCCGTCAAAGAAACATTTAGACTTATATAGATTTTAGTAACTTTCATAAACTATTTTTTCTCTCCTCTTCCTTTAGTTCTGTCAGCTTCCTTATCTTCTAGCTTCTGGCTCCCTTAGGACACGAGTCAGATGAACACAATCTGTCTTTGTCAGATAGACAAAGTCTACACCTTTTTGAACGTCTGGAAGGTGCTGCGTATTTCAAAGTGTGCCCACGAAGGAGCAATAAAAAGTGCATAGCTGAATTTCTGACTGCAATTTTGAACCAGAAACGGGCCTGAATTCCACAATCAAATGTGCTTCTGTAGTGCTGAGTTTAACTGTTTCATTGCAGCCCATCACAGACAGATCGAGCTCTGTCTGTACTGGAGTTCTACTCCCAAACTCCGATCTGGATCTCAGCATGTGGAAAGTTCAAAGAGTTTGGAGCAGACACTTCTGCTGTAGTCACACACTGCATGACCGCAAACCTTGAAGCAGGACTCAGTCAAGCCAACGAGATTGACTGAACATACCTTGTGATGGCACAAAAGTTATTGCTTCCCCCCTGCTTTTTTTTTTTTTTTTTTTTTCTTTCCCCCTCCCCTCTCTCCCTAGGTTCTCAAAACTTAGTATGAACCTTCATAAAGGCAGAGTCCAAATTTCTGGTTTGTCACAAAGGATTGGAGCCAGGCAAATTTCCCAGGGTTTGTGCTTTCATTCCAAATATTTCATGGAGCTTTAAATCAGATCCTGGAGCTCTCTTCTGAGTTTTACAGAGAAGAAAAATTGTATATCTTGCTACTCACTGAAATTATAACTATTTCATTCACCTATTGAGTACAGTATACTCATCATTTGCAGGCAGCAAATGAATACCTTAACAGATGGGAATTTATATTGTTTCCATGGTTACAATAATAAATACAATGCTGATCTGCCCAGAGTAGCTCTTGTTTTTCAAAAGGGCCTTTAAATTACTTGCATTTTCCAATGGATTTTAAACTTCTTTTTTTTATGATGATAATCTAGAAACTATTTTTTATTATTCTAGAAGTTATTTTTTTGTTATTACAGCATTTATGCTAGACAGTGCTGTTGTTACGAGAAAATGCAATTTCTAATTTCTTTAAAGAATATAATTAGTGGGTTGAGTAAAAATTATGCTGCATTCTGTGCTTATTCTAGCCATCACTGTTCTGAAACATAGAAAAATGTTAAAAGCAGCAACACAGATAAGGCAGCAATCTTCAGTTTCACTTTTTTCTTCTTATTTATGGGAATTGCCAAAGAAGTCAACCAAGAACTGGTTAAATACTGAGAAAAGAACTGATGAAAAAACTGTAGGCTCATTTGGGAAGGGAAAAAAAAAAAGGAAAAATGTTATTTGTAGGCTCTTTGAGATTTTGACTGTGTTATTGCATGCATTTGAGCAGTATCTCAAATTATAGGCCATGTAGTAGGTACTTTAATCCGCAAAGAAATAGTCTGAAGCAGTTTCTGTTTATGTCCTGTTTATGCACAAACCCATTATTTCAAAGTTAATAGGATAAGGTTGCTGAATGAATTGTACGTAAACGTTATCCATTTTTCAGTCCCTTTTCCATGTCATCATTAAAATCTTTGCAATATATTTTGCCACTTAGTTGACCTAAAGGTAAAATTCTCTTGAATCTACCTATGTTGAGATCAAACTCTTTGCGGTGGGCATTTTAATGGAAATTATTTATTTTAGCATTTCTCTTTCTAAACAGTTTAAAGACACTCTCTCTTTCTGGAACAAACAGACATTCTTTGTATGTATTTCTTCCCCTTGGAATCAAATGGAGATGCTGCTGACATGCAGTGCAACAGTCAATTTGAGCAGGAATTTTCCTTCCTGAAGTAAATAAATACTGTGTCCTGCTGAAATGAGAACAGACAGATTTGGAAGGGAGAATTTCAGGAGCTGCACTGAAATACGGCAGAGTAGAAAAGGCACCAATGCTCCTGGGAGCTGGTGTTTTTAATGACAGAAGCAGTCGGTGAGGACATGAACAAAGCTCGTACATCCTAGCCAGTATCTGTTGTATCAAACCAGGTCTGGTTTGTAAATTCTGTTTTCTAGTCCTCTGTTTGGTTGTTTGTGAAAAGATATGTGGGCCTCTTTTTTATTGAAAAACTAGCTTGATTTGGAGGTTGCAGGAAGGAGGGGTGGAGACTGGGAGCTGATGCTAAACATTGATTTTACTGTAACAGCCTGGCCCAACACATCGCTTAGGAAAGACTCAGCAATTATTCTATTGGGTCGCTTCCCCAGGCTCAGGATTCAAATTATGTAGGCTGAATATGTGGCAAAACAGGATTAAAAATGTATTTAAGGCAAGATGCTGCCTGGGCTGAATACAGACCCGCTGCAACTTGCCAGAAAAACAGTGAGCCAGTGCAAGGAATTCAAGAGGGAGCCTGTCTGGATTTAAGTGTTGACCGGGCTTTGGGCTCATATATCAGCTGAAGGGTTGAAAAGAAAAGCAGCATGTCTCAGGGATCCTTTTTGTTTTGTAAAGATTAGTAACTCCCTGGTGTTCTCTTCAGTGTAAAGATAACCGTTCTTAAGAAATTACTTGGCTACACTTGTTTTCCTAGCCTGTCTTCCTCATTGATTTTGAGTAATCTTTTCAAACAAGACATGAAATTCAGAGGGAATATATCTTAAGCAGCCGTGTGCTTGAAGGAATTAAATGCTTGCTGGTGATCTGAGGCAGCAGCAAGGCAGAGCAGTGCTCCAGGACAGAGCAGCCACCCCTTGGCATGTGCCACTCCAGGACTGGTCCCAGCCCTGCCCAGCTTTGGCTAGGTGTTGGAGCACTGGGATCCAGAGTAGTCGGCATCTCCCTGGAATAGGCTTGCACGAGTCTTATCACTTCCTGTGTGTGAATGATGCCCAAAAATGCAATGGAAAACACTGAAGTAGCAGACTGTGAGCATAGCAATCAACTACAAATCATGACTACAAATTACAGAATCAAAAACTGCAGTAAAGGATCTGGGTGTGGAGGAAGGTAAAATTCTTGTTTCTTTACACATATGAATGCTGTCTATCAACAATATTGATACTAACACTGGTAACTGTTGTTTTCAAGCAGATATCAAGGAAGGATAGGAATTCTTGGATGCACTGGGCTCAAATGCTATAATGGAAAAGACAAATGTAGTTGCTCTCCCAAGAAGAATTTACTAAGCCTTTGTGACTTAATAAAGGCCAGAGCAAAGTTTCTTATTCATCTTCCAGTCTGTTGTTTCACAGTGTTATGATGCTCAGTTCCTCAGAACTGGGTGCATTTCTGAATCTTAGTCCTCAAAGTGCACCATTCATCCTCGAGAAGCCATAAACTTCAGGATAGCTGGCAGAGTTCAACTTGCCTCAGAGTCTGCTCTTGTAGCGCCAGCAGAAGTAACCAAATCTGAGTGACTGCTTCTGTGTACTTGCTTTGTTTAGTTTGGTTTTAACTCAAAGATGTAATCAAAAAGAAGCCCCAAGGACTTTAGGAATTACTGAAGAAAACAGAATAGTCGCTTCTTAGCTGAAAAATTAACCATGTGTAAGGAGTTTCTTTTAGGAAATCCATAACAAGATATTACTTATGAATGAATGTGTTCTTGATTAGCAAAATACCCCATAATCGCAGGAAAGTTAGTGGGACACATGGGTTTAGCCTTTCTCCTAGAGTCTCTTTTTAAGCACCTGATCCTGTTCTCTGAAAGCGTGCAAGACAAGGTATAATCAATAAAATTACATGGAAACGATTAAAAATCTTTCACAGGAACACTGCTAACTTTTTCTGTTGATTTCAGAAAGGTGATTATAATTTTGGGGTGGGGGAAGGGAGGAGCAGGGAGTAGAAAATTTTACTAGAAAGCCGTTTGTGTTGCGCTGTTTGGCATGTCCAAAACATGTTGATGTCTTGATCACGAGGCAAATTTCAAAGGTAACCAGTACTAGTCAGCATTGATCATCTTGGTGATGGTATTCTGAAATGCAAGGGAAAATGGACATTACGAAGATTTGGTAAATTTGGCAGTATTTTCAGTTGGTCGGCATAATTTTATGTCCCTGACTACTAGAATTAATAAGGTCAGGGTTTCACACTTGGTCTCTAATACACTGAGTAGCATATAGTTTGGGACACTTAATTTTAAGTCTTCCACTTTTGCACATTTATATCTTATTTTCATGCTATTGAAAAGGCAACTTTTTTCCCATGATTTTTATTATCAGTTTTACTATATATGTCCTATTTAAACTTTGAATGAAAATTTTTAAGTTTTGAATGGTGAATTTGCAGTTTAGAAGAAAAGGAGTCAGGAGAAGTAGAAAACTTTGCTAAAACAAGATTTGATGTAGCTCAATAAAAAATAATTTTCAGTAAGTCTCAAGGTTTGTAGGAGACTCAGAGCCCAGCCATCATAAGGGCTCCACAGTCCACATTTTGTACTGCTGGTCTGTTTAGAGGCTTTGAAGGACAAAAATCAAGTCTTATGTGACTAATCTTTATACTGCCTACATATGGAGGGAAAACCACTGAAAATGCATAAACATTAACCTAGCTTTTCCATGTGATGGTCTTGTATCCTTCTTTCCACTGAACATGGTCCAAGCATAAGTTATATGGCTCTTGATTTCATTTTCTCTCTAACTTTTCTAATGTTTCTTTGGCTGACTAAAATACTCCAAAGTACTAAATCTTCTTGACCTCAGCTATATACACTGTTGAAGGGAGAGGAAGCAGACAGTGGACTTCTGTGCTAAGGAACATGAAGGATACTGTTCCTTCACTCAGTGATCTTTCCTGAACTGTTGCTGTCTTCCAGCATGTAGTGTCAGCATCTGTAAAATATTGCAAGCTGATAATTGATGGGCGGGACAAGTGCTGATAAGCCAGTCCCAAGATGCAAATCAAGAGCCTGTTTCCTGTAGCAAGAATCAAATATGGTAAAACAGTGCTTAATTCAGCTTTGACATTAATATTTTCCTCACCAGCACCATCCAAATAGCACCCTTATTTGGTAAACTCTGGCTGATACAAAGCAGTTGTCATTTCTTCATTAAAAACTTATTTCTCAAATTAGAATCCTTCTCTAATGGATATTTTCACCGAGTGGCAGACTTTATTAATTTTGCACTGCTTGTTTCTTTTTTATGTAGAGTTTAGATTAGGGACAGATAGGGGTAGTTTAACTGTGTTCACAAGATGGGACGTATTTAGGCTCCGATATTTCAATCTGCATTAAAAAAACAACAACAACAAAAAAAAAAAAACGAAAACAAAAACCAACAACATACCAAGAAGCAAAACCCACTGGAACTCAGGAAGTCATGCTTCATTGACAGGTTCTTCTCCTTTCCCTTCTCCTGTGGATGCAGGTGTGTTATTCTTAGCGGGACTCAGGGTTGTGTGATTTAACCAGTCATTTGCATTTAACTGTGGGCAGAAGGCTGCTGTTTCAAAGTAGATGTTTGATGCATCAGGCCAATACCCAACACGAGAATGACAGCTGTCCGTGCTGCTGTTCCATCACAGCTCAGCTCAATCGGAAAAGAAACCCTGAGAGACAGAGGCTGCTGGGCCTCTGGGTAACTCTGCTTTTACCTTTCTTCCATTCTGCAGATTCGCTCTGCAGAAATACTCTGCTTTACTTAATAGCTTGTCCTCAGGATATGCAAAAGACTTCTCTCAAATGAAACCATTCAGAAGGGATTCAGAGGAATTATGCACTGTGCACAGAGATGAGATGCTGACCACCACAAAGGTGGTGTCAACACTTGTGAGACAGTCTTGTGCATTTTGTGCTTCTGAAGGGAGAGTAATTTATTCCCTGGAAAATGGAGGAAGCTTTTTGTTTTGAATGAAAGCAGTCCTTTGAGATAGTCCTCTCTATTCTTCTGCAAGCACAGTGGGAAGGCCTATGGAAAGAGCCACATCTACTTACCATTCCTTAACATAAAATTTCTTTGTGTTACCTCAATCACCGTCTGTTTGATCTCACTGATGGGAATGAAGTGACAAAAATCCCATGTCATGGCTTCTAAGATGGAACTTCTTTCTTGGTGACATAGGCAGTTTGAAGTTCATCCAACAGCACTCTGCTGTAATGTTTTATCATCTCTACTGTACCACTGAGGAGTTACTCTCTTGACTAATTCTCCAGGGCAGCAAATGTTGATAAGTCATCACACAAATGTTTCTTTAAGGTACCAAAATATATCTACTATTAAGAAAAAATAGGCATATAATTTTTCAGTGTATCAGTGTTTTAATTGTGATAATCAAATAAATGTGAGGGCTTCTGGAGCAACATGCAGAAGTAATTCTCGTTTAACTTAGATGGGGCAGGATGGGGTGTACTTGCCTAAGCAATCTAAGGTTTGTATTTCCATGTGGGAAATACATTTTTGTTCAAACCTCTGATGTTTAACCATACACCTGTCAATTTTCCTTTAAAACACTCCATTTGTACCATTTTGGTTGCAGTCCTGGAAGTGGGTGGTTGTGACTCTCCTTGTTCTGAGCAGAACCCAGAGCAGTCATATCATCATTAGGTAATGACACCCTAGAGTTGACAGGCTTCCAAAATCTTTTTGGTCCCACAACTGATACAAATCTTCATAATTGATTTGGATTGTGCGGCTGGTAATACAGCACGGAGTAGCAATTAATGCTAACATTTTAGTTTCATTTCATTCTGTCAAATACACTTGACATTCTTTTTGTGTGTGAGATTGCCAGGTATAAAGCCATGTGCCTCATTATATGCCTATTTGTCACCTCCCTTCAGATCGCTGACACAAGTGATGCAGGTAGAACCTCCCTACTCTAAATTCTTTTAACTCACTGGTTTTGCAAGAAGAATTTAATAAAAGATGTGCCTACAGTTTCCAGTAAATCAGATCAATTGCCACTACTGCCTCCACAGGAGTAAACTCACGGGAAAAAAATATTATGCTTCCATTTAAAATAAAATTTTTTTTTTTAACGCCTAAATAAAGATATTTCCATTGGTTTTGTGCCACATGGAAACAGAATCATATTTCATTGTGAGCTATATGTGCTTCTGCTGTTTCAAAATTCAACAGAGTTATATCTGTGCAAATCAGGTTGGCATTGGTGCCTGGAATCCCAGCAAGCCAAGCCTCCCATACCAGCAGCACCAACAGATGTGCCACAGGGCAGTTTAGACTTTCCTCTGCTGTTTTTAAGCTAGGCTGAGATTCTTTTGGCAACTCATTAAACATATTCACAGAGCATCAACTTAATAAAAAATTATCATAGAAATTTCTCATCTTTCAGTTGTTCCATTATTTAGTGAACA
This sequence comes from Dasyornis broadbenti, assembly GCA_013397935.1. Lineage (NCBI taxonomy): Eukaryota > Metazoa > Chordata > Aves > Passeriformes > Dasyornithidae > Dasyornis > Dasyornis broadbenti. The sequence continues at coordinate 4,436,200 of VZRN01004407.1, read as the reverse complement.
TATATTGTGTTTGATTAAGATTTGGTCTTGGTGGCCCATGATGTACTAAAAGGCTATTTAGGGCTGCTGGGTGGATAATGTAATCATTTGATCACTGTGAAACTGCAGGTTGTTTACTTACTGTGAAACTACTGATTCTCTAACAAGAGTTTCCTGTTTGGGGTAAAAAATTAACAGCCTATTCAGGTTGTTAATACATGTGTTGTCTTTTCTCTTTTTGCCAGTGCTGGGAATATTTATGCATATGGTAAAAAATGCTTCTCTTGCTCTCTACTCATCTTATGCACATTGACTTGGGGATGTCAGTGTCAAATAGGACATGACAGTTTCAGAGAGCTCTTAAAAGGTAAACCTGTGACATGACAAGTAGCGCAAGAATGCCTGATCCAGGAGGGATCATGAAAAATCTATAACAAGTGTAGGAATCCCCACCATCCAGATTTCTGTCTCTGCAAAACACGGGGCTGCACACAAGCTGGAAGGCAACTAACAGGACAAATCCCACCCCTGTTTAGAGGTTCATAGGTGCGGGTCCAACAGACACTGCTTTGGCTTTAGTGAGGAATTCCTCTAGCCTCAGAGGAGACTCAGGCGCTGCATGCAGAGCCTCTCCTCCCCTGAGTACACTCAGCACCCTTTGCTGAGGTTTGAAAGGGAAGAGGGCGGGAGTGCTGGCTGAGCCTGGGCCTTCCCTCACCCCGTGCTTTGAGTCGGCACATGGGCTGTGGCAGCAGGATTGACACTGCTGCTGAGCCTGGGGTTCAGGGGACTGATTACATAAATAATCTGAAGAGGGTTTCCTGAACAGTGGAGAAGACCGCTATGAGGATTTCCCAGGAAATCTTAGAAATTTCTATCTCCATTTCCATTTTTGTTTCAATTTTTGGAAGCTGAGCGCATTTCAGTCAGTTTCATCGTTAATTCAACAGTGAAGTGCAGCCAGGACTGAGTGAGCTTTAGGATTCCTTACACCCCTCTTCGTCCATCCATTCACCCACTCCTTAGTTAGAAAAGACGTGGTAAGCTGAAACCCCACCATAGTATTGGAAAATTTGAAAATCCAGAATTTGAAATAAAGAATTAAAAGACTTTTTCTTTTGTTTTGTTTGATTGTTTATTTGTTTGTAGCTGTTTCAAGCACTCGTGCTGCTCTTTGAATTATATTAGCTATTGCCTTGTGCACTTTGAAAGCCTTCAAAAGGCATTAGCATGCATTAAATAGTTAATTAAAAGTTAGTCTTGACCCATTGCCTGGGTAGTTTCAGTCTTCCAGTAATTCATAATTCTGTTTCCTCAGGATATGACAATTCCCTAAAACTGTCAGCCTAGCCTGCTTTGTGCCATGTTGCTCTTCCCTGTCTTAAAAAAAGAAAATGTTTCTTTCAGTGTTACCAAATAAATGACTGTTAGTGGTGGGATCACTAAAGAGAGACCATGAATATGAAGGTCGCTGCTGTAGAGCTTTTTGTACTCTCTATTTGCCAGGGTCGTCTGTGCAGTATCTTCGGCAAGGTGGTTGGTGTCACAGCTTCATTATGATCTCTTAAAGTGTATTGTGCAATATGAATGAGTCTTTTGTGGCCGTGGTGGAAGGGGAGGTGAATAAATACATTATTACATAATTTTTAAGTCTCTCTAATCTCTTTCCTTTTTAGGCAAGTTTAGCAATTTTGAAAAATCCCATTTGAGCTAAATCATGTTAGAAAGAGCCCAATAACAGCATTATTTCTTGTTATTATATCATATTTCATTTAAAAATCAAAAGCACCACAAAAACATTAAATAACATTGTGCTGCAACTGTTTGAGTCTCACTGGGCTCTTTCTGTGCAGCGTGCAGTTGGTACCTGCCAGCAGAACTAATTGAATACAAAAGAGATGAGAGAGGCTCACAACATCAGTGTGAGTGTGCACAGCTATGTGTGTACGTATCTCTAGGTTTGTGCACACTGATGTTATAAGCATATGTACACACCATGGTGTATTACTGTTACAGCATAATCCTCTTTAAAAGCAAGATTCTTTTCCCAAATGATCTCCTGCTAGCATTTATCAGTTTTATTCTTTTAATGATTGATACGTTTTCTATGATGTGCTGTTTGGTGCACAGGACTTTATGGATTTAACAGTTTTATTAATTTGAGAGGTTTTCTCTGCACAATAAAATACCTCATTATGGCAAAGGAAGTATCATAAATGAATTGATTTGTCACCCATCAGAATGTAATCCAGCAGTGATTTCATTATTGTGGTTATTTCCCTTCAATTATCTGCAAACCTAAATTTGATATAACATCCCTGTTTCAATTGACAGAGGAATAAATGCAAATGTGACTGGGTTTCACAAATAACCTCCAGATTACTGGTGCTTCATATTAACTTTTATTCCTTAAGGAACAATATTCCTTGAGATAAACATTTGTTGGAGTATTGTAAGTGAGCTTTATCTCCCTGGAAAACAACAGATAAGTTGTGATAAAATTTCAGTATTTGAACATGTGACACTGACGTTGTGGAGGGCTGCATGCACCCAACACGATGTGGTTTCTCTTTAAGATACTTCCTCATACCTATCACTAAGTGGGGTAATAAAAGGGTTGTCAAAAATACAAACTGGTCTTATCACTGTGAGCATCTCAAAGGATACAGCGTGAGTTTTTCAGCATACAGAACCGAGGTTTTCAAGGCCTGCAGAATTGACATAAAATCAAGAAGCTGAATTCTCCTAGGTGTTTTTGAAAGTCCCAAACAAAACCACCATGGCTTTATTCACATATTTACCCTGTAACAGCTGTAGCTGTTCAAAAAGTGATTGTATTTTTATCAGCTGTGAAGAGGTAAATTTAAGCAGTCGTGCTGAGATGGACCTTATTTGTTACCACAACCCAGATACAGGGTAGTGACTTCTTGAATAGTGAATTTTCAGATGTTGAAATCAAGTGAGCATTGTGAGATGCACTGAATTTTCTGGGATTTTTATTGCCTGGAAGTTTAGTGGAAAGTACAAGAAATGCTGTTGCTTGAGATGCTGCAGCTGAACCTTCAAAATAAAAATGTCCAACTGTACCCTATTAAAGGAAAGGTCTATCTTGCTGCACTGAATGTTGTGTTCCATATAATATTAGTTACTGGCACTCCAATAGAACTGCTTGATTTTCCGGTGAAAAAAATTTCCCAGGAGCAGTCATCAGGATCTGTTGCCTGTTTTGTACTACAGTTGTGCCTGGATGTTGGGAACCAGTTCTGCTGGGCACCTGCCTGATGACTCACAAATAGTTTGTGGCTTCTTGTATGAGTAGTGATATTAGATGGACACAGCTTTCAGACACAGAAAGAATTATATAAATTCATACCCAGAGGGATAAGATAGTGCTACATTTTGAATCCCACTTATTCAGTCTCACTCACTGGTGCAATAAGTTCCATTTAACCTCTTAGAGATCTCTTAGCAAGAAACCAAATATGGACTTATAGGCTTTGGACACTTGGATATCTATCGCCTTCCCAAGTAAATCAGTAAGATTGCTTGTTATCATGTAAGCTTAAAAGCTTTACTTTTTGTTACTCTGAATTTCAGATTTAAGTTTCTAATTGCTGAACTCACTGGAAGGCAGGCAAATTATTCCAGTATCTCTTTTTCACGTGGTTTCCACTGGTTTACAGCATCCTTTTTGAAATGCAGGTGCTTGAACAACATGCCCAACAGACTTCATCAGTATTTCAACAGAAGAGAAATAGAAGTTGATGGAGTTTACCAAATTCTAGTCTGAGGACTAGGGGAGGATTTATCCTGGTCACTTCTAGATTTCTTTCTGTTTAGGGGTTTCTTTAAGCCAGAGACTTTAGGAAGTGCACTTTCATAATTTTTCAAATAATTTATAAAATTACTGTGTAGTTATAAAAAAATTATAGGATCATAAGATCGTGTCTCAGCAGAGGCCATGATTAAACAGACACAATTATATGTTTTAAAATGGAATAGACAGTAACTGAACTAAGTTCCTACCCTCACAGTCCCAAGCCAAAGCACTTGGTGACAGGAAGTTATTCCTAATGACATAAAGAGTTTGAAGTGCTGCAAGGGACCAGGGGGAATGGAGATTTGCAGTTCTTCCTTCCCCAGGAATGTAGCTTTTCTGTCTTTCACCAGCTGTCTTAAAGGTGAGAGCAAAGGAGTGTCATAGAAGATAGTAAAAAACCCAATTTTTCCTAAATTATGGTGCCAATTATTGGTATCCCACATTTTAATCTTTAAAAGCATTGAAAAAAAACATAAGTAAATCAAATATCTCAAGTAAAATATGAGAAATAATGCATCAGGTCTATTCTTTGAGTTTGAGAAACTGGATGGAATTATATAGGAGTACATGCTACTGGAATATTGCATTGCAAATATACAAATATAACATTTTATCAGGCCAGAAAGACTGTCAGAAAAACAGGTGTATTCATGTCAAGGAATTCTTTCTTCCTGAGCTTTGCTTTCACATATTGTATGTGGTTACACCAAATTATTCATGTGCACTAATTCTAGGTTTCATTCATGAGTTTGCAAGATGAATGAGAGACAGGCTCAAACATGGGAAGAATGAATAAACCTAAATAAATTCAAGGTGAACAAGTGCTCCTGCTTTCTACCTTGACTGTTTCGTTACCAATCTGACCCATGATCTCTAATAAAGGTTTACAATATGCTTGGCTTTAAAAAAAGCCAATATGTGCAAAGCATATCTTTCAAAGTACTTCTGTGGCAAGAGTGTTTCCATTAGGCTGTGTTTGCTTAGGGGGAGGTTACAAGGGTACCTGCAGCAGGCCAATGTATCTGAAAGCTTACAACTTGTGAAAAAATCAGGAAAATATGGAAGTGCCTGGAATTTTCCCAGTATCCTCAAAATGTATTCATAATCACACATTCAAAAATTTCCAAAAGGTTGATGATTATCTTCTGCTCAGCTACTTGAATTTTTGCTCTAAAGAAAACATCTCTGATCACTCATTTTGTTTCTAGTTATGTAATACTGTAGTATGGATACATAATGGATCCAAAAGATTAAAATATCTAAGTGATCATAATAGATCGGGTCAGAATCACCTACGAACATACACTTCCTTCCTTCCTTCCTTCCTTCCTTCCTTCCTTCCTTCCTTCCTTCCTTCCTTNCTCTTTCTTTCTCTCTTTCTTTCTCTCTTTCTTTCTCTCTTTCTTTCTCTCTTTCTTTCTCTCTTTCTTTCTCTCTTTCTTTCTCTCTTTCTTTCTCTCTTTCTTTCTCTCTTTCTTTCTCTCTTTCTTTCTCTCTTTCTTTCTCTCTTTCTTTCTCTCTTTCTTTCTCTCTTTCTTTCTCTCTTTCTTTCTCTCTTTCTTTCTCTCTTTCTTTCTCTCTTTCTTTCTCTCTTTCTTTCTCTCTTTCTTTCTCTCTTTCTTTCTCTTTCTTTCTTTCTTTCTTTGTGTGGGATTTGCATGTTTTTTCTATTATGTCATATAGCAAATAGTTAAATGGTTTATGGAAACAAGGAAAAAGGATCATTTTATTTCTGTGGTCTGGTATCACTGAGTTTGCTTCATTTTTAAAATGAAATCAAGCAATATGTATTTCATGAGGGCAAAAATGAAAAAAAAATAAATTGCATGAGTTAGCTTTGTTGGCATCTCAACTAAAACAGCATTTTATTGCTCCCTTTCAGTATAGCATTAGTATATATATCTTTACAGAGAAACTATCTGAAAAATATCAAAAGGAAATTCTGAAATGTAAAGTCTGAGCTAAGATAAGTTTTCATTTTGAAGGATAATAGTAGCACACTGGTGTCTCATTGTTACAGGCCTTCAAAAAACCACAAACGTGGAAAGAACAAACTTAATATTGATTCATCCTTTATTCACTCACAGCAGCATCAAGATACAGTTCTGACCTCAGTTATGACTCAATAAAGCCAAATTAACTCAGCAAAATTACACCAATTTTAAGCCACAATGGGATCAAAATCCCACCTTTGGTGTTTGTAACACTAAGTTCTTGCCAAAATCATTTCAAGGTACTTCATCCTTACCAAAGTACTTATCTTTTCATTTGAACAGTTCTCTAACATGATAAATATTATCTAGCACCTTCTATTTATCTGTTTATTATTTTATGTATTATCATTTATAATGATTTGTTATTTGTTTCTTTTAACATCTAACATCTTTTTTTCATTTTAAAAAGCAGTAAGAATTGGATTATTTTTTCTGCTTATGGAAGACGTTAGAGATCATACAAATGGGTAAAAGCAATAGGGAAGAAAATAATGAAATATCATTCCCTTTGAGATTACATAATAAGTTGTGATGTTCTTTGGTACTCAGTATGTCCAGTTTCTGACTTCTGAATGTAAAATCTTCTCCAGAGAAACTAAAGAAAACTCTGACCATCCCTTTGATATGAGCTGCGAATATCAAGAGGGCTGTTTGCTTATAATCATGTCATCTTTCATTAGCACTTTTCCAGCTCTTAAGGGAATCCTGGCTCATGTAAAGGAGGGTGTCCAAGGTAAATGATCAGCTACCTGTAGAAAAGTAGGACTTGCAAAAAAAGTCTGATTCAGCTGACTAATAAAAATCTTTGACGGGTGGTAGTTAACCTCCCATAGGAAAATTCTCCCTACATACTTAAATCTAGTAGTTTTAAATTTATATGTTTGTTTTGTGTAAAAGTAGACAGATTTAGATATCTCAAGTAATAGAATACACTGCCATCTACCTTCTCCTCAATAAGTCATAGCACTGGCTAATTTTTTTCTCTTCTTACCTGTATTGTTTTTGCTGTCCCAGTTCCAGCTCGTGCTAAATAACCAGGATATTATACAGTGTGTGTGTTCACATCTTTTCTTGGTAGCGTGGTAGAATTTGCTCTGTTTTTTATGCACATCTCTCAAAGTGACTTGACTCTTCATCAAAAGCCTATCTGCAGTGTTAGACATTGTAGTGTCCCCTATCTCCCTATAGTGTTGGACAGCTTGAATAGAAAATGCTAACAGTACTTAGAATATTTTATAATTCATTAGTTGCAATAGTCTTTTTAAAATGGACTTGTTAACTCAAGTCCTATTTAGAAATTCAGCTAATCTTGGTTTCTAGAGTCTTTTGACTCATTTTTTACTTTTACACACACTTCTATCTTGTGATTGCAGCATGAAATTAACCTTTCCTTTTAATTTGAATTAATTACATCAGAAATGTCTTTAAGAAAAAAAAAGCAAATCATTTTTTTTCCCCACAAAATTCTTCTGTGCGAAATGAAAGCAAAGGAGGTTTGGGTTTTTAATGCAAAGAAAAAGGTTCCTTCCTGATCAAACACAAACTTGGTTATTGTTTTACTGGTCCATCAGCTCAGACTGCAAACCGAGTTTCTGGCACAGTGGCAGTCAAAGCACCAGGTTTACCTGCAGCCACTCCCCAGCAGGGGCCAAGCGGCCGTGGGGGGTCTGCAGATGGGAGCAGGAATGTGTAGGTAAGGCCAGAGGTCAGCTGGAGTCCTCATCACTGGGTGATAAATGTGTTCCTGAGCTGCCTGTATTTGTCTGTGATCCTTGTCACAATCTCATGGTAAATTTACCACTGGTAGATTACAATTTTTGGTGTCCTCCACTGTACAGTGAGCAAGTGTCACTATGGCTCTCCTGTGAGGCTGAGGAGATAAGTGTCCATGATTAATGATGTGGACACTATCTAGCAGCAGGAGCCCATCAACCTGTGACAACTTTCTGTTCCATGGGCATTAAACTCCTAAATGCTGTCACAGTCCTGCAATAGATTGTAACAGACAGCTGGGAACAAGTAACAGGAAGGAGTTTCATACCCTTAAGTAAATTAATTTTACTAGTAGTTAATTTTACCTCCAGTGTTTTGTTAGACCCCAAAAAAAGTTTGTAAAATGTTAATTTCTTCTGCCTCCCAATCTATTTAGGAAATACCAATTCACTTCTGACTGTTCCTGCAGAAGTGTGCTCATTGCTGTGCTTTCTGTTTGATACTTTTTTTGTTCACAAACATGATCAACAAAGACCAGCGCTTCTCTGGGATCAGGGCATTTATTTACATAACTGCTGCAGGAACATACAGCTTTGGTCCTGGCTAGGTTTGAGAGAAACAGTGGCTAGTTCTTTCTCTTCTAAAGTCTCAGAATTGGCAGATATTTTAAAAGACAGATTTTTTTTTTTTTCCTTTTTACAGATGATCTTTTTTTAAATCAAATAGTGCTAGCAAAAAAAAAAAAAAAGAAGAAAAGAAGAAAAGAGTGGAAACCATTTAAAAAAAATCTTGACATGTTCATGTACTTTGAACAAAATACGTAGAATTCGCTCTGTAGCTTTTGCTCCCGCAAATACATAGTGTGAGGAAGCTGAAGTAGAATAACCAGATGATGATATTAAGGGGAGACTGTCTGAGCACTGCTGAAAATCCAGAGCTGGGAGGGCACCAAAGTCTGGGGCCACTGTGCCCTCTGTGCCCGCCTGCTCTCAGAAGAGCTGCTGCCAACCCAGGGCTGCTGGGCCACATGGCCTGCCCCAGACAGGGCCAGGACGGGTGCTGTCAGGAGAGCAAAGGTTCCTAGGTCCTCATTGCCTGATGAGGAAGACATGCTGAGCAAGAGGAGAGATGAAAAGAAAGGGGAGGTTTTGGCATTGGTCAGAAGTGGCTGTTGGTTTGCTTTGCTCTGGGAAGAAAGGCTGTGGGGGGTGTGGGTCTCGGCTCTCTGAGTTCATCTAGGGAGACCCAACTGGATCTTGAAGACACAAATGAGTCCTAGAAGTGCAAAATCTATGCAGCAAAATTCACAACCCCTTCCTCCTGGTATAAAATGCTCTGAGGTCGTGGGATGCAGTGCAGGTCCCAGGGACGCTCCCTGCCCGGGACATGGCTGTTTCTCCTCCTGGTGCTTTGCACGTTTCATCTCAAATCACAGCCCACAGTCAGCTGTGCAGTGTTCCCTGAGAAAGAGTTAATCTTGAAAGAATAACTTCACACAACTGGGCTTAATAGAATCCTAGCTTTCCTAAGATGCAGCAATGAGCAGTTAGGCAGCTGAGTTTTCTTTTAAGTCGCTGTTTCTTTTTTCCGCACAATCTACGTTTTTTATTTATGTGGTACAGCTGTGGATGAGCACTGATATGGAGCATTATATTCCCTCTCAGGTGTGAAAAAACAGCTGTATGAGTTATGAATGTGTCATCTTCACTTGAGCGTATTGATACATCCCATATGTTATTGACTTGTGAAATGAATACTGATTGTAAAGACGAAACATAATGAATAAAATAATTCAGGAAGATCCTAGCGGTAAAGTCTGCACATAAAACTGCAATTTTTTTCCAAAACTCAGGGAACATGGTCCTACCTGCAATTTTGATCTTTTAAGTGCAGAGACTTATATTCGGGGTTTTCTACTGATTTGCCCCAGAATGTTCATTATAATACATCATCGCAGAGAGAAAGGAAAGAAGGGAAGAGATCACATTCCTGTCGCTTGTCATGAGTATTCGTATCTTCGGTAAAGAACTTGAAAGCAGATTCAGAGATGCCAGCACTCTAAAGCATCTCTTTGGGCGGCAGCAGCATAAGACAGGCTGGGATTCAGTGCAGCAGTTCCGTGTGCTATCTGACACATCGCATACCGCTGACATAAGTGGCACAGGGCCCTTTTGGGAGTTGCACCTGCCAGAAGCTGCCCCAGCCTCTAATCATTTTCTTGATGCATGAAAAGAAGTGTAAAAAAGAAAACTTTCTTCTGTTCTTGCAGCTTCTCTGACTGGAAGAAACTATCAGAGATACATTCTCTGAGGCACTGAATCGTTGTTTTGTACCCTTAGGCACTAAAAACCCAAAGACCCTGAAATTGTTCAAATACAATAAGAATAGAAAAGCACCTGCTTTTTTCACCAAAACAATCCTGTGTTTGTGCAAGTTAAAACTGAAACAGCAGCCTTAGATGCTGAGAATTCAAGGAGGTTTGTTTGTATATTCCCCATTATTCAAGAAATCTTTGACTAAAACAGTTTCTCTTGGAGGTCTGAACAGGGGCTTGAACTGGAGTCATTCTCTCGGTGCTTCTGGAAGCAAATATTGTTGATTATTGCTGTTGGGACATAGAAGCACAATAATAATATCATGCAAAATTCAGAGACTGAATTTTGAGTGTGCAACACAGTGGCTCCCTAACCCTGTCTGGACTTTCTGGGCATAGAGCCAGCAATAATATTGCAATAGGTTAGTAAGGAAGCATCCAGACTGGACTGCTATTGGTAATAAGAGCCCAGAGGGCTGAGAACTGTGGCTTGCCCACAACAGCTGCCTTTATCAGTAAGTTCTTTTAGGAGCTTATTATGGCTGTAATGTGTTAGTTGCACCAGCCCCAGACCCTGGGTGATGGGTTTGTTTTGTAGCACAGAGAGCTGGGACGTGGAGGCTGACTCTCACAGCAAAGGCAGCCGGTGTAAGAGAAGTGCTAGAAATTTAGAGGAAGAGATTGCGTGAGGGTGTTAAGCCAGGAATTCCTTTGATTCTGTCAATCAATTTCCAAAATGATGTCTTCAAATTCCTAAAAATGCAGAAATTACTTGGGTTATTTTGGGGGAGGGGAGTAAGTCAAAGTGAATTATATTCCTTCTGCCGCAGTGTAATTCCAGCGTCCTTTCACAGTTGTAAATCTCCCTCAGAAAGCTTTGAAAGTCTTTTTGAGTGTTAAAAGCTTGGGTGGTCAAGGTCAGGTGAGTTCCTTCCTCCCTCTTTCCCCAGACAATGAATACTTTTAAGAGGCCTACCCTTCTAGTTAGGTTTTGTTATCTGCACTTTTTATATCTCTCTCCCTACAGGAAACAAAGCAGCACATACAGCCAGCTAGGGGCTCCACTGGAGGACTGCATAATTCCTAACACAGATTTAAAAGGGAAAAATCCTTCTTTTCTTTCCTTGAGTATTCCCAGAAGACACGATCAATATCTAGTGCAGCCACGCAGGCGTGGATCCATTTGCTCCTGTGTGTGAGGATGATATCTTCTGAGCCATACCTGCGAATATCTTGTTGCACAAAAAACAAACACCAACAAACACCTTGCAAAAGAATATAATGCTCTGGTGTTAAAATATTGAAAATCTTTCCTGGGCTGTATTCGGGCCCTGCTCCACTCTAGCTTTTACTCATATGTGTCTAGTTTTGAATACCAGCTTTGATTTGGGAAAGAATAGCACACACACGGTTGTAGATAATAGGACACACTGGGCATTTTGGCAGAGAGCAGCTTGAAAACACTGGCTTGCTCCAACAGTGGTTTTAAAGGATGATGTTCTGAAAGGAAGTTATACCTTTAGCATTGGTTACCTTAAAAATTTCCTACATGCCTCTGTAAAAATGCTGCAGATAGCTGTGTTTCTCAAAGGTTAAACTACAGACTGCAGCATATACGTCACATTAATTCCTTTAATTTTTAAAATTCCTGTCTCCCTTTCATTGTCTTATATCGACAAAATTTCTATACCCTTGAAAATGGATGTCTGATTATTAGAACCCTTCCCAGTCAGGTCTTGAGATGCTTGTTCATATTATGAAATAGGGCCAAGGTTTAATCACCATTACCTGCCATGCTGAATATGATTTGTTCTGATCTACACTGACAGGTCAGTTATGGTCATCGTTATGTCAAGTTCCAAATACAATAGCATTTCATAATGAGAGCGAGTGCACAGACAGGCAGTTTGAAGCAACAGAGTGCAGCATTTGTTGCATGTGTAAGAAGAGGTGTATCATGGAGCTGTGTGTCCTGGGCATGTAGAAGGAGACAGTAAAAGCTGTGAATGTTCAAACCCTTCCTGTACTTTAGAGCAAAATCCTCATTTAAGGTGAGGTTTTATTATCACCAGACTGTTTTTAAGAGGTGCCGTTCTTTCACTGGGGTTTGAGAAGCAGGAGCATTTGTGGCCACAGCAGGTATCTTCACAAAGACAAACTCAGAAACTGCACAGGTTTCTGGACCTCTTAGAAAAGACATCAGAGCTTTTATAAGAGCTGGAACAGTGCCAGAACTACCTGTCTGCAGGATTTATTCTCAGCTCTACAGAGAGTCCTACCTTGTAAATCTAAACAGAATTAAGGATTGGATCCTAAATTCCTTTGGTTTCAGCAAGACTTGGGAACTTAATAACCCTATATATCAGGATTTTAGTGGTGGATAATCTAACTTATTGAAGAATCTTGTCAGTTATGGCATCATGCCAGTAACTGATCAAATCAAAACCTTCAAGTTCTTACATATATCTACAGAAGAGCCTTTTTTCCCCTCTCTTTTTCTCTTCCAGGAAAGAATCCAGAATATTTACAATATAGATAGCGTTGGTTTTTTCAGTTCTTCCTTTCATTTTTCAGGTATCAAGATAGTTTTAACTGAGCCTTGATTTTTTCTTTTTTTATACCTGTGAAGTCTTCCCTCTCTTACCTAGATCTCAGTTTTTATACGGTCTATTACAGTCAAGGCAAACATTTGTTTCTTAAAGAACAATATAAGCCAGATTCATAATTTTGGAAAATGTGGGTTTCTGGATGCTTACTGCTGGCATGCATGGGCACCTCCCGAGCGCAGAATTTCTCGCTTGCAATATGAGTTTGAACTGGTCTGTGCCATGAATTCATAAGAATAGAGTCACCATTTTCATAGCTGTCGTCCCCTATCGTATGGATACCCAGCACAAGTTAAGTTTGAATAGATCTCTTTCAGCACCTCATGAAAATTTAGTGCTTCCTGTGGAGAAAAAAAAAAGCCAGCAGTACCCCAACTGACATTTTGGGATCTAAACTAAACAATTCTATGATTTTATGGGGTCAGGATGCTCAGACAAAAGCATGGCATATATAAACGAGCTGGCCATAAACACTTGCTACGTGTTGTTTATGTTTGTGGTTGCTCTTGACTAAATTTAGATCTTCCTTATAACTGGGCTGCACAAACACATCTGGCCAGGCCCAATTCCTGCTGTTCTGAGGGGTCTCATTACCTACATTTATTAAAAACTATGAATACTTTTGCTCTAAGTTTACTCTGGCTTTAAGTAGGACTGTTCAGGGTAACTATTCTGTGTCCTAAACAGTGTTTTAGTGGGATTTAGTCCCAGGCTTAAAGTCAAGGACATATTTCAGTGTTTGAGTGACTCAGTCAAAACCCACTATCTTCCTAAATCAAGGTCAATAGCACAATATGATCTGTTGGCATGAAAACCATTCTGACTTGACCAAAGCGTAGCCAGCTGGGCTGGCTTGGTTTGCCTCTGAGGCTGATGGTACACAAAAAAGAAGTTCTATGGCGAACATCCACCTCATATCCAGCATGGTGACATGCGCTGAGCACAGTGTCTGCCATTCCTGTACACAGGACCCAAGCTCCTACCTCTGAGCTGGCTGAGAGCCACCTTTCCCTCTTGTTTTCTCTGCCTCACCCTGCAATTGATGCTCTGTGGGTGCTGTCCGCCCAGGGTGGACACAGCCTTCCCAACCCAAATCCTCCCAGCAACTCCCATCTTTGATTTCCCTGGGAAACTGCCAACATCCTACTGTGTTGTCAGCTCATTTCTAATTACTATAGAGTATTTGCAAGGGAATAGAAGCAGATATTTCTGCTCTGGGTATGCAAAAATTAAGGAAGCTTAAATCGCACAATGGAAAGGGAAATCCAGGTGTTCTCCTGATGGCAGGAGGAAATTCCAAACACCAGTAATGCTATTTGGGTGGGATAAAATAATTATGGGGGTTGCTTCAGTTTTCCCTTTGTTTCATGTAAGTATTTTCTACTTGCTCCTTTGAACTATTGAGACATTGAAGGCAAAATCTGAGTAATTTCCTTTTCTGTCATACCCAGCAAGACAGTAGAAAATACATCACATTTTTAGGATAAATAATAACCACAGCAGCTCTTAAAGGCTGGTGTCAGGCTAGCAAGTGAACCACATGTTAAAAGCTTTGCTGCACTGCCAAAGATAAAACTCATCCGCTTTCTGGTATGTCTCTTATACACAAGTCAGAGTGCCAATTCCCCGCTCATATGTATTGACAGTTGAAAAACAGGCTGGCATTTGCATAGAAGGAAGCAAGTGTGGAAATTCTCAGTATGACACTCAGAACATGCTAAAACAAAGGGCCCAGTTGTAGTAAAAATATAGATGGCCTAGGTGACCCTATCCCTGTTTTGTTAAAACCATGTTTAAACAGGTCATGGAATACTTCTACCGCTCCTTTTGCACCCCGCGTTTCTGTCCTTAGCTTCAAGTGGGAAATGTCACCAGCACCTCCAAGTATATAAAAAAACCTTGCCTGTTTCTACTGCTGGCAGCTTCTTTAGTCTGCACAGATGGGGCACTTCTCTCTGAAAAATCATGCCATAAATTGCACAGACAGTCAGCTGTTGTGATTCTGTCCTTGCTGCCCATTTCCCACTCCCTCTCTGCCAGAAAAGATTCCCCTTTTCTGAAGCAGTGTGAAGAAATTCCTCTATTTCTACTGAAAATGTGAAACAGTGGATTCTTTAACTTTTTTTTTTTTTTTTAATGGCTGTTTAGCAAACTCCGTTAGCCAAAGATGCCACTAAATGGCAATGCTGTCTTTGCCACACACCATCATTTAAACTTTTGGAAAGAGGCTGTTTCATAAAGTCTGTCCTGTTGCTGGGGACCCACGTATTCAGTGTCCCTTGGAGGAAGGACAAACCCAAAAGATGCTGCTTCATCCACAAACACAGCTGTCAGTCAAATGTTTCCTCATGATTGACATGCACGTGGAGACCCATGTTCTGAGACTCTTCATGGGCTCTGGTTCTTTCACTGTAACTGAAAACCTCCAGCCCGAGGTTTCTCTTTGTTTTCCTCTGTGTTAGGAAGCGTCTAATTAGACACTGGTAACAAGAGGAAAACCAGTAGGACTTTGCACAGCTGCTCATAACTCACTAAGGTTTGCAGCAAGGGAGGAATGGATCTGTGGCTCCAGGAAGAGACCATGGACAAAAAACACTGCCCAAGCCCACGTGGGTGGAGGCAGGAGTTGCCTTCTCTGTGCCCGACCATGCCTGCTCTACGAGTGCGCTCCGAAGGAGCTCAGAGGCACCAGGACACATGTCTGGCCCTTCTGAACGCAAGCTTAGGAGTGATAAAATTTTCTGTTCCACTCCAGTCTAGTTCTGGAGGTTTTGCTTTTTACTTTGTTCTCTCATTTGAGTCCATAGATTTAGTACAACTGAGAATTTCTGGATTATCTTTCTCCTAACTGTGAATATTATGTGATAGTGCCTTCACTTCTGCGACCTTTCTATGGCTTGTTATAGTTATGTATTTATTTTATTATCTCTTTCTTTGCTAGATTCCCAGGTTGAAAAATTATTTGTCTTTCCTAGAGTTGTGTTTAAATTGCACTTGCTTGCAAAAAATATCTTCTGTAATCTTGAAGGAAGGGCCAGAAATAAGTGAACATTACATTTTCCTATCCTTCAAATGGCCATCGGAAAATCATACAAAACTCCTTTACTGCTCACAGTTGGAAGCTCCTAAGAAGATGGTTTCTTTTTCATGTTGAGGAACTTTAGGGAAATATCCTGACCAAATGTTAAGTTACAGAGACACTCTGGGTTAAAGTTACTCAGTCAGATGCCAAAATACTTTTTTCTTTCCATTCCACATGACAGAAGCTTCTACTGCACACATAATTTTAGATAGTTAACTTGTAGTCATGCTCAAAAAGAAAAAATAAAAAGCAAGACAGAAGAAAGAACTTCCTGAGGAATCTCCACTGGGCTTAAACAAATTAGGGCCCGTTTTATCATTTTGTTTTGTTTTTATTTGATTTTCAAAGATTCAAAGATTTCAAAGTGATTTCAAAGAAGGCATAGGAATACCAGGTAGAAAATTCAGACAAAAGAGTTGCATCTAATAAATTTACTAAGACTTTGCAATTTTTTTAAGTTGGTAATAATCCAAGATTCACAGCTCATACATTTTTAAATTATTTCTCTGTGTGATATTTGTGTTTTCTGCTGGATTGATGTTTTGGTAAAAGGGATTTGTGAAATTGGTGATGTTTCTTCATCCCAAAAAACAGACATTCTCTTCAATTTTTTTTAAAAACTGCCACAAACATGTTAATCTATAAAGGTCCATTAGTCCTGCCAATTCCTATATTAAATTTTAAAACCTAAAATTTTTAAGGATATTTCATCCATGTTTCATATCTGTACTGAAACCAAAAGTCATATGCTTATGCTTACAGATCTCATAGTAATTGGCTCTTTTCTCAGACTTGGAGGGTTTAGAGCAAATATTTTTTAACTTGAGATAGGTTTTCTTTAATCTGGTGCTAAGGTGAAATATCACGCAATAGCATTAATGTTATGATTTACTGGAGCCCATTAAATCCAATTCATCATCTTATATATTTCTATTGCAAATTGGGAGTCTAGCTTCCTTTATAGCTTTCAAGCATCTTGAAGTACTGAGAAAGCTAAACTTCTCACATGCTTTAAATACAGGAACTTAGCAAACTTTAAATGTGTTTTTTAATTTATTTTCATTATTATGTGCCTTGATTGAGGAATGAACTTTAAAAATGAGACTGGAAAACACCTGCCCTTAAGCCCACTAATAAAGTCTTTAAGTCCATTCTTCACAAGACATGAAGAAATTTTCACTGGTTATTTGGTAGTCTATGATTTTTAGTGTACTTCTTCAGGTTTGTCAGTGAGAAGATTCCAGGAAAATAAATTAAATAATCTGTCTGAAACTACAAAGCTGGTGAGAAGTGTTTTATCCAGTTTCACTTGCCGTGATTAAATTTGAGTACAAACAAAATGCAAGATGTGAAATCGGTATGTGATATTAGAGATTTTAGTACACTTTTTGATACATTTATTTATAATAAAAGCATTTCTGTGCATTGCAAACCCCTTAATACAGAGTCTGCAAAGGGGATGATTTAAGTCAGATCAGCACTTGTCCTTATCTCAAAATATGTAGTCAGAGGCAGTTCAGTATCCCCAGAAATGTTCATTGTACATTCATAAATGAAAGAACGATACGTCTTGGCAATCTGGGCATTAACATCCCTGGTTTGGAACAAGTCAGAGAACCTCATCACTGGGGCCAATTTTGCTGTTGAACATTTCTGTAAGTTGATAACAGGAGTAATGGGAAGGCTTATATTGCTCTCTGTGAGAAGTAAAATAAAAATAAATGGAAAATAGCACTGAATTTATGCTTTTTCTTCACATAAGATGATAATATTTCTTTGCATGGTTCTAAGGTAAAAATAATTTTTATGGAAGGGTTGTTTTCTCTTGTGAATCACAAAGAGAAAGTATGGGGGCTGTTAAGGAAAAGCTATAGGTCTATTAAATTTACATTCATACCAACGTTAGCATTAAGACTTTGGGACTCGTTTCTCATTTGCTGCGATGCAAATGTATTCCGTATTTTACAAACACTTCAAGGCTGTTTTTTTCTGCCAGAACTGTGAAAAGCGCCCAGAGGGTAAACAAGAATCAACAATTAGCCTGTAGCCAAAGCCTCCAGCCTCCAGTCTGGATTTGGACTGTTGAGAAAATGTCTGTAACAAGTCCTCAAGATCACAGTCTTTTCAATGTATTATTCAAAACTTGTGTTACTATTGAATCGACAGGGAGAGAATGGTTGTTTGAGGGTTAGACATGAAGGTGCCAGAGCTTACACCTCTTTTTCCATATTTTTAGGTAACTTTCTAACTTTTTGAAAGAGTGTTAGCAGACTTTCTCATAACCTGTTTTATTTTTCCACTGTGCTTCGGCTGATAGCTTGTGCAAGTGACCAATAAGCCACTCGAGTCAGCACGGGTGGTTTCTGACAGCAGCATCTGACATTACCTGTAAGCGCTGCGACTGAAGGTAGTGTGCTTTGGTAATAAAAACCTGGGGAGTTCTAAGGTTAATAATTGAGTCTAGGCCCACCAGAAATACATTTTCCATTCAAAACATATCCTCCATTGTTCTTGGATAGTGCTTTTATCACTTAAGCTCTATGCTTCCCTCCTTGGAAGAATTATAAAGAAAACAGGCAGACACTGCCGTGCCCAACCATTTGCTCTTGGTTCTGTACCCAACCCAAATTGCCTTTCTCTGGGATTATCTGATACTTCAGGAACCACAGAGATTCAAAATCTCTTGTCCCAGAGAAGAGTTGGGTTGGAGAAGAGATCTCTACTATCTCCACATATGACCACTGAAGATAGTATTTCAGCACTTGGAGTTAGTAATGTTTGGTCAGAACAAGGATTAAAAGATTTAGAAATACTTCCCAATACAAGAAGAAACAAAAGAATTGGGGGGGTTGATTATTTATTTATGGAGTTTTGCTTCTTTGTTTTTTGTGGGATTTTTGGAGGGATTTTTTAGATTTTTAGATTTTTATTGAGAAAGTAAAAGAATTAAAACAAACAGACAAAAAAAAGGGTTAAAACATTCAGGTCTTACTTCAGCAAGTGCCTTCAGAAAAGAAAATTATATCCCAGCACAAAAAGCACATTTTCATTTGGTGACCTAACCTCCTGGATAATAAAAGCTATAGACCTTGACCAAATAATTGCAGTGATATAATGTGTAAATTCTCTAGTTCCTGAAAAGTCCTCAATATTTTGGAAGAAAGTAGCAGAAAATAGAGGACAACTCTGAGCCCTTCATATTTCTAAACAAACTCAGTTTCCTCCTAGTTACTTCATATTTCCCACATGAGAGACAGAAGCCCTATCAAGTAAGTATCAAACCACAATTTAGAGACTGAGGTAGCAAATAAGTAAAAAAGGGACTACATTCTTGTCATTTTCTGTTGCTACGATCCTTCTCCTCAAGACTGCATGAGATGTGATGCAGAATATACCAGATAGGGCCCTTGTGAGAATAAAGGAATTGAATATTGCAAAGTGGTGCAATGGGAGCCATATATAAATGCTAAGATAAATACAGATTTGATAAATTACCAGCAAAGGCACTGGAGGGAACAATACAAGATGATGCAGTCAGGCTTTTTCATCTCGCTCTCACGACCCTTAGAGAAGACATGGCTTTCCAGAATTCTGCACCTGAGGCAAGATGTTTTAGTCATTTTATACATAATTACCCCTTGAGACCTCTTAGATTCTAGGATAATAAAATGTAGCTCTAGGTCTTCAAGTGTGGCGATATACGGATGTCCATTTTGGGATAAGAAAAGATGCAATAGGTCCACATTTCTTAGCTCTGATTGCCACAGCTAATGTGTGTAAATGTACTGAGAAAGCATGGTTTCTGTAAAAAATTCATTTTAGCTGCACCTCGTGCTCAGCACTGCAAGAGTTTGCTCCTAAATCTTCCCACATGATGGTAGGGCAGACATGCAAGTTGTTGGGATTTGCACTGAAGACAGCTCCTACCGAGCTGAGGATTTCTCCCAGCTATCTGTGCTGAGCAGATACTTACCTCAGCTTTATGTATACTAGGACCTAAAAGCTAATATAAAATCAAAGATTTTAGGCAGCTAGTGAAAGGAGAAAAGTCATCTTTGCTCCTGACATCCGTGTTTCTCAGAGCTGTTAAGCAAAGTGATAATTTTCTGCAGAGGAAGTACACTAGATAGAATACATTTTTACAAGAATATCTTCATTAAGGAATACCTCTATAAAAGCTATTTTGTCTTGCATCACTTTGCCTGACAGAAATATTACTTACACTAAAATCCTTAATGTGAGATGCCCTATTAAAAAAGTTGTTTAATTTAATAACATTCACTGTATTAGTTCCCCCTAAAGTAATCACTTTGTTGAGAACACACTCTGTGTTCCTTTATTTGATCTGGGAATAAAATTATCCTGTCTTTACTTCAGTATCTCCTTCTTAGTCTTTCTAGAATAAATAAACATGAAGCTGTCACTGCAGAGTAGGCACTGCTTCTCCCTGTTATAAACCTTTTGATTACTGTGTTGAGAGAATTTTTCTGTACAATGAAATGCTTGAAGCACTACATTTTCTTGCTTTCTTGTTTCCCATGTAGATAAATGAGTAATCACAGGGAGTTCCTGCTGTCCCAGTAGATTATATGTCCTATCATGTTTTCTGTCCTTCTCATAGAACTGATCAAGCTATTTATCATGAAAAACTGATTTAATGTCTCAGGCACTAATTTTAGTAGAATTGTTATTATAGCAACCAAAGCCACCAGCTGGGAAATTTGATCCCTTTTATATCAGTAAAACATAGTGCAGCCCTCTGATCCAAGTTAAAGGGATTGATTTGTGCACTGCCCACCTACGGGGCCATTTGGTCCAGGCTGTCACATTCACCAAGGGCTGCAACACCTGCTGGGTAAATATGGGAGATCCTGGCCTAGAATGTGGTGACTTCTTGGCACTGCCAGCCAGATCTCAAAAAGTAAAAAAAACCCATAATTGAATCCAAAACCTGTGGAATAACTGGGTCTTTCCCAGCCATGTTATTGTGATCTATTCTAGAGCATGGTGAATCTAGAGCTCTTTGAAACCCAGCTCAATGTTATATCCACTCACCTCTCTGTGTCTTAATTTTCAACAAAGCTGTAAACATGGATTTAATACTCTGTGTACTATACAAATGTACAAAAATCAACAAAATTCTTGTTAAAGAAAAAATAGAAATTCCTGGCTTTATTTACTATAAAAGAGTGTATGAAATCATGAGATATAAATGCTGTATGCTTTTCATTCTTAAGAAACACTGAACTGCATGGTTTCTGAAAGTCTAACCTGGTAATCTATTTCAGATACTTCCAGCTTTCAGGGTGTGTATTTAATCAAAATGTTATTATTTGCAGGTTTCCTCCTAGCTTAGAAGACACCAAGCTCCTTACTGCAATGTTTTCTATTGGTGACTGTATACCTCCAGGGGCTAATGAGGAGATATAAAATCACAGTGAACCCAGTGACCATTTCAAATCTAGGCCAAGTAAGTATTGTTCATTTGATCTTTAATCTTGTATCAGATCAAAGTAGGTATTGTTCATTTAGTCTTTAGTCTGGTATCTGTCTGATAAAAGCATATGAGAAATGACTTGACAGTGTCACTGCAATTTGCCAGGCAGTTGTAAGAAATCATCTTCCAAACTGATGTATGTGTTTGGTAGCACCCGTGAAGAAGCTAGCAACTCAACAGAAACAGAAATCCTGTCAGCATTAGTCAAAGGACTGACACACTCAAAGGAAAAGAATAAATATCCTGGACTTACTCCTGATTTTCATCATAAAGAACAGCACTTCTCTATTCAAATAACATCTGAGAGCTTAGTTGAGCAGTGGAAAGGAGGTGGCTTTATGAAGCAAAGAGAAACGCACATCTAGATATGGAAATACATGTATCACTCATGTACAGAACATGTGAGGCTAATTTCAAACCCTGGGAAAAACAAAATACCAGAGCCTCCAACACCTCTGTGGGCCATCTCGAGCCATTGAGGAATATGGATCAGGTTTCTCATTTGTCATAAAGACAACATTTAATGTTATTTACCTCTAGCTGATTTTCATTGCTGTTAAGAGACTACTATCAGGAACCAGTCACGCCCTTTTCTCACCCCTTGCAAGACTTCAGTGTTTATTTCAGTTTGAATCTTTTTGTGCCATAATTCAGACTCTTATGTCCATTCCTTTATTAAAACCAGAAAAGGAGGGCTCACGACTCAATATGTTTCTTTGATAACGTTGAGAACCAGGACCCTGTTCTGGGCATTGCCAGGAGGGGCAGACCCTGTGCTCTGAGATTTGGTGCCTGAGCACCACACACTGTCACTACAGCCCTCACTGCCAAAAGAGACCAAAAGCAGCCCCCACTGCCCCGCAGGGCAGCTTTGCCCCAGCTGCAAACTTCCCAAGGACTGAAAATACAGCTCAGTGTTGACAGCTGTCTCAGGCTTGTTAGACCCAAAACCTCCACATTTAGTGTGAGGAGGATTTCAATCTTTTTTTTCTTTTTTTTTTTCCCTAATTCTCTTTAAGTTAGACAAATTGTAAGTGAATGAATATAAACAAAGAGCGAGTAGTCTGTGTAAGTATAAGAGCAAACATTATAGAATATGAGTTGAGGGACAGGGCTCAAAAGGCAGCAATTCTGCAGCCAGTCAGAATCACCAACTAAATTTTTCTTTACTTACTTTAGGGTTTTTAGTGCCCTCTGGAAGGACATCAACAAGATTTAGACACAAGCATATCACTACTGTAATGAACACTGACAAAAAACAGAGAAAGTGGAACTGGAAATGCATTTGCAATACTTCTTTGGGAATTACTACTATAATTACACCAGTTTAGAAAGCGATACCTTTGTAAATGCTTTTACCCCATCATGTATCACACAAGGGATTATAGCATTTTAATGACCTTGGTGGCTAAATTGTACAATATCTGTAATAGTACAAAATCTAGGAGAATTTTTGGCCCCATTGAGGCCATAGAAAATCTCCTACTGACTTTGTTGGAGCCAGCAAAATCCATCCTAATTTTTCAGGTGACCAGATCCAGCCACAAAAGGGGCTTGTATTTTCCCCACACTCTTCAAGTAAGAGCGCACTGATGCTTTTCATATATTTATGCTACAAATGCCCTGCATTTTATTTCATGAAAGATGTTATGGCATGGAATACACTGTTTCTTCATGAAACAGGTGCCTTCTAATAGCAATTACTGAAAGGGTGATACATATATCGCTATTTCTCCTGTCACCAAATAAAATGAAATTCATAGATCTGCTCTTAGCTAACATGATACACACTTTATGGCTAAATAAGGCCTTGAAAATGAAAATCTTCTGCCCTTCTCATGAGGTATATAGATCCAAATTAAATGAGCAAGTTACATTAAGGCACCTGTAAACCTTGAAAAGGGTGTATTGGCTTGTTCATTGTTCCTACGGATAATAAACTCACCCATCAAATATCTAGAGAGCAAGCCAAGGAAAGTGAATGTCACCCTGCCTTAGCTTCTCTTATATGTTTTCAGATTTCTGAGATTGAACATGTCTTCTGTAGATAGGACTATAAGAGATTGATAGATGCCTTAAGATCAGTTTGCACATGAAAAGGTAATAATTGATCCCTGGCCACTTCATGAACCAGCATTTAGTGTGTTGCGCAATTTCAGAAATAAATCAGAATAACTACTTGAAGAATAAAAGGAGGTAAAAAAGCTCACTTTCCTTCAGCTTTAGAAAATATATGTTGTGTTAGGGAAGGTGTTAACTGACAACATGTTTTAACTGACATGGCAATAAATATGACCAAGCACCAACATTTTCTCCAGTGTGGAACTGCCTTTGCAAGAGCCTGGAGAGATTCCTGCTGGTCTCTGCAGGATTTGGCTTGAGCTCCTCTGCAGGAATTAGTTCATGCCAGTGGAAGTAAATAGGCCCTTGGGGATGCTGCTGCTGCCACTGAGGTATTTATTTTTATAATAACTTGTTGGCTGGTACAGAGATAGGAAGTCACAACCACAGCTCTTGCATGCACAACTCCACACCATTCATCCTTATCAGTTAGAGCCCTTTGTGAAGACAGAAATGCTTAGAGCCATAAACCTGGGGGCCTGGCTACCAACACCTCTTGGTAGCCATCACACCAACCTGACGGCCACTGGCCACACTTCTAGGAGCAGCTTCTTTTCCAGTGCTCTGCAGTGCCTGCTGGTGCCCCCCAGCCACCAGCAGCCAAAGCTGACCCCTTGGGCCATAGGGTAATCTACAATGAGGGCAACAGATCACGGGATTTCTCTGACTCATACAGAGCCAGTAAAATGCGTTTCTTAGGAAGGAGCCTCCCTTTTTTTTAACTGTTTCCAGTGTCTGCTCACACTGTGCTATTATTCAACAATATTTTCTCTAGCTTGGCCCCTTCCTGGCTAATAGAGCACAGCTCTGTCTGAGAAGCTCTTCTTCTAACCTCCAAAATTGTCACAAACAAATTATTCTGTTCTTGCTTTCAAATCAGGTAGGAGATATGAGGGAAGCATAGCTCACTATCCCCTGCCTTGAGGGCAAAGAGGGCAAATTGGTCAGTGACCACATTTTGTTAGTCAAGGAAGAAATGGGGTTATTTCCCTTCCCTTGCCAGGCTTCATCACTCAGAGAAAACTGAAATTATAATAATGAAAGGGCTTGTGATAATGACATAGCACTTTCACATCACGTGTCCTCTTTTATCAGTACTTACAGACTTTTGAACACAGAGTGGAGCCCTGTAGAATTGGCTGGTTTTCACATTTTAAGAGTTGTTTTCTCACTTAGTTCCTGTTTTCTTACCAGCAGGCCCAACCACATCCAGAACCTAGATAATAGTTGTGTCAGTATCTCTGCCAGCTTTGTTTAAACTCCCTTTTCTACTCTTTAAACAAGGTTGGAGCTCCACTTATTCCCTTTCTGATACATAACTTAAGCAAAATTTGACTTGAGGCCAACAATATCTAAGAAAGGAGACAGAAAGCTTGGGCAGAATAGGAAATAGGTAATTTTGCTGCTGTTGCAAGTGCTGTGATATAGACAGAGCATTTTCTTATAACTTTCTCCAGCTGCCAGTTACTTGTCCAAAATGAAACACATATACTGCAGGCGGAAGAAGGCTGATGTGTTTTTAGGTTAAAAGAAATGTTTTCCAACATCTGTTTGCCACATGGTAACCTTAACCAAAATTTTTCCCTCCTCCCAGCTTTTGCTTGCCTTTCTATGCACCCATTGGTTGCCCTCTCCACTCCAGCAGTGGCTTTGAACCTACTGCGTGATTCCAGAACCTGTAGGCTACACCTCGTTTTCATCAAGTCCAAATACCCATTGGAGCTCATCTGGTGAAGTAGTCAGAAAAAAGGACTGAGAGCCTCAAAACACAGTTCAGAGCATCAGAGTCCTCTGAGTTCTGGCAGGAACCAAACCCCTCTGCAGTTGGTGGCCTCCACAGAAAATCAAGAGCCCCCTGAACATCCACCCAGCCACACAGCAAAGCCTACGTTAGTGTTGGACAGCCGTAACACCTTCATGATTTGTGAACAGAAAACATCAAAGGCCCCTGAATCCCAGAGTCCTAGCTCCCTCTCCTGGCAGAGCACCGCACTGGGAACAGGAACGGGGGCTGTGTGGGTGCTCCCCGGCACAAGAAGTCTGAACCCCAGCTGCAGCTCCGCCGAGGGAGAGGCACAGGAGCCGTGCCCTCCGTGACCAGGGGCTCCTCTCTGCAAGGAGCCCAGTGGTAATCACGCAGCTCTAGTTTTACCAGCAGATTAATACAGGATTAGCAAAGGCAAAATCTATTCTAGTGAAGAACATCTGCGACATAGCTTTAGCTGCATAAAAAATATGTACTTGAGCAGAGATAAAACTTCATTGCTGCGCATTATCTGCAGTCCTTAAGGTTGGGGGTAGTGCAATTTATTCTCTAATACTCTGATACCAGACTGACTCATGCAACTGTGCCGTGTTCCTCTCCAACACCAAAGCCTTCTTGTGTTTGCTGTTTCCTATGCACACTGAGCCCACAGAGCGCCTCCCCAGACTGTAACTTTCTCCTTGAGAAACACACATCTACCTGGCTGGATAAGAACCTGTCACTGTGGCAGGTGATGTACAACACCAGGGATCTCAGCAGCAGCCTCCAGCCCTTCAGAAACACGTGGCATTTCCATATGTGAAGGCACAGCTTATTGCCCCTCCATCCCGACCTGCTTCAGCAACATCCCTGCTTAGTGAAACACCCCTGGCACCACGTCCTTGGGCATGATGGCAGTGGCAGCAGCAGAGGTGGCAGTGTGACACCTGCCTTCACCACCCAAGGCTGAAGCATGGTCCTTCTCAGGCATCAGCATGTGCTTCCACAGCTTCAGGGAACGAGCTGGCTCCTGACATGGCAAAAGACAGCAAGGGGCTCACCCCAGGCACGCAAGCCACTGAGAGTGACACAGCCTGCAAGCCACGTACAGGTACATAAAGTTTGGTCATCTCAGCATTGACCACAAGCACCCTGGGTTGCATATACCAGCAGTTTATTTCTGTAGTGGTTTGATTCAATTATTGAGCCCCCATGGGTGGCTGAAGCCCACTGAAAGCCTCCCTAGCAAGTGGGTGGGTTGGGATGCCAGGGGCAGGGCTTGTTGGCATCAGACCTTCTCCACTCCTGCTATTTCTGTGGTCAAAGTGGGAATGAGGTTTCCTGCACAAATAAAACAAGAGGTTTCTCTTAGGGCTCTTTCAGTCTTTGGCAATGTGGTTACAGCTCTTGTTTATGAGGAGCTGGAGGCAGCTCACAGATGTGCACGCTGGTTTCTGCTCTGGTTATGTTTTCTCCTAGGTTTCTCACCAGTGCAGTTTTCCCAAGAAAATGGTCTTTCACAGGTCAGTGTCTTACCTCAGGAAGCCCCTTCAATCTCCAGCACCAGCTACAGGTCCTGCTTAAATGGTGAGGCCTTATGTTCCTACAGGTCCATAAAGCACAGAAGATGCACAGAAGCCATTCAGTTAAGCCAAAGCCATGGCTCATAAAGTATTTCATTGTAAGTTAACCATTTCAATTGTAGGAGACTTTCTGTATATTAATCAGAATTAAATTATTGTTTTGTCCTCAGGGAGGGAAAATGAGATAGTGAAGAAGAGAGAGGAAGACAAAGGGAAAAGGATACTTCTGGATACTGCAAAAACGTCTAAACCACTACTGGATCTCACTAGCATCCTCATCTATTTCATGTTACGTATCGCAGGCAACTTATCTCTGTATTCTGTAATGCCAAAATTTCTCCAAGAAACAAAGGTTCTTCCCCTGCAAATGCTCACACATTTTGCCGTCAAAGGCTCACATTTGAGGGCCTTAGTCAGCCCTCAATCCTGCATCCTGCAGCCATCATCAGGCTCTAGTTCTATGCTGTTCTGCAAAGTGTTAACTTACTAGAAGAAAACTTAAGATTCTCTGCAACCCAAAAAAGAGTGGTTTCATTTTCTTGCTTTGTCCCTCTTTAGTATTTTGTCCCTAGCAGTTATTACGTTCCTGTGATAAAATCAAAGCTCACTAGTAATGTACTATATTCTGGAATATGTCTCACAACCAATCATTGGATGGTGATTACTCCCAGTTTACACAGCCTTACTAATGTTAATGGATTATATCTAGTTTTGTTTGTTCAATTTGATATATGGACTGAGGATATACTTTGAGATATCTGAATATACTCATGAATTTTCTCATAATATTTTCTTTTAATACTATACTTATTTTTCTCAGTTTGTATATGCTTTCTTAGAGTACAGAAAAAATATCTACATACTTGAAGTTCTGCTTCCCCACAGTTCAGGATTTAGCTCTTTGTCTGGTAGTCTGTCTTGTGACATGGCTAGCATTGATAGAAAGAGATGTTACACCTAATGCATTCTTCTCATTTATTTATTTCTTTATTTTCATCTTCTCTCCAGAAGACCGAGTAGGTAAGCAGTTCTAAATCTGAGAAGTAGTTTGTGGTCTCAAACAGAGAAAGGGGAGCTGAATCAGTAAGAACAAAAGTTTCCAATGCTGCAGAGCAGCAGATGAAGTGGTGGTGTCAGTCCTGAGCAGCAATGATCCCAGGCTGAGCCCTTCCTCTGAACCTGACAGTCTGCATTTCCTGAATCAACAGGCCCAGCACAGGGCTTGCTCTCACCACCCTTACTCATGTGTGAGAAGCCCTTTTCACATTGCTGACTACAAATGAGATTTATGCCAATACTCGTGGCTTTGCAGCCATGAGAACAGCAAGCAGTCAATTACCTAAACTTTGTAATTGATCACAAATGTGGGAAAGTTCTCCATCAGTCAGTCTTTAAATCAGAGCTGGTCATCTCTCAGAAAGCAATAGTCTGGTTAGAAGTGATTGGGGCTGACACAGAAATTATGGGGCAAAATAGTCATATGGCTGTTTTTATGCAGTAGACCAGATTAAAGATAAGTGCTGGATTCTGTACCTGGGACAGGGCCAGCCCTGGGTGTCTGCTATAGACTGAGGAATGACAGGCTGGAGAGAAGCCCTGAGGAAAGAGACCTGTGGGTCTGGTTGATGGCTAGTTGAATATGGGTCAGCAGTGCCCTGGCACTCAGGAGGGCCTTTGGTGTCCTGGGGGGCAACAGGGACAGCATTGCCAGTGGGCAAGGGAGGGGATTGTCCTGCTTTGCTCTGCACTGGGGCAGCCTCACCTCCAGTGCTGGGGGCATCGTGGAGTGCCACAATATAAAAGAGACATTGAGCTGTTAGAAAGACTCCAAAGGAAGACAACAAAGATGGCGAAGGGCCTTGAGGAGAAGCCGTATGGGGAGCAGCTGAGGTCACTTGGTCTGTTCAGCCTGGAGGAGACTGAGGTGAGACCTCCTTGCAGCTGCAGCTTCCTCGTGAGGGGAAGAGGAGGGGCAGACACTGATCTCTGCTTTGTGGTGACAGTGACAGGACCCGAGGGAATGGCCTGAAGCTGTGTCAGGGGTGGTTTAGGTTGGAGATCAAGAGAAGGTTCTTCATCCAGAGGGTGGTCGGGCACTGGCACAGGCTCCCCAGGGCAGTGGTCACAGCACCAGCTTGACAGAGTTCAGGAAGCATTTGGATAACACTCTTGGGCACATGGCCTGACTCTTGGGGATGATCTTGTCCAAGGCCAGGAAATGGACTTTGATGATCCTTGTGGATGTCTTCCAAATATGCTATGCTTCTATGAATTTTCATCTGGGAAGGGTGGTGTGTATGATGCCCATAGGTGCTAACTTTTTCATTATTTTGCAGAGCTGTGCATCTATGGGTGTAGCTGACATTCTGCCTCCCACATATCTGTTATGGAACAGATCTTAAAATGGACTGCGTTATGTAGAAAATATTCATTCACTTGCTTCCAGTAGCAGCTGATGTAATAGGAGAGAACTGCCCACCTTTAGTTTACAGACCAGTTTGGCCCCACAGCTTGCTAGGTAAAGACAAGCCAGCACACTCATACTGGTGCCAGGAATATTGCCGCTGATTGTGCTCACCCAACCATGCTGTATCAGCATGTCCAAGACTACTTACAGCTAATAAGGCTCTATCTGAGGGAAACAAATGAGACCAGAGTGAGATTTAGGACAATTTCAAGCACAGAATAAGCCATTTGAACAGATGAGCCTCAAAGAATGGTAAGGTGCTCTTTACATACAAATATTTCTGAGGGGAAAAAAAGAAAATAATAGAATGAACTATAACAAACACTTTTTCTATGTAGAACTTTTCTACATTTCCCATGACAGTCAGTTGAGTAAGGGAAGAAAAAAAAAAGGAAGAGCAGAAACTGCTTGCAAGACACAGAAAACCTCAAGTGCCAAGAACATGCTCCAGAATTTTTTTAAGATGCATGGCTCTTATCTCAGCCCTGATTCATCACAGCTTAGTCCCAGAATTATTCAGAACTCAAAGACCTTGCTCCTGTGGGGTTAATGGGTTACATTCAACATTGAAACCCATGACACAAATAGCTGCTTAATTATTCAATCCAGACTGGATTTAGTGGTAATGGAAATAAAAATAGCAATGGCAAAAATTACATTGTTCTACATTCTGTAGGTGAGATGATTTTTTCTTTAAAATGTATAATTCAGGACTGTGCACAGGCAGGTGGAGGCCCATATAAAGGAGGGACTGTGCTGCTTATGATGTAAAAGATTAGCATGCCCATGACTGAAGAGGAGGAAAAAGAAAACACCGCTGTAAAACTGACAGTAGAGATGAAGAATTGCACTGAATGTGTAATGCCCCACTGAAAAGATGCAGAAGAAAACATAGGAAACAAATAATCTTCTCCTATCTACCCTGCTATTCCAAAGCACAACTAAATTTGAAGGGAAGAAGCTGCTGTTCTCGATGGCTCACATCATTTGTTCATAAACACAGGCAAGAAATGTGCTAAAGCAATACAATTACTGTAATTATTATCTTTTTCAGGAAAGG
Source organism: Dasyornis broadbenti (assembly GCA_013397935.1). Taxonomy (NCBI): domain Eukaryota; kingdom Metazoa; phylum Chordata; class Aves; order Passeriformes; family Dasyornithidae; genus Dasyornis; species Dasyornis broadbenti. The sequence continues at coordinate 4,406,220 of VZRN01004407.1, read as the reverse complement.
CAGTGGTGGTTTTCCACTCTGAATTTCATTCAGCAGCCCTTGTGGCTGTACCAGCCAGGAGCTAAAGGCACTGACCAAGACTGCTCTGGGAGCAAACGCAGGAAATCTCGCGCCTCAAATGCACCAGCCACAGGGGGTGTCACAGCAAGTCACAAACACGGGAGCACCTAGAGGTTATCAGTCAGACTTGTTACAAGGAAGTTGTGTGCAGCTAACCAAAGATGCAGCGCCAAACCAATCCTGGCAGACAAACGTCACTCCAAGAGGAGGCAAAACCCGTTTAGAAACAATGGGTCTAAACTGGGGTTTCTGCAAAATGTCACACATAGCATTTATTTGATTGAGCCCTGTTTCGAAAGCACACTGTGCAGCAGGGTGGAAATAGGCATCCCAAAAAATAAACAGGATTACTTGAAGCCCAAACCATCACTAAATGCAATGCTGCTGTGTACAGGGGCTATTGAATGAGGGGGCTGATTCCTCCCCCCCCACCCCCCCAGATTCCTGTCTTGCTGCAGCTTTCCAGGGGATGAGCTACTGATAGGGCTCTCCTGTAAAATCCTGGTGAAACAGGTATCTGTTTTGAGTGTGGATAGGGCTCAGAGTAAAGCAGGCTAAATTACTTGTTTAACTGACGACACTTGGCAGTCCTGGTCACTGTTTTCTTACCTTCTCACTCTGATTTGCTGTGGTAACTGGTCTGATGCAGGTGGGGTGGGAGTGTGTGTGTTTATTTTTCAACCTAAAAAAAAAAAAAAAAAATCGTTCACATGTAAAGTACCCAAGCCAGAGCAATTTAAAAGGCTAAGTTTGGGTTCAAGTTCTGAGTCACATCCAAATTTCTATCTTCCTCCTGTTCCCCTCCCCATGGTAATTTTTCATTGTCATTGAACAAGAGGGGAGTAAAAGGAAAAGAAAAAAAAGAAATGGCAAAGATACTAGAATATCCATTTACTTATTTTTGTATCTCTCTTTAAACATTTGAAAAAGTTGAAGTTTTTTTAACAGATTAAAAAAAAATGGGCTGTATACCTTGCATTTTCCACTATGGTATTTCATACTGCTCACTGGTCAGGTGAAGGTTATATTTGGATAAATTGGAAATAAAAAGACTGTGGTGTGTTCTTCACAGAATTAAGGGCTGCATTGTCAAACTTATATTGGAGGAAAGCTAGAGAGGATAATTTTGTATTTGGCACAAAGATAAAGGGTTTCTGCCTGCATGCTGCTAGAAGTACGGGATTGTTCTACAAGTGACAGTGGAGGAAAGGGAGTTTTGTGCTTGTGTCACAGAAGGAAAAGGATTACTGTGCAGATGATGCTCAGGGAAAAAGATTAGACCATGTATGACATGGAGAAGAGAGGTCATTGTACATACGGAAGGGGCAGAGTGGAATGGTATTTCTCAAGATATAAGAATATTGTTCCCAGAGTAAACCACAGATGAGACTGGGTGCCACACGCAAGCGCTGCTGATCTGTTGGGTGTCCAGGACTTTCCTTCTGACTTAGGAATCCCAGCATCCCAGCTCTAAGATAGCTGGATCTTTTCTACATGTTAATAGAGGAGCAGTGCAAGTCTAGGCAGATTGTTGTTGTTGTTGTTTCCTTAGCAAAAAAAAAAAGAAAAAAATTAAGCTGCATAAGAAAAATCTGTGTGAAACAAAAGGTTTTCACTTTTCTCATGGCACCCAGAAATGTTTCAGACATTGTCTCTGGGAAAGTAGATATTTACATTTCCACATTTCAGCAGCCATTAAACCCCAACTTTTGGCTGTGCTTTTGTAAGACATGATAGGTAACGGAACATGTTTGGGGTGAGGGCTGTGGTGCACTGCATTGGTTTTGTATTATGAGAAAGGAGAAGTAACATGTGAAGATAGGAATTATTTCCACCTTTATTATGCCAATTTCTGGTTCAGGACATTTCAGTTATTTGGGGATTTGTTTGTTTTCACACAATGATCCTGACATCCAGTTACTCATAACATGTCACTCTCAAGAGCCCTGCAACACTTTGTACCAGGAACTGCATTTCAGAGAAGGTGAAGCCAGGGTCAAGCACATTCCTGCTAATTGTACTGACTGCAGGAAAGTTATTCTGTGATTGAATCTGCCCTCTGAAGTTAAAGGGGGAAGCTGCTAATTGTTTTTAAGGAGGACCCAGAAAAATGACTGGGGGCTGGCCAAGAACTCCCTGCCCAGGCGCGCTGGCGCATGCTCCCCAGACACACACAAGATAAGCACTGCTAATCTTTTGGGGGAGTGTGGTATATGCAGCTCAAACTCTGCAAGGGCTTGGAGGGGGATGCATGAAAAAAAAAGCAATAGAAAATGGGTTTCTGTACATCCATGGATTTTGTACTGTTGGTACTCACTGTACAGAAAAAAATCTACTACATTGATCTGATCTCTTCACAGCTGCCACAAGTGCAGTGGCATGGCCACGGCTCTTTTCTATACTGTTTCTACAATGCTCTGAATGTCCTCAGGCTCCACTAAGCCTGCATCTGCTATTACCATGATCCCACCAGGCAGCATATAAGTTTCTTCCTGATCTAGCTTTTTCCCTATAGTTTTCCTGCTTATCAAATCCGCAGTCTCTCTTTGAGTTGAAAAGTTCATGGTTAGGGCAAGGAGAGACAAATAAGGTCTAGTTTGTGCAGAATATCACAGGGCAGTCCTGGCTCGTTGATGTGCAATGCCACAAGGACAACCAGAGTCTGCTTCTCCACTAAAATTTATAATTTGGTGTATCAAAGTAAGCCTCTACTCCTCATCCTGTTTTATTTCCTTTTTTCCACTTTCCTCAGAAATTCTAGATCCCCAGAACTTTCTTACTCAGAAGTCCAAGTTCTGAAAACTGTCTGGAATGGTATCTTGTTTTGTGACTATTGCTGTTGTCCAAGTCATCCTGCCCATTATTGCTGAGAAATGTAGGCCTGCAAAGGAAGGGTGACTGCCTGGGGCTGGGCAAGGTTTGCAGCTTCCTTCACAAGGAAGTGTATGGGAAAGATCTAAGATGATGTATTGGCTACACTTCCTCAAGCTTGGGCTGAAATTCATGAATGAGGGAACTAGGTAGAAATTTGCACCATCCTGAGATTGCTTTACTTGCAGAGCTCTTACTAGTGACTCCACCTTAGGAGGTGGAGAAAGCTGTAGCCAATTTTGGTTTAAGAATTATTCTGTCCTTGCAGAAAGAACACTAGAGGCTGTAAATAAGATTTCAGCTGACAAAAGTTTCACTCTTCACAATTCTTTGGGAAGATGTAATAAAGCTGTCAGACCGACTTTTTGCATTGAGCTCCAGCTGTCATTTCCCTTTGCTGGCTGGATGTTACCTCTGGGTGCAGGCTCCTATTTGGAGTTCTCGGCTGTTGAGAGGGAGCACCTCCTAGAGCTCAGGCAGGCTGCTGCAAGCACCCACCTTCCGATATGCCTTTGCTCTTTGAGACCATGAAGGAGGGGAGGAAATTGCCCTGACAATTGAAATTTAGCAGATGTGGTTCACTGCTCAGTGAAGTTTCTGGGAGACTTTCCCTTGGCCTCAAAAAGAAAGGAACAGGCATAAGGACCAACATTTGCAGAGGAATTCTGTTTTATGGAAAGAAAAAGGTAGAGTAACACCAGCAAAGAATCAAAAGCTGAGTGATACATGTCCAGTTTGACACATATATGGAACAGGTAAATGTTACCTGAAAGTGAATTGAGTAATACTGGCTCTAAAACTATTTCTTCAAAGGGGGTCTGCAAAATATCCATAAAGCCATTTGCAGCCATTCCCCCGTGCCAGCAGGTGGTCTGGGCTCAGGCTTCAGCACACATCTCCCAGGAGGCAGGCAGTGCATAAGGAGAAAATTTTGTGGTGAAATCAGGAGACACTCGGAGTTTTCACCTCAAGTTTCTCGAGTTTGGAATGAGTCAATGTTGACTTGAACCTGATCTCTATAAGGAAGATGAACACAAACCTGTCAAATGAAAAATGTGATCACCAACCACATGCAAACAGCATCAATGCTGCCATGCAAGCAGAGTGACAATCTGGTGCTACTGGGGAGGAGTGGTTTGCACTGGCCCCAAGGGAGCTGTGGTTTGATGATGGAAATCACTTAGCTTATAGTTAGGGACGCCGTTTACCAACACTTCTTCTCTGGGTAGAAACAGTAAAGACAAGCAGCAGTGTGGCTGCTTTTCTGTCAGGTAAATGCCTAACGACATGTATTCGCTTGCAAAGAAATGGAGCATGGCCCAAAAAAAGGTGATCTGGTGGCACACAGTTCTTCTCTGATTTTACTCTTTCCATAGTCTCGTATTTTGCAACCCAAGGTTTCAGTTCAGACTCGCTGTTCAGAAAGACATTTGAAAGCAAGGCAGAGGGAAATCGTTTTCTTGTTAACCTACCTGTATTGCAAGGCTTTCTGTTTTCTCTGTTGAAGATGATGAAATTGCTAACCCAAACAGCTCCCTGCCTTTCATTTAGAGATTAGTGACTTCATCAGCACAAGAAGAACAAACACAGAATGCTGAACTTAGAGCTTGGCAAGTTCAAAGCCTTCCAGTCTGAGATGAGAAAGCAAGGGAACACTCACAGCAGTGACAGTATTTGAGTCTTTTTAACAAATGAAGGGACCAACAAGCTTAGTAATACAAGCTTGGGAACCAATCAGCCAAGCCCATCCCGGGTGTAAACCTGGTATTCTTCCAATTCAAGCAAGGGAAAAGGGGCAAACAAGAAAAATCCTTGGTAGCAAATGTGATTAGATGAAGCAAACAGTAAAGAATCTCCTGTAACTGCAGTCCATCATGCAATTAGTTTCCTAACAGCTTCACCATTCAGACGGCCTCTTCCCTGGCGCAGTGCCACAGCAGCCAAATAAATCAGCTTTACATACACGGCTGTCAGACAGAGCTGCAGCTCCAGCCCTCTAAAGCTAAGCTGGAAGGCTCAATTGAAAGGAAGAGAGGCCTGAATACGTAGGGGAAAACAGTTCGATGAGGAAAGGAGGATGTAGCCAAACAGCACTGGAGTAATACCTGGAGGCATCCAGGAGCCCCTACAGAGCAGCAGGGCTTGCAAAAGCGGTTTGTAAGCAAAGGCCCCCATGTCTCTGGCCCTGTCATTGAGATTAAATGTGATCATTGGGAATAATGGTGAAGTGGAATGCATATTTAATTAGTGAAATCAATGAACCCAAATGATTGGGAGGGGGCAAATCATTAAGATCCAGCTCCTGCTGCCCCTACTCAGCAATATTTCAGACTGCCAGCACTGCAGGCAGGGCTGGTGTGTTGCACATCACCAGCAAAGCGGAGTGGACTTTTGTGGCTGCACATGGAAGGGCTGTGAAGGGAACAGGGAGCAGGTTGCTCTGTTCATGTGAGAACTGCCATCTTCAGAAGTGAAGGCAATCAGTGAGAAAGAAAGCAGTCACTCAGCACTGGGGCAAACCTGAAAGTATTGGGCTCAAGGGTTACTCATAAATGGGCATGGTCACACCACACTGACAACCACATTGGGAAGGAATTTTTTTTATTTTTTTTTTCACAGCAATGTTGCTTTAGAAAGCTGGCTGAAAGTTATTTAACAGAACCCTTTTTGCCTGTAAACATCATTTTGTCAAAAACATTTACCAATATATGTGTCAATTACAAGGGAAAAAATCACAGCAGAGATTTTTCTGAAATGTTTTGGGTTTTATTTCAATATTGTCATCTCAGTGGTTTTTTTCTCTCACAGAATTTTAGAAAGGGTAGGGCAGGAAGGTGAAAGTAAAACTCGGCACCTAACTTCTGATTGAGTGCCAACATTTCATTACACTGGCCATTTTCACTTAATTCTCATTTGGTTTTATTATATACTGAAATAAATATATATATTTTTTTTTCTGGGTAACTGTGTTATTTAGTGCTCATGTAACTCTAGGGAAATGTTCCCTGACTTCATACAAGCAGAATTACAAGGGGATCCAGATTATTTTAGAGGCTTTCAGACAAGGAAGCAGAATTGGCATTTCTGTAATGTATGCAAAAGCTGACTGAAAAAGCTGTGAAGTTTTGCAGTAAGTAACCTTGTAAATCTATTTGGTTTGTGGCTGGGAGGGAGAAAGATATGAAAATTAACCAATAAAATGCTTCACAAAAATAGTAGGCTGATCTGAATCAAAAAAAGAAATTATTTAAATTCCTTGGAAAAGCTTGGCTATGTAACATGCCTTGTAACTCCCCTAGAAAACCCTGGAACGGAAGGAATTTTCTTGCAGCAACATTTTGGGATTAACTGAGCTATTTTGCCCAAGGCATGATTTAAGGTACTTTCTTATTAGGCACAATTCATGTCAGTTTTTGCATAAGAAACCCCAATCTGCAAGTATTTCCTGTGTAATACCACTAAAGTCAGTGAGTTTACACTAAGGATGAATTTGCCCTCATACTGTTTTCTTCACTTTATTTATTTGCCTTGGAAAACAGAATTACCCCAACTTAGTTATTTATCAGATCTAGAAAATTGGCACCCCTTTGGAAAAGAATTAACAGCCAATTACAAGAGAGCCTGCTCAAGCTGATACCTGTCACAGTAAAGTAGTGCAACTCTCGTGATCATTTTAATTGATACTTTTAGATGAAGTGATCTGGCCTGCTGCAAACCAGCTGAATTAAAAATAAAAAGTAGCATTTGCATATTAATAACCAAATTCTCCACTTGAATCCATGCAGTGGAACTACCATTGACTCATTCTCCAGATCCTGAAGTGCTTCCAGTAATACAAAGACTTTTTACCCTGTGCTTGGTTTCTGTGGGAATGGTTTGTGGTTTTCTGAAGGCAAGACACTCACCCTATCTCTTGGCAATTTTTGGTTTTTTGTCTAAAGTAAAGGATTAATTTTTTTGGCAAGTGACAAAGAAAATGTGTTGGTCTACACATTTAAAAAAATAAATCTGAAGAGTTATAAAGATGTTTCAGTATTGATAAGATGCTGTTAAATTACTAAGTCATCAGATCTAAAGATATTTTAAGGTATGTTTAATTTACTGGAAGGTATACCTAAACTTTAAAATTGAGCCAGTGTTCTGCGCAACACTGATAATTTTCAAATTATAGCTGATAAAAATATAGCTGTAAATTATTTTAAATACTTGGCTGTATGGTTTTACTTTTAATTATAAATTTACACGTTTTGACATGTTCTAACCAGTAGTACTGAAACCAAATCCACAGGGAGTTGGAACTCTCAGTAGCAATTCTGACACGGAATCCATGAAGCCTCTTGGTTTGGGTTGCTCTGGGGGTTTTGTTAAGTTTTTTCTCTGTATGTATATACATAGAAGTTAAAGATATTCATCACAAGAACCAATTACACAGACTGAGATTTCAAACTTATTTGCAACAGGGTAAGTCAAAGTAACTTGAAGGAGGCTGAGGAAGTTACTCTGTATTTACACTCCTCAGTGTAGCCAATAAAAAATGTGAGTTAGTGCCAGTTAGGACTAAGTTTGATTGTTTTTTCACTGACAAAACAAAAGAATTTTTTTTTCATTTGCAGTAAAAAAGTTCTACTCCTTTTTATGCACCTTGAGTGAAGTGAGTATCAAATTTTGACCAGAATACCCATTTGTTATGGAAAAGTGGAATTTGATATTGTTACAAAGCATTCCGTCTACCTGAAAGCTGTCTTCTTTAGGAAAACTGTCCTAATGGAATTTTTCTGATCTGCCTTATGCCAAACTCACAATTCATACAGATAAGATGTTCGTCAGCAGATGTTTGTGAAAGACCAAGCCAGTGAGCACACACATACACATCCCTACCTGGTTACACTTGAGGTTCTGGGAGCAGAAGACAGGAAGGACAGGACAGTATCTGAGGGGCTATGAGAGTAATTGGGGCTTAATTCAGAAGAGCACCTCAGTTTTGGTTTCCAGAAAAAAATAAACTATATCAAATTTCATGTCAGATTAAATAAAACAGTACCACCTTTATTCTTAAAGAAACCTTCCTGAGCATCCCTTACCCTCACTGTTGTGGGGTTTGGTTTCTTTTTAAACAGAAAATGAAAATTTCAAACTGCATGCTGTAACTGTGAATGAAGTTTGAACTGAATTTTTTAGGTCTGAACCCACACTTCACAGTGAACAAGCTGATTGCATGAGTAAAATCTCAGTCTGGGGGTAGATTCAGAAGCCTTGGCTAAGGATCAGGTTCACTCTGTGACTGAGGATAAGTCACCTAGGGCAGACCTTCACTGGTATCTGGCTTCCAGAGAAGCAGTATTTTGAAGATCTCAGCCGCAGTGTCCCTATATTCATTCTATAATTATATCTTAGGATAAATAGATGAAGGACCAGCTGAATTAAGGTACCAGTTCAAATCTAAAGAGCAAAGGCCTAGCCTCACACAGTGTTTGCTTTACTTGCTTGCTTTAAGCAGTCCAGGCAACACCTGATAGTATTTCCATGTAGAAATCCCCACCCTTTCTTTCCCCAAAACATAGGGTTTCCTATAGAATACTAAACCCACTTGTTTTCCCATGTCATGTGCAATTCACCTCCTATTTTCTAGATGCAAGGAGCAGCACCACACAGAACTGGATCCTCCTCTGCTCTGTCGCCTTGCCTTGCGTGCTGCCGAGGACAGGGGCCACACAGTGTTCCCGGGGGAGAGCTGCTGTCTGTCGTGGAGATGGATGGGCTCTGAACCTGCCTCCAAGCACTCCCAGCTCACTGCAAATGGCCAGAGCTGCTGAACTTTGACAATTGATCCCCTGCCTTCCCTCTGTCCCCCTCTCTCCCTCTTCCATTCTGGCATTGCCTGAGGGTTGAATTGGCTGGCTGGAGGTTCTGCCTGGCTGGGACAGGCTTTGATGGCAGCTTCAGTTGCTGGGGGAAGAGGTGATGTGGTGAGGGGTGCAGACTGGTTTTGGGTTTACAGTGCCAGCTTTCTCTGAATGAAACTCGTTAAAAAAAATAAGTAAAATCAAGCAGCTGTAGCTGCTGTCAGAGCCATTCCGTAGTAGCTGAGTGCATCTGCTTTTTCTCACCTCCAAAACGAATCAATATGGCTTTAAATGATTTCCCTGATGCCTGGATTTCTTGCCTTATGCTGCTGTTAGCCCAGACACGCAATTGCCTGATCATTCCTGCCTTGTCTTTTCAGTCTCTCTCCCCTGGTTTCTTCTTGTTGCTTTCTCTTAAAAATACATACAAAGTACTCAGCGGAGCAGCTCGGTTTTGCTCATGTGTCATTTTCTCACACAAAATTTGCCATCCTTTGCAGACACACACACACTCACCACAGTGCCTTAATACTTGCCTGCCTGGCTCTCCCTCCATCCCTCTCCCCCTCCTCACACACACAAACACACACACACACTGCCTGGCTGATCGCTGCCTAAGCAACATCTGCTTATCGAGAGTTTTTCTCCTGATGTCGTGGTTACTGAGGAAGTGCTCAGGTTTTCTTACAACTCTATCTGTCAAAGATAATCATGCTTAAGAAAAAACTATTTTTAATAAACAATCTCTTGAGTTCTGTGAGTTTTTTTCTCTCCTGTACAGCTTCACATACCCCCTTACTTTGGGCAGGCAAATTTGTGTGTAAACCTATCATTACTGCTAAAAATAAAAGACCTCCACAGAGACTAAACGCATGCGTTGGGGCTGTCCCATTTTCCTAGATCCTGCCTAATCTTGGATTTGGATTGTTCAGAACATGAGGTATCACTGATGATATAAAAAGCCTTCAGAAATGCTTATGCCTCATCTGGGTACATTGACATACAAGTGATCTGCTCAGAGAAACCTGCAGTCCACCAGTGCAGCTGGCTGAGGCGGGAGTCCCCCGAATCCCCTTATCACTTCAGTGGTACACATAAACACATTAGCTGCTTATTTCAGGCAGAACCCTCAGCTTACAAATCCAAACTGCTTTTGCCAGCATCGTCCCTTTTTTTGTGTTTATTTATTTATCTTTACTGTGTATTGCTCCCTCACGAATTTTGCATTTTGAGGTGTTTTTGTATGTGCAGCCACCCACTTGAAGTATGTAGGAGATCATTACAGTCTTCTGATTAGCACAGCGCATTTGAGTGGCGTGCTGCAGGCAAAAATTTAAAGTGTATCAAAATGCAAATATGTCCCCACTGACCTCTGGAAAAATGTGTTACATTACAAAGTACTTTCAAAGACAGCCAGAAAGGAATATGAGAGAGAGTATGAATTTGCAAAGGTTTGTGATACTAAAAAAAGTTAATCAGGAATTGTAACTTAGGACCTTGAATTCTGTGTAGCACAAGCAGCTTTCTTTTCTTTAAAAAGAGAGGGTGGAGGGACCAGATACTTCTGCCCACTTTGTGTCTTGCTCCACTTCCTTTGCTAAAGAACCACCAAAGTGAATGGGTTGATTGTGGTGCACATTTTTTCAATCTGCCAAGACTCAAATATGTAGTCTAATATATGGCAATGGCCCAGAAGAAGGGACACAGAAATTATTCATGATCCTTCTTTCAGCATGAAACACTCCTTCTATAACCTGAGATTAATAACTCTGCATTTAAGAAGTAAATTATTTTCACCAAGAAAAGTGAGAAGCAGCCAAATTTGCCTGGAGTGGTATTAAGGCAAGTGACATCCCTGCAGTGAGGGATGCCAGAGAGCTGCACTGGGGAAAATGACACAACATTACCCAAGTTATTTGAGTTGGTTGCTCTTTTTACCCTCACTAGTAATAGTGAATATACTCTTTCACTATGGAGGATTGCAGAGAGACATTGGATTACACTAGCAAAACAATAGTCCTGTGCACCAAAACGGAAGCTTATGGCCTGCCCCTATCCTTAGTCTCCACAACGCTTTACTGCAAATACTTGTTTGCCTGGAGGCATCACTTCTGTCTTATTCCCTGAAACAGAACCACAAATGTGTCCTCCCAAAGCAAGGAAAATGCTTCAAAGTTAATCTACGCCATCCAAGCAAAAATTTGTACAGGAATTTTTATTCACTCAGTGTTGAGATTAGCACTGCTGGTGTAATGAGGGCAGGGGTTACAGCTCCTTTGGCCCCTCACTGCCTTCTGCACCCTTGCTGTTCGGTGTCTGGGATGGAAGAAAAGCCATGTAAGGGTGCACAGCTGCTTCTGGCTGCACTCAGGAGCACATCTTTTTATTCTTCAGGCCTTCTGAGTATCTGATGTGATACACACAACAGAGCAGCAAAAGGAAGGGAAACAGCCATAGCTGTGATGATCTCTGGCTTATAAAGAGCACGTGGAAGAAGGAGCAGCATGGAATGAGCCCAGGACTCCCAATGGTTGTTTGCCATTGCTTAGCTGGTCTCTGTGTCTGGCTATTGCTTCATTGCACTTGGTCATAAATGAAAGCTATCTAATGCTAATGACCATGGTGCCCACCCTAATCATGCATTTGAAATATTAATAAAATTAATTTATGTCATGTGACTGCTTTTTAACTAGCTGCTTTCAGGACTTTAGATCAGTATTATAAAAGACGTGCATTTATAAATTATTAGTCTTGAGCACATAAGCACTGCATACTATGGGGAGCACTTTTGTAGCACTTTAAATTAATTTATTGTTATTCATTCCAGCTGTCTGTGATGTAAACCTTTGGCTATAAATTTGTACCATCATCCAACATACCATTAAACTAAAGTGGTGCCCGTGCTGGAACATATAATAAAACATATGAATAAGATTTCTGTGGGGACACTTTTTTGAAACTCTCTTCTCTGTTAATGACACAAGAAAACGATGAGATAACATAGTCACTCTGTAACTATGCATTCATTAAAATATATCTGGTGGGGGGGACACTTTTAAATTTGCACTTGTATTGAATACTGACTGAATGTTTTTCTTCACCAGATTGCTTCAATTCATATCCTATCTTGAGCAAAAGGCTTTGTCTGAAGCTATCATGAAGTCACTAACAGAGACTGCCAGAGGATTTTTGTTGGACCTGAACTTCTCAGTAGTGGAAATAGCTCCTGACCGCTGAATCACAGCACTAAAAGAGCAGAGCAGTTTTACTGTCTTATCTCCTCTGCAGGCAAACATTCTTTCTCCTAGAGATCACCATAAGGGTAACAAAACCTTGTCAGTATGACTAACACCATAATGTCTTGATCCACTTAACAGTACAGATATATTTTGTACCAGCTCGTTGGAATATAATTTCCTAAAATTTAGAGCAAGTTTTGATCATGCAGTGCTCCACCAAGTGAAGTTAGAACCACCCATGGCTTTGCTCTTCCCTTATAAGTCTCATCTTGCTCATGTGCTTGTTAATTTTATTCACTTTTGTGACAGATTACTTCTATCAAGCCTGATTAGATTCAGTCCTGCCCATCTCAGTCTTCCACTTATACCAGTAAGAGTTCTGCTGCTAATTTCTGTGATTTAGGCTCCTGATATCAAATACAGCTGTATGAAAAAAAGAGACAAACATTTGAACTTCAGATTCTCAGCTGACGTAACATAGCACAACTTCCTTAATTTGTACCATCTGCTCATATAGGCTGTGCTTGTCAAGTCTAAAGCTTTTTGAGTCATTCATCCAGTAGCAGGACTTCTGGAAAATTGACTGCGAGTGAAAAATTGTACTCACAAAGAATAAGTTTTGTATTATAACTAATCTCATCAATAAAAAGATTACTTTGATTTAATGAAGGGTTTTTTTCTTTTATTTCTAAATCTATCTGAAATATCAAGGTTTGGGAGCCTGAGGTTTTGATTTGGAACCATCTGTAATCAACAAGGAGGATGTGTGAAAAGCTTGAGAACATGTGTATACCAATAACTGCCCTTTACAGGCCAAAAGCAATTTGACAATAGGAAGAGTAGATAGCAAGATACTACCGTGCCAGAGAATTTTATTTTGATACAATATCTAGTTCAATTGTCCACAATTATTAAAGCATGTTTCACAGAAACTTCACAAAGGAGCCTCTAACACACTCCGGAACTGAATTCTGCTCCAGATAGTTGGACCGCACTGGTGCTCTCACAAAAAGATTGGTACTTCTTGGATGACACATACCAAAGGCTAAATAACATGGACACTCTTCCTGAGTCTGATTTCAATGCCACAGCAGGACCCTCATGTGATGATCTGCACAAGAGTGAAAGATAGTAGTGAGATGGAGTACCTAGAAATAACCTGAGCTTTAGTTACACTTTTGGGAAAGAGAAGTGAGAGCTCAGATTTACCTACCCATGTTACCCATGTCCCTCTGAACAAAACATAATGTACTATCCATTTGCACTTTTATATCACTTCTGATGAAAAGAAAACACAGAAATCTTATGCCTGGTTACACAATATCTTTCAGCTTTTGCCTAGATATAGGGTCTTCGCCACAGAACTAAGAGCCAGGGAGTTAACAATAGTGTAAGCTTCCCTGACACTGGAGATTAGGATGAGATACAAACCAGGTGCCTGAGAGGCCAAAGATGCTGATTCCTGAGCTGAAGGGTGTGCTCTAGCTGTTCTCTCAGCTGACTCTGAAGACTTTAGTGGCTAAAGCAGCCAGGGTGGTTACAGGCTCTCCCTTCCTGCCGAGATTCTCTATCCATATTGAGTTTCCGTTAAATATGCCATGCCCTGCTACTTCCAGCTTTAGGGTAAGTCTTCACCAGCAGTTTTTACATTCTATCTGAGGGTACATACAGACAAGCTCCTGGGTTTTGGTGATGTATTGATGTGGAGCCATTTTGCTGAGATAAAATGTTATTTACTTGACTAAAGTTTTCTTTTAACTTAGTACAAAAGAAGAAAACTTGGTTGTGTGAGAGAAGGTATACACAGCTTGCTTTTTTTATTAATGGACTTTTCACTGTCACTGGATGTGTTTTAACTCATTTAAGAAAAGCTTCCTTTCTTTTAGCACATAGCTTATAATTAGTCTGCAATGTAGATGGTCTCAAAAGAAGGGATTGAGTTGGTTTAAGTTACAGTAGCTAAGATAATGATATTCATCTCCCAGCTGCTAATTAATCTGTTCACCTATCTGTACCTCCCTTTCCTTATGATTTCATAGAAAGAACGTGGGGGTTTCTTCTTTCTTAGTTAAACTGTAATCTTTTAGGAATTGGTTGTATTGACTTCATTCTACTGAAGTTTGTTAGAGTCCTCTAAAGGTGTCTCATGGAGGAAGACAATAGGCATTTATCTTCCATTTCCTTGTTTCAGCTGATGCTGGAGATAGCAGCTGTATGTGGTGTTTCATTTTCCCTTGTTTGGCAGGACCAAGCTCCTTAGTCCAGTACAGTGGCCAGCAGCTCCAGCCAGGCCTGAGGGACTCTCCGTGTGCCAAACTGCCCAGAAGCCCCATACACCCACAGAAGGCATCTTGGATATGACAGAGGATAATGGGTGGGTGCCCAGAACTGAAGGCTTCAGAAGGGTTCATGGCTGTACCTCTGCAGTTTGGTGCGTTGCCTCCAAAATAGCTGCTCCATGAGGGGTACACTCTACCTTCCACCCACAGCTGCTCCCAGATGCTGTGTGAAGAGCACAGGAGGAGGGCTGGGAGCTGTTCCTGCCCCAGCTGAGCTCAGGGACATGGGACTTTGTGTAGCTGTGAGTGTTCCTGCTCCAATCCGAGTTCTCGGAGCGACTGCCGTGAGTGCCACATCCCCCCCTCACAAGCATATGCTCGCATTTGTGCTATGTCAAAATATGCTTTAAAGCCCATTTCAGCAGCAAGCTCGCTTAGTTTCCTTGCCAGGAAATGTTAATTACTGTGGTGCAGTCTTCTGTTTTCTGTGGCACAATAACAATTAATTTACACCATCGGAGAAACACTTACACTTTTTTTATTACAAATCAATAAAACCAAATCAATACGGCATAAAGTATACAATATCAAAATGAAAAGCTCTTGCTTTTATACTTGAGCATCCCTAATAAAATTCCACTGTTGATTCAAGCATCTTGTCTATTCTAATCTAATGAGAAGCTGTCAAGTTTCTTTTTAGCATTTTGGAAATGACTAAAAATGGCTGTCCCAGTACTTGGCAAAAGAATGCAATAATTAGCCCCCGAGTTGTAAGTCAATATGATGATGCAAATGCTGCTGCATTCATCTCTCTGCATTGCATCACCTATGCACCTGGCAGTCCATGGAATCCATTTTGAATTGGGATGGAGGTTAACTTTTATTTATAGCTGTAATTAGAAAAACACTAGCACTAATGGAGACTGCTCTGTTGCTTGAACGTGTCACACAGAGTAAATTCCACAGCAATTTTTGCATTCTAGCAGGTCAAAGAGTAAAACAAATTAATTGCTTCATCCTGGGACAACCTGTTTATTCTTCAGAATCTGATGATTTACTGGAATATTGATTTCAAAGCTTTTCAGGGAAAATTCCCTCGGTTGTTTTTTCTGCCACCGCTCCAAGTACACGAGGTCCTGCAGAGCCTGGGAAGGCAGCTCATGCCACTCATCTCATGATTCCTGGGCTCCCCTGCAGCAAGGGCCAGGAAACACCAACATTTCCAGGTGGCTGCAGTCCCACACGGAGGGGACAGAAGCTCTGGGATTTGCTCAGCAGTGCCCCAGCCCAGCAGCTGCACCAGGTAAGTTCTCCCCCAGCCCCCGGTGGGACATATCTGGCACAGCACTGAGGAACACTTTGCCCTTTCCAGCACAAGCTCCTTGCACATTTCTGAATGCATCCACAATGGTCTCAGCTGATTTTTAGGAGCTAGCCAGAACAGAAAGGAACGAGGTAACTTTAATCCTCACTGAATGGGCAGGTCACCATTTCCTTTCCACAGACAGAACCACCATGGGTTCGAGTTTGATGTGTTTTTTTAACAGCGAATTGATAGATGGTCCTTTTAAATGTGTGAAATGATCCAGAGATGACAGCAGGTTTTTCAAAGCCGTTAGACAACTCTGGTAGCCATGGCAGTGGGCTGGGAGAACAAGTGTCACTGAGATAAAAATGCATTTACGAGACTAATTTAAAAGGGATAGAGAACTCACACAAAACCACTAGAAACTCCTACTTTGTTACAGTGGAACTGGGAATCTAGAGATGATAACTAACACAAAAAAATAAGAGACTTAAAATCAAAGTTTTGCAGATTGGGATATTTGGCTTGAATTGCCTTTAGAAAATCCAAAGTGTGGCAATATGTTACTGAGATACTGAAAAATGTTGTAATCAAACCATGTTGTCTGTACACGGCACACATGTATGCACCAGTGTTCCCTGCTGCAGCAGAAGTTGTGATGTAACCGTTTTGTTACCATGATGAATGAGTTTAAGGTTTCTCACTACTCCATTATTTATATAAAAATATACATTACTCTGTCCTGGGTTTTGTGTGTGGTGTTAAATGTTTTTTTAAGTTCTGTTCTCTGTGTGGTAAAACATAATCACTCCTGAATGACTTTCTGATGCCCGTTCCAAGCTAAGACAAGCCCTGCAAAGGTAGGATGAATATTTGCACTATATAAGTCTTTCAGATTCTTGAAATATGGGTCTTAAACATATTATTAACTTCAGACATATTAGTAAGTCCTACCAAAGTAAAAAGGATGTGCTTTAGAGCATTGATGACTATCAGCTAAGAAAAAACCTGAGAGATCTTGTTTCCTTCGCAAGGGTAATTGATTACCTGTGGAATAACTTCTCTCAGAAACCATCACTTGATCTGTATTTGAAAGGTGTAAGGATTGTGCTGGATGTTAGTAATCTCCTCCTACTGCAGAATTGATGAGTTCCAATAACACTCTAGTATTTTCAAATAGAAACAGATGTTCTGTTGGACATCCCACTGCAGAAAATCGATAGTAGGTGAGCCATAAGTAGTCCTTCCCTCTGAGAGGACTCCACTGTGATAGCGGTGCAGGAATGAACCCACCACTGGGCTGGACTAGCACACTAAGACTAGAAAGTTTTTGGGGCAGGCTTATCATACTCCCACTATTTGGACATCAAGTAAATCAGATGCTTTGTATGCCCTCCAGAGGAGCAATGCACTGGCTTCCTCCCAGAGCTGAAGTAGGCTGCCTTTAAGCCACTAGCATGTGCTTGTACTGCATTTCTGCACGGATAAACCAGGCAGAAATGTAGCTGGAGAGGCTCTGAAGACACACATCATAAGACAGTACCTATCCCAAAGGTCTGACTATTTATCTCAGCCTGACAAAGGATGGCTGGGATAAGAGGCAGGGATACAGCAGTGATTTTGCTTGTATTCAGAAGTCTATGTAGAATAAGAAGTAGAAATAATGGTTTTTCAAATGTTATAAACACATAAGCACATTCAAAGTTCTTTTGGAATAAAAGATGCTTTTGAGGCTTGAAGTACTCCACTGGTCCTCTCATTCAGGTAACATAGCATGGCACCACATGAATGTGTAAAAGGGATTTTCCAGTGATACTCCTTGCTTTCTTTTAATGAATGTCATGACACAGAGAGAAATGCTAGATGCAAGCAAGCCCTATGGTTTTGATTGTGGTTAGTCTGACGGTTCTGGTTTGCCTTAAGTGGAAGCTGATGAACAATGGTTTAAAAGAAGAAAGGAAAACAGCCTCAGCACTGAGGTCAGCCAGCCACTTCCTACACCCAGCTGTTTCAGTTTATTTTTTTAATTAAGTTTGGCTTAAATTAATGATGACAGTTTAAAGAGAACTCTTTCACCTATTTAGCTTACTTTACATCTGAAACCAAGTCCCTTCTGTCCAATTGCATTTGGTTACAAGATTTGCAGTTAGGTTCCTAAGAGTCCCTGGTTTCTCCCCACTTTATTTTGTCATCTCTCTGCTCTGCCATTGCCCTTTGCCCTTTTGTGCCCTTTCAAGGGAGGGCTAAAGCTATTGCTGCTGCGGTATGGAAACAAAGTGCCTCCTAATTGATCGTTAATACTGCTGGAGTGTGAGGATGTTGGGAATTGCTAGATCAAGCCCATTTACTCCAGCTTCTGGGTCAGCTCTTCAGACGGTATAAATCAGCATTCCTTCCTGCCTCCTTCACAGCTCAGTGTAGGTTTGCACCACGGAGGAGCTGGGTCAGGGGCTCTGCACAAGCACCAGATCTCTGCTTCAGAATAGTGGTAGTTTATTTCCAGAAGCCTGAGAATTAGCAACTCTAGTACTGCTATAATTATCAGCAATTTAGGTGATAGGAGAGAGGAACAGAAGGCTTAATTTTTCAGAAAGAATAAAGCTTAAAATAAGAAGTTTTCTAATCCTGTGAGATGCCATAGAATTACAGGAATGGGCACAATCCCAAGGGCTTTTCTAAGCCAGTAGAGTCCTTGCTTTTTAAACAAAATATCATGTCCTATAAGGGTTTTGGCTTCATTAATGTAGGGATTACTTAAGCCCCTCACAACTACCAGTTTAAACCTTCTCTCCAGGCTTGGCTAGTTTTCTGTCACGATTAGAGCAATTTTTTTTTTTTTGACTGTGAGACCTCGCCCTAGTATTTAAGGTGAGAGCTGATGACTCATAACCAAAATAAGAAATGAAGTGCCACTCCTTATACCTCTCCCCTTTTGCTAGGAAAGCAGTAGGAATTGCATCATCACTTATTGCAGAGTGAAGCATGATCGCTATGGGTGGCAGCCCTCTGTAAATAGTGAAAACCTTGAGCATTTCTTAAATTAAAAATAATCCCATGGCCTCAGTGGTACTAAGTTTGGCGATTCATACAAGACTACCCAGGACTACCTACTACTGCAGTCTTGAGGAGGCTGGCAAAACCAGACAGACTTGTGGTGGTTTGGTCATTCCTCAGTTAGGACCAGATTGTGTCTCATCTACCTCGCCCTTCCCAGTGAAAGTGAGCAGAGGGATGGCTGCACGTAGTAATAAGATAATGACAGGAGAGTCCCACACCTGACCCAAATCCCTGACAGAAATCAGCCTGTGCTAGGAAGAATGACAGAGGATGCTCTTCTGGGTGAGTCTTTGGCTTTTTTGCAATATAGTTCCTCAGTTACAACGACAAATGTTTTGTGATTCCTAATTATAAGAATATTGTATATTTTTGCCGTCACAAAAATTCTTACTGAAATGACTATATGGCAGGTATGTGATCAAATGCAGTCTGCAGATATTAGGTGAAATTTATAGAAAGTTCTGGGCTAAATTCAGTTTAGATAAATAGTTATGTATTGACATATAAAACTGTCAGAAATTGGGGTGAATGGCAAAGAAATTTGGTACTTTATATGCATATAAGTCATGGGTTTAAAAACAAAAGCAGTTGAGAAAAGGCCTCCATCTCTGCTCTGCTCTAAAAGTACCTAAGCCATCTGGTTTACTTGTGATGTCTTTTTCCTCCTTCATTATTAAAATATTTAACTCAAGTTTTAGACAAAAATAGAAGCATTTGAAGAATGTAATCACATGTTGTTTTCTTCCAAGAAAATCTGCAGAACCTACTTCACTGAACTTTGCACAAATTCATAATTAACTTTGACTGACATTGAACTATGGTTTTTTTTAATGTTCCTCTGTGATGAAAGTGTATCTTCACTTGAAAAAATTATCCAGCTGTATTTCTGGTCTTTGTCGAAGGTGTTAACAGCCAGACACTAGCACCTTGTTTTCAATTTTTCCTGTCTTGGAGAGACTACTTACATTTAGGCTTTTCTTTTACTGGCAGTAGCTACAATGGTCTAGGCTTTAATCACCAGCAGCTGTAGAAATGAGAATAGGATTGGAATAGCAAACGTTGTCCCCTTCAAGCTCAGTTCAATTCACATCTGCATGTGCACTTTTTTCCTAGCATTACACTCCAATTTAGTAAGGTTTTGTATACCTTGGGAACTCATTCCTGGCTCTCTTCCCACCTTTGAGTTAAAATCATGTGTAAAATACTTATTGTGCAGGGAATGGTGATGTGAACTGGGAAGTATATCTTTTGTCTGGCTTATTTCAAAGTAAAATTACACAGAATTTAGCTTATTGTTTTGCAGAGCCATAAACCTCCACAAAACTCCTTCCGAAATCAACCAGACTAGTTGTGCTAGCCAAGCCAAGCAGATGCAGGAGTCTAACAAAAATCCGGCTTGATGTGATATTTAATATCCAGCTTTTAGCTGGATGGTTGTAGCTCGATGGTACAACACAGAAGGGGATTTGCAGGCTCTGGACCACAGAAAAATCTATCACTTCCGGATGGTCATCCCACCTTCCTGGTAGAAGTTACTGGGGCAGGGTGGCAGAAGGGATAGTTTCCCTGCTCTTGGGCCATCCCAGTTCACAGCACGTGGTGTATATTCATTCCAACATCTATTGATTTCAATTTATGTTAACATGCTGGGCTGTGAGCTGCAGCAGGAGGGATCTGTGGTTCATGGCTCCTGTTGGGTTCCGAAGAGCTGAGGTTATCACCTCAGCAGTAACCTCTTTAGCCACCAAAGTTGAGCCTGATTCAATCATGAATCAGTGCCCTTAATTAATTGTCCTTTATAAAAGCCCAAAGCAATCATACTGGTGTCAATGAAAAAAGCCCCAGATGAGAGTTTGATTGTTTCCTCAATATAAATAAAAAAAGTAGTTAAAAAGCTAAAAACCAAATGGCTCCTTGGGGGAATGGATTGGGTCATTAATATATCACACACATACGTCAAAAATCTTGTGTTAACAATTTAACCTCACAGCTTCTTAGGACAAAAATAATTACTAGTCTGAAAGAATGACTTGCCTTCTCAATATTCTTTTATTCCAAATTGCAGTGGTTGAGATTTAAGAATGCATTTTAAGCAAGAAAAATTATGCTCCCCACAAGTTCAACTACTCCCATATTTTTATGCATTGAGGTTTCCCTTCTGTAAAATAAAACAATAAACAACAATTCACCTCACAAGTTGGCCATAAATAGCTCATAAACATCACTGCTACCTATCAACTCTCCCCAGTTTAGATCTAAATAAAGAAATCTGTCTTTTCTGTAGGTCTGTGTATAGAATAGTCTTTCTTACTATCTGTGTAGATCTCTCCACTTGACATAGTCTTATTCATTCTCAGTCCTGCATATTTGAGACCTGTGAAGCTAAAAAGGATTGTAGAAAGTTTTGGTAGGGACTAAATTCTGAAGACTGCTGTGGTTAGGCCAATATTGTTTCATTGTTCAGTGCAGACATATTAAAAGAGGTTGGAAAGGAGAAGTGCTATTCCAGAAGAAAATCTTATTTTGGTCCTTGGATGTCCTTACATCGCCCTGGCCTCATTAGAATATGTCTGCAAACACTATTTCAGTGTGCAAGCGCTCAGTGCAGGAAAGGGCTGATGGAGGTATAAGCTGGAAGAATTGATCACAATGAACAGGAAAAGCTCTCACCCCATTCCGTCCCAAGCGACCACACCAGAGAGAGAAGCCAGGACCACAGGTCAATGGGATTGTGCTGAATCATGTCTACAGTGGTCTGGACTTCAGCCCTTTGGAGGGGATTGGCCGCGTCAAGACACNAGTCTGTCCAGTGACAACACCAGTGCCCTCAGCACACACACAGATAAATGTGACATTTGTGTTCCAAGTGCCAACAGTGATAGAGCGCACTGACAGCCACCAGCATGGCACAAAAGCAGTCTGCTTCCTTGGGGAATGTTGTGTGACGCGAGGAGCCGCGGAGGCACTTGAGAGTATAAATCCCAGTGAGGTTCTGTTTGCCCAGCTTCAGGTTAGGGAACAAACGTGGAAATAATCCAGGTTCTTTTGTCTCTGGTGTGGTGAAGTTGTCCCCCTTTATGGGCTTCATCTCCATGAAGGAGTGCAGTAGCAAACATGTAAGGATGGAGGCAATGGGAGAAACTGAGTCTAGGAACAGAACAGAGGCAAGCAGGTGCACGGCCCAGATGCACACTCAGTCAGAAGGAGCAGCTTCACTGCTGTGGGTTGCGTCCCACAAATATCTACAGGATCCCCGGTACTTAGCAAGCAAGTGATGGTAAAGAAAGTTAACTGCTGTTTGAAATCTGAGTTGTAGCTTTCTCTCTCTCGGTCTCTCTCTCGGTCTCTCTTCCTTTTTTTAATAACTGAGCTTCACTATGGCACCTGGGAATATTTGTCTTGGTAATGATTATGGAATAAAACCTCTGGCAGCAGGATTCTGCAAAAAGAGGTGGGGGCAACCCAGTTCTCGTGCAGCAGCCTCACAAGCCTGGGTTTCATATAGCATAGCCGGATGTTTGAGAGAGAGCAAGATAATTCTTCAAGTTCAAAGTAGGGCATATTTAATCTTCTTTGGAAGTAACAACAAAAAATAAGCTGGTGTGCTTTTAAAGAGAAATCTAATAGAAGTAGATGAGCACCCGCCAGCCAGCCCTGCTGAACCTGGCCACTGCTGTGCTCCACAAACACATTTTGTCCTGGGAGAGTGGCCGGGAGCATGGCTGTGCCTGTTAGTTGTGAGCAGAGCCCCTGCTGACACACAGCCAACAGGTTGCAGCAAACAGAGCTAGCATGGAAAAGGTTTAACAGTGCTCAGACTGGGAGGGGAAAAATCTCCTGTAAAACAGCCTCAGCCTGGTCCACCTGTAATAAAAGTGTGGGTTCACCAGCAGGCCTCTCCCACAGAGGCAGGGCACTGGGTGCTGCCAGTGCCACCCTCCTTCTGTGCCAGATTTTCACCATTTATAGAACTGAAATTGAAACACTTTTGGCTGTCAGCTGGGCACAAGGCTGGGACCTGCCAGTGACAGGGTAACCCTGAGCCTGGGGCAAACCCTGCCCAGTGTACAGCCTTGGGCCAGTGATGGCCTGGGGACTCCTACCAGAATGCTCAGGGAGAACCAGCAGGGATGGCATTAGCAATTGGAAAATCAATGTGTGGGGTTTTTTTCCACTATTCAAATACAAGCTGTCAGAATCTGGCAGGTTTTTTACAGAATGTAGTTATACACACTTAGGTGACAACTGCATTTTAAGTCTCTGCTTTCCTTGCAGTAAAGCCACCACTGAAAACTCGAGCCCAGGGCCAGTACAGAGGGAGCCGTGCCTTTACCCAACAGCGCAGAGGAGCTGCTCCCTCAGAGGGGAGGCTGGGCTGCCACAGAGCAGCCATGAAAATCTCTCTGCAGAGCCACTGCTGTGTCCCCATGGGAGAGGTGGGGCACTGGGGAGCAGCCACAGCTTTGACACAACCCAGCTGAGATGCTGAGGTCGGTGTCACTAGCGTCCAGGTCTAGGAACCTGGACTGAAATGAGAAGCTTGAGAGCCAGGACTGTACCCCAGCCATCCAAGTGCTAGGGGCATCCATGGACTCTGCCAGGGTTCCACCACGCTGGAGATGGGGAGCCTAAGCTGTGGTCTGCCTTCCAGGAGATAACAGCCCCTGGCACCAGCTGCTGCCCAGGCATGTGTGTGCAGGTCCTGGTGGGTGAGTTTGGGCACCTTGGCTTCCAAGGGCCGCTGGTCACATAAGCACAGTCAACAGCAGAGAGCTTTTGTAAACTATTTACAAAATGGGCAGGTGCAGGCTCTGTAAGGCATGGGTGAAATGCTTCCCCAGATAAACCTCTTTCTCAAGGGAAGGGTAGGGACAGCCATTTGCAAAGTGAGGTCTGCTAAGCTCCATCTAAGAGAGAAATCATAATGCAAGCTGGGCAATGTAGACGGGATGCCAATTTTCTTTTTTTAATGGGTTAAAATGGAGCCAGTTGCAGCAAACAACACTGTAGATTTATTCAGCTGCAGAACTGGCACACAGCAGGTGCCTTGGAGGGACAGAGGGAAGGAGCAGAGGAAAAATGAAAAAGGCTGATGAGACAGAGCAGCCAGGGAGAAACCTTTGGAAGGTTTGGGCATGCAGGCGGCTGCACTCATGCTTTATGTCACTGCAGAACATTAAATGAGCACTTAAAAAGATAATTAGCACCTTTTCATTGGACCAGAAATCAAAGGTGTAATTTACCAGAAGTCAGTGAACAATGTAAGAGATCTAATTTAATCACATTGCGTGGCATAGGCAGGGTGAGAAATCAGAAGCCCATCCTGGCTGAACAGCTGCATGTACAGCAAATGTGCCCCCAACAGGACAGTGCCACCAGCACCAGAGCCACAGCTGGTGCTGGTGGTGAGGCCACGCAGGGTACTTGTGCTATTTGAATTCTACTGCAGCATTTTAATTATTTCACAGAAAAAGCAGAGGGTATGTGATATGTAGAAGAAAATGCTCTTGTCTAGAGGAGGCAGCAATTTGTAGCCAAGGTTGGCATCACAGTTCAGGTGTTCTCTTCCACAGCCTCTACATGGGCTGACAGGATCAGAAAGATGAGGAGG
This sequence comes from Dasyornis broadbenti, assembly GCA_013397935.1. Lineage (NCBI taxonomy): Eukaryota > Metazoa > Chordata > Aves > Passeriformes > Dasyornithidae > Dasyornis > Dasyornis broadbenti. The sequence goes on along the minus strand of VZRN01004407.1, from coordinate 4,381,954 downwards.
AAACGGAGGTTTTGTTTTAGCATCATAGATGAAAGATGATCTTTCAATATTCAGATTTCAGTTTAGATCTGGACTCCCCAGTCTTGTCTTAAGGTTTTGGAATGGGTGATTCAGCTTCCATCTACTTTTGGTATCAAATGAAGTGTTCAAAAGATCAATAAAAGAAAAAAAAAAGACTATTAAATTTTAAGTGCCATATAAAGAAACTCAGCTTTTAACTCAGTTATTTTTCAAGCCATAGCAATAGCACAAGGCATATTACCTTTATTGGGATTTCTTAAATAAAAATGTTAACTGTATGTGAACACAGGTGTAAAATCAAGCTGTTAGCTGACTAACAAAGCTGCAGTACAGCAAATCATATTCAACATTACACCACTTAATGAGGATTAAACTTTGTCCCTTGAACACTACTACCTTTGCCAGATTTCGGGGGGGGGGGGGGGGGGNNGATTTGGGGGGGGGGGGGGGGGTGTTTTGGGTTTTTTTTTCCCCTTGGTAAATCTTTACATGTGTTTCCATGGCAGCTTAGAAAACCTGGAAGTCCTAAGCATGGTGACCAGAACTCTAGGCTAAAATGGCTAATCACACTGGCCAACTTTTGATAAACACAGGCAGATCCCTGCCATCATCCTTCCCAGGCGCTTCACAGATGCATCTGAAAAGGAGCCGAGAGGCAAGTCAGGACTGTTTGTATCCATGTGCAGCTCCTCTGTTAGCGATCACAGCAAGGCCAGCAGTGGTAACAAACCTGGAGGGGATGTGGCCTCCACCAAACATGTCAAGAGAACGGTTTCTGTTGATTTAAATGATAGCCCTGACAGGAAGACCTGACCTCACTTTCTTAGAGATGTAACCTCAAAAAAACCCACATGTGTAGTAACCATAACATAATGGGACTACACAAACCAAAATTTCGAATTCTCACCTTCTATTTTATCTGTGGTTTAGCTCCTGCGGAAGTGTAGGTGACTGAGAATAGTCCAGACAAACAGTAATCGTTGCAATTCAAGAAAACTGAAAAAGCAGTAATCAAAGTAGTAAGCTGGCAATCCCTTGGAAATACAGTTTGGTTAAGGAAAATTCAAGCAAGAAAAGTGTGTCTTTACTGCAAGACACTCACTCAACTGAAATAATGTATTACCTGGCTCCTAATTATTATATCTAATTATAGATTGGCCTAAGCCCATTGGCAAGGGAAATATGTTGTAAAATGTATGTTGAAATATTACTGTGCTATTGTTGAGTCAGCTCCTGGGATATGAGGCATTAAATATCAGAATCTCTGGCTGATTTCAGTGTTTTTATGTTGCTTAACCACACTGTCAAGATGTATTGTTGCAAACTTCTCCTTGCTGGTTAAATTTAGCTTCTCTGTTCTCCAGGTGCAATCTGATTCCTCCTAGAGAACTGCCTTCCCCATTCTTGCACTTCTCCTCTACCAGACATTTGTTTCCCCAATTGGCCTTTTTTTTTTTTTTTTTTTTTAATCTATACTATAAACATTGATAGTTTCAAGTTTCACTGTAAAACTGCCTGAGTTGCTTCTTGTTTTGGATTGCAAACCCTGCTATTCCTGTGTGTGTTTTGTACTCTTTGTCAGTGGATGAGATACACTGTCCCCTATGTTGCGTATTATCACTGAACAATATCCTACAAACCACTTGAGAGATTTGGACCTTGAAGTTGAGTACACATTAAGAGAATTAGGATATTATGCTACAGAGAAAAGATATTTGGACATAAAGCACAGAAAAGAAGGCCCTAGAATGGAAGAATTATTTTTCAATATATCTGTCCACGTTCTGGTAACAGGAGAAAGTCTGACATAGGCACTGTGTATCAGCACCCACATAAAATATATGATGGCCTTTCTTAAAGAAAAAAGAATAAATTAAAAAGCAGTGATTAAATGTTAAAATTAATTGTTCTATGATTTTGTTAATAAAAAGGGGAGAAGGGCCCCTAAACCATAGCATTTATTAATTTCTAACCACTATTTTTAAAAGCAATCCCCTTAAAACACCTCTGAAATTAATAATCTCCAAGAGAATTTCAAGCAATTACACAAAAAATTATATAAAATAACCATTTTACAGTCATATGATGACTTTTAAAGCAAGTCATGTTTCTTTTTCTCTCAGTTATGATCACATACTGCACTTGATGACTGTACCAGAATGTACAGGGGGCTGTACTGCCAGAACAGCCTCATACTGTGAAGGGCTGGGTAAGGATGGGCCAGGAGGCCACAGATGTGATTGACATGACCAGTTCTTTAATATAAACCTTTTTGAGTAATTAATTCACGCTGAATTTTTATCAAAAAACCAGAAGCACCCTTACACATGGAAGAAGAACATAGATAAAACAAGCAGATTACAGTACTATTGATATCCCCAGGCTTGGGACATACACAGAGTAGAGGTTAAAACTAATATTAGAAATGTAAGAAAACACCTTGATTTTGCTTTTTACGCAAACCACACAGATCTGCGCAGCATGACTGCTGGTTTTAGTGAAAAGAGAAAGGAAAATCTCGACTAAATTCAGGTTGTTTAGTCTGAATCCGGTGCAAAAGTCCGAGGGAGTGTGTTCTGTCCTTGGAAAGTCTGCTTTTATCTCTTTATGAAAACACTGGATCTTTCCATTATAAAGGACCCTGATGGTGTTTTCCCCCGCCTCAGCTTCGTACTAAAATGTCTTGAAGCTCAAATACTCTGTGATGGACTTTAATTGATTTCCAGTCAAGACTTCTTAAATCATGTTTCTGAAAGATCCACTTATTATTGGCAGGCTCTTCTCCCCATTTTGCCTAGTCTGTGGTTCTTCAGTTCTACAGAACAGGGAGCAAAATATATTTACATGCAAAAGTTACCTGAGGCAAAAGAAACCAGAAGACAAAGCCAGTTGTAGTGGAGCCAGCACACTATAGCTGTGATCTCTGAAGTGCTGCAGCCAAAGAGACTGGCAGGTGCCTCTATATATAGACATGGATATTAAAATGTTAAAAGTACAATATATAGAAAGCAAAGTGAGGAAAATTATAAGTTTCAAAGAGTGCCTTTCTCTTTTTCCCTTGTACATACCGCAGCCACAGCAGTCTGGTCACAGGCCTATTTGATATTTATAAAGTTCAATTCGGTCACACACCACAGAAACACCGAAGACAAAAACCCCCACACAAAACCTGTTCAAATGGTCTGCTGTGTGGCACTTAAGGCTGATGAGCATTGCATGTAATGATGGCTTTGGGTCTTCTCCTGGGGGCCTGGGTCAGACCTCTCCTTACATTAAAGAAGAACATTGTCCCCAAGTCCATGGTCTGTGAATTGGACCCTTAGATGTCAGTGCTGGTAGAATTTTCAAAGGGAAAGGACTCTGGGGAGAAGAGCATTTATTAAACCTCTTCGGTTCTTCATTCTGATAAAGAACAAATCTTCAATGTAATAAAAAATAGTTCAATCTTTTGAAAAGATATACCAGCACAATCTCACTTACTTAAAAGTTCAGCATATTAGCTGCTAAAATGGATACCAGCAGCCTCTCCATACATTTGTCCAAAATTTCCAAAACTTGCCTGCCCAAGCACCAAGTTAGGTTCCATACTGAGGAAATGTAAATATGCTGATACACTTTTCTAAGCTGCCAGCAAAAGTTTGTAAACCTAGTTTCCAGAGCAAACCCCTGAACAGAGAACACTATGTCGTGTTCAGAAAAAAGCACACATTGCCTTCTCTTTACAGAAAAAATGGAAATGGATATGACTTACAGCAAATTTCTTAATCTGTTTAACCATAATTTTCAGCAGGACTTCAAGGTCATAGCATACCTCCAGCACTGCCTGACAGTCAGGACCTGAGCACTCAGGAAAGCCCTGATCCCAGCTGTCACACGTGGTGTGGTCCAAGCAGTGCTGCTGCCTTGGGGCCAGCATTAGCACCAGATGCTCCTCTCTGTGTCCCATAGGATAATGCAGGATACAGACCTGGTAACGTGTGTGTTTGCACAGTTCCTGGAATGGTGCAAAGGTAGCAGGGATGTGTGGAAAAATTTTATGGCGCGGCTGCACGGGCAGTAGGAAGAAAGAAACTGCTAGGAATATGATCATAAAGTGGGGTAAGAATTAGGCTGTGGAAGTGGATGCTGTTGTCAGAGAGAACAGAGCCCTCAGCAACAGGTTTGTGTGGGGCAGTTCATTTCTGTGAGGTTCTCCCTTGCAAACAGGTAAGGCTTTGCGCGTTTGGGTATTTCAGAAGTGCTGTACATTAGCTTAAATCTAGCACTGACTCTGCAAGGAGTATAAAACTGACATTGATTTCCAATTGATGTCATTAATATTTTATCAGAACGTGGCCAAGCATCTCCTCACAGCCTCGCTTGCTCATTGCACCCCTACTCCTAGGGAGACTTATTTTTTAAAAGCAGGACCCTGCAGAGCAGAGACCACAGCTGCTGTACGAACAGAGATGGCAGCTTACATATGGGGCATGCTCCAGAACACATTTAGTAAATCTCAGGGGAGCTCCACTTCACAGCAAAGACACTTGGGAGACCTCATGCATGACTGGGCAATACATGGAAGAACACAAACTATCACAGTATGAACCGAGATTTCTTCTGCAATAGCATCTTACAGGGAATTATGAGGGCATATTGCACTCACCTTGCTCAGAGAAAACCTTTTGATCCCAGGATAGATACTAGTAAAACTGAGGGGCACTGCCTGCAGCAGGTAAAGCCTGTACTGCAGTCTCATGATTGTAACACACTATGGGAGCCTTAGAAATGCTGGTCCAAAATAAACAGAAAATAAAGAAAATGAGAACAGGACCACCTCTGTTAAAGAGAAAGTAGAGCCTTTTCCCAAGCAGGAAATGTTGTCCTTACATGAGCCCAGCTAGGACGAAACTGCAGAACAAAAGTCTTATTTTATGGATTTTACGTTTTTTCTGCACCGTTCCAAAGACACTAGATCTTCAGGAGGGCAACCTAAAATTTTCAAAATATTCTTCCTCACTACCATTTCCCAAAATTTCACCTAACTGAAAAAATTGCAGTACTTCTGTGAAAGCTGTACCATGTGATTAGTTTCTTCTCTGATTAAATATTTATCAGTGAAAGAGTGAAACTTGATTAAATGTAACAGTAAAATGCACATATCAGAATATTAAGTATATTTCATGTAGGAATCCTAATTTAATTTAAAAATCACTATTGTTAACTTTATTATCTATAAAAAAATCAAGTAAACTGTTTCCTAAACTATATTTGTTTCCTAAAAGTAGACAAATGGTGTGCAAGAACTCCTTAACACTGACATGAAAGCTGTCAGAGGAGACAAACTATCTTGAAATCAAAAAATAACTTTTCTTATCTTATCAGACACCACCACACAGAGACTATTTGAATTTTATACCACTGTACTGCTGACAGTTTCCACAACTGTAGATCTTATGAGTGACAAGTGCAGAGCTAGGACAAAATTACAAAGGTAGCTGGAGACAGACCTTGATGCCTGGTAGCATTTAAAGAAATAAATGGTTTTTGTGACTGACTCCCAGTGAGTTGATTTGTCATTTAAAGCGAGGAAGGGACATGTTAGAAGTTAGCAATCCACTAATCCCTCTGCAATGACAGAATGGAGTTGAATAAACCATCATAAAAATGTTACAGGTGAAATACAGGACCTTGCATGGCAGAATGTCCTGGGCAACAGGGAGACGGAGGACCAGATTTCTTTGTTGCATTGAGGAAGTACCAGGTCACAATGAAAATCAAGTTTTTCTGCTTTTATTTCAGAGACTTTTCTTATGCAGCCTCCATCTCATGTAGGTACTAACCTTGTTGTGAAGACAATGTAAAGATGCACCTTAAAAGAATTTTAAGCACCACAGCTATTTATGATAAGATCAACTTCTGTACGCGCAAACAGTCATGTATAGTGACATGCTAAAAGAAGGTGATCCTACCCAAAGTAATTTAAAATAAATCATGGATATAGTGGACATAGGACAGCAGAATAATTCTCTGGTTTCATATGTATGCAGCTCATTCATGTATTATTTGAGGTTATATTGGAATCATTGTCAGATTCATACTTATTTATTTCAGTTCTGAATTTGACCCAAATATACTTAAATGCTAAAATTTAAATATTCTGATAGCAAATATTTTCAAGAAACCTAACATTGTAAGTGCAGGTAGAAAACTGGGAGAAGAAATCACTCTGAACAGTGCCAGCAACTTGATTCACTCAACAGCTGAAAGGCAAAGTAATGACAATGAAAACATATGGGACAATAACTAGGTAAGGAAAAAATTACACATACTTCCTTTGCTCTGTTTGGTCAAGATTGGAGTAAACTTGGAAAATGAATGTGGTGTAATGCCTGGGGACAGTATATACCAGGATGGCTTTGCACATAGCATACACATAGCATAATATGCAGAGAACTAACCAGAAGGGCCATTTATTTAAAATGAAATACAGAAAATTAACCTATGCATTAATCATTGCAAGCACCATGACTGTACAGGCTAAGTACCATGCTAAATGACTATTTGCCTGCCTACAAGTGCAACCACCATAATTTTAGCCCTGGTAGGATGCTGGAAGAGTGCATACTTCTGCTTTCTTCTTGGAAAAGAGCTCTTATAATCTGCATTGGTTGCACTTTCCTACTTTGTAAATAACAGTGGCTCCAAAGGCTTTACAGCAGATGTACTTGAAAGGTATTCAGAGAAAGCTTGAAATTGCAGTTTGCTTTAGAACAGAAAAAACTGCCTTCCTTCCTGCACTTAAACGAGCAGGAGCCTTTTTCTCCATCCTCAAAGATGGGAGACTGACCCTTGTCCTCCCTACAGACCATGCTCAGCCACTGGCATGGGGAGCTGGTGACTGCTGCTCCCCAGAAGACACTGGGTCGTGACAGTGCAAAGGAAAAAATGCTGAGGTATTGATGTTATTGTTCTGCTTATGTGTTCTTCTAATGGTTTAGAAAGCAGAACTAGAAGCACATGTTTATTTTTATCTCTATATCTGTTGTGAAAGGCAGAAGCAGGCATAAGGGGTGATAGGAACTGTGATACACTGGATGAAAGGGTGTATCAGAAATGGGGACTCTCTAACGTCTTTTTTTAATAAGTGAACTATGTAACTCTCCAAGTAAAGGCATTGTTTGGGATGTGGGAGGATTGGGAAGGGAAGACTGAGAATTTATACCTTTCTCAAAATACTCTACAAAACTCATTCTTTCTCCTTTATAAAGAAAGAGAGAATTAGAACTGATTAGAAAAGGATAATTTTGGGGGGAAAAAAAATCCCTAAAATTTTTGGATTAACTTTCTACAGTAGATTTATTCTTCTACTCCTAAAATCACTAAGAGTTTCACAGGGCATTAAAATCCCTCTATATTTTTAATACCCCTATTAATGAAATATTTTAAATTAATATCTTATGGTAAAAGAAAGATAGCCAGGGTCAGCTAAAAATTACCCACAGTGTGTTAACTACCTCCATTCCTCCCTTCAGCTGTTCAAGTCTGCTCTGCATCTTCCTTGGCAAAAGGCTTAGTCCCGTTTTTCACACAGCGCGCCTGTGACACAGCAAATGTTCCGCCAAGAACAAATAACCATGCACAGTGGAGGCTGTTCTGATGCACAGGGCCAGTGTGGTACAAAAACATTTCTGTTACAGCCTAAGATTTGTCATGCGAGCATAAACCTTTGTGTGGAGAACTTTATCTATGCTTAGTGTTAGAGTGTAAAGCAGACATAAGTAAATTAACTGGCACAAGACAAATGTCAGTGAAGTTAGTTTAAGAAATTTAAGCTGATCCAAAATGAAACATGCTCCCTTTGGACTTGCCTGCTGTAGGATATTTGTGTAGCAGATTTGCATCTTAATTTTAAAACCAAACTTAAATGTTACTTCCTATTTGGTTTTCACTTTTGCTACAGACTTCAGCAGGCAGCAGAGAAAGCCCCAGCAGCCGTGACCGTGCCTTGTCCAGGCAGCTGAAGAGTTTGCCTGTGCCAGGAGGGCTTTGCCCACTACACTGCCACTGAACTGCCTCTTGCTATCTCTTGTACACTGGGTGTTTTATCTGCCAGGAAACAGGAGAACCTGGTCACTCTCAGTGTGGTCCATAATGATAATAACAAAAGATACAAATCAGATGAGCTTCATTTGAGTTGCAGGGAAAGGGTTATAGTTTTGCTATAAAAGTTTATTTATGCTGAGGCATTCTTGAAGATTACTCTGCTGTAAGGGAGTTTACTTTATTTACGGATCTATACAAGGAGGCTAGAAATAAAGACGGAACTGTGGCTTTGCTCCAAGGCCTCAGTAGGGGCACTTTGCTGCAATAGAGTAGAAGTAAAACAGAACACCTTTGGAAGCTCAGAGGAGAAGTATGTGGAAGAAGAAATTTTCAATAAGCTTATACCTGTAAAAAAAATTGCCTCCTTCTCTCTGCTTAATCATCTCAGCTGCTCTGAGCAAGAAATTTGGGAACTACAATGAAATTGAAAACTCCTCCCTCTAGCCAACCCACCTGCCCAATTCTTACTTCATCATCTGCTTCTCATAAACTCCTATTCTGACAAATACTAGGGGACATGCCTGCATGTCAGCTGCCCATGCACAGCACCCGACAACACAAAATGTCAGAGACGGTCCATGGAGCAGTTAAATTACTGCAGTGGATACACAGGAGGGTTCTTTTCTGCACAAGGTAGCATGTTCCAGCTCCCATGTTTGCTCACTACATCCTGTATATTTCTGCTAGCATAAAGTTCCTCTTCATTCCAGGCAGCGGTATGAAAGGCCTCGTGGTCAATAAAATCCTTCACAACCTGTGGGATGGCCACCAATGTTACAAGGTGCCTGAGGGACTGACCTGTCATAGTTTCAGTTAAAAGGGAAAAAAACATACCCTTCATGTAATGATGTTATAAAAGAGTCCCCTTTGATGTACATGGTTTGATGAATTAAGGGTTTTCTTCTCAGAGTTATGCAGTTTAATGAATGTTTTCCTGTGTAGCAATAGCAGCAGTGTTAGGTTAAGTGCTGTTAGCTGCCTTTACAGGCTCAGAAGTAAGAGAATGGCATAAAACTTGATGCACTACACCACAGACCTTCTTCTCTCCCAGCATGCTAACTATTGAATTATTAAAGACATGATGGGATTTATTGTTCACATTCCATTATGAAATGCAATGTGCTGAAACAGGGCTGACCTTGAGGTCTCTTTGCCAGTTCCAGATCCGGTTTCTTCTGGTTGTCCTCTGCCAGATAAGTTATTAACGTTGTCAATGGTGCCTCAGAAGGCAGATCTGGTCCTTTCTTTCAGAAAGGATGTGTGTTTATTACCTCTGTCTTATGACTCTGTAGAAAAGCAGTAGGTGAGAGGGTCTCAAAACCTCCAGAAGCCTTGGCCATGCGCAGGCGACTCTGGGCAATGGAACAGGAGCACTCTCTGTGCTGGCTGGAATTTCCTTTTGCAGAAGTTGCAGCTGGCACTCTGGGCCTCCCAAAGTTAACTGCAATGAAGTCCTTTTTCCAGACTAAACAATCATGCTAATGTAAGCAGGTCTCTCAGAGGCTTGAATATTTTTAACAAGATTCTCTTGATTTAAATCAAACAGGTCTCTTACCTCTGGCTCTTCCAGAAGCACAAAACCGCTTGTGGGACTTTCAGGAAAGCAGTAAGAGGAGAGACGGCTATTTCACTCCCTCTCTCTTTCTGTCTCTCTCCCTGTCCTCATTCACAGATGTCTTTACCATTTTCTCTGGGTTTGGATGAACCTTCCTACAAGCTCATCAGTTTCAATAAAACCTTCATGTGCTGTGTGAAGGAGACTATCCCATGGAAATATGCAAGTTTTTGATCAAGTCTCATGCATTTTTAAGTGGCCAGTTCTTTACCAACAAGCTTTATAAGCTATATTTAACGTCTTTCACAGTCTATCAAGACTTTCTTGCAAAACATTGGCAAGCACAGGAGCCTCTTGAGTAAATCCAGGTCTACTAAAGGAAAGAAACTTGCAATAAACTATATTAGTGGATATTAGAATTTTGTTTTGTACCTGAACTACATAATTCCAGGATCTTCCTCAACAGGAACTATTGAGGAAGAGCAATAGGATAAAGACTCAGAGATGTCTCTTCTAAGCTCTTTCTTGTAGGAGCATCTGTGGATGCAGCTCTCTTATTTCAGCAGAAGGACTTTTCTGACTGATCCTGTGCATTATGCGAAGAGAGACACTGAGCAGTTACATATTCCAGATTTTTCAGGTCAGCTGTGAAGCCCTGGGCACTGTGGGCACTGATTAAGCAAACCACCTCTCACTAGCAAAGTATTTTAAAAGTCTTCAAAGTCTAGCAACCACTGTAGTGCTCAGCATCCTAGTGGATATTGATATGAACTGCTAGGTTGGGTATAAAAGCTGTGTGTAACCATCTTGCTAGCTGATGACCTAAGTATTGCACAGAAATAGTCATAGGACTAAAGCTCTAATTCTCAAATGTTAAACGTATAAATTGGGTTCTTACCGCCTCAAATTCCTGAAGCATTGTCAAGCACTTATTTTTTTCACGCCTCTATTGATAATGTATCTGCTGCACTGCAGTAAAAGGTAAAGCAATTATCATATAGTGTTTATCCTTCTGTTTTGGAGTACTATGAAACTCAATTGAAGGGTAATCTAAATGCATGAAAGACTACTGACGTACAAAATCTTATTACTTTCAGGACAGAAGGACAAAAGGCACAGTAGTACATCATTTGCTAAACACTCTGGCTTCCATGAAATCTCAAAATCTTTTTTTTTATATCTAGTATTTCTGATAAGCCATTCCTTAAATCCATTCTGTTTAGCAGTTTCGCTTGCCACCCCAATATGTTTGCTTCTGTAGTATCCAAAAGAGGCCAGTCTGCACTAACTATGGAAATTTCATCTCATCCCTTATCATCAGAACCAAAAAAATTATAGAGAGCCCTTTCCATTTCCTATCCCCAACAGATGTTAAACAGCATTTCTATGTATTTTGGGTGATGTTAGTACTGATACTTGATTTCAGAAGATGAAGGCTCACCCATACACAGGATTCAATTAACATTCTTTTATGACTGCATTCATATTATTCTTAACGAGCAGACTCCTTGGTGAGAGTGAATATTTACCTCATGGCATTAAATCCACAGTTTTCTACCACAGTCATTAATGGTCATATAGCAAATGATCATCCCAACACCCTGGCTACATTCCAGTTCAAGTAATTATATTCTGCCTCTCTTAATTTCCTTTAGAGACTAATTGGACCTGATAAAAGTCTTCACTTGTTATCCTAAACTGCTCTGCAGCCTGACCGCATCTCAAAGCTTCAAGGACTTAATCATAGCTCTCAATAGGTGAAATACTGATAGATGATCTCTCTGCTCACCCCTTCATTTTATCACACACAAATCCATTAATTATTGTAACACCATCTAACAAATTCAGCTCTGCAGGTACTGTAGACTATACGATTTGTATATTGCTAGCTGCCCGAAGACATAAGTCAGGAGCTTAAATGATCTCAGAAACTTATGAACTCATTGATTTTAGGAAGCTGATGATATAAAACTGCTGTACCTTTTACGCGCCTCTGACTTTGCCTACATTAGTGAGCCATTAGGCACAGTAAGAGCAGATCAGTAGGACAGTGCAGCTGGCTGGGAGGGCTCACAGTCACGTTTAGAGTACATGTGAGTTGGCATTTTACTTCAGACTGCGTTTAGTTTGATTTACTCAACTGGACATCCCAAATCCATATGGTTTAAATGTAGGTTATGGATCTCTTTTCTCCCTAAAGGAATTGAAGCACCAATGGTGTGTACCTCAAGTAGAACTTCTGGTTTAGTTTCCTTCACAAGGACTATGATTCATATTCACCAAAACAGCAAATCAAACCAGCACAGGATAAATGGGAATAATTGCAAGATCTGCTGCAGAACTGCTGTGCTTTCCTGAATGTTAACATGGCTAGGGACCTACTGCACACTGGAATGGATTATCATCTATTAAAGAACTGTTGCAGGACAGACTTTAACACGGGACAGTTCTCTGACCAACCATGAGACCAGACAATAATAAGGAAACATATAACTGACTCATAATGTTCAAAAGGAAGTTTTTGGGGAGGAGAGAGGAAGAGACAAGCATGCTTCAGTAGCCTGGGGGGGGGGGGGGGGGCTCCAGGAAAAAACTCTTGAGCCAAAGGAAACTGTTCCAGATGGCAAAGAATCTGAGAGACAAACCATGTAGGGTTCATCTGATATGTGCTGGTTTATTTTTGAATGATTCCAGAGAGACCAAGCAAAGAAGCAGTGCCTTTGCCCATTTATACTGCAAAACAGTTAGAACATGGAAGAAATCTCAGTATGGTATGAACTGCCACAGCTGTGACAGTGGATGGGGGCTCCAGAGTCACTCTGTAGGGTGACTCAACAACTCAAAATACTGGATCATGATAATATGAAAAATCTTTAACATCAGGAGAAAGCAATGAGAAAAGGTTTTGCATTTCTGATTTAGTTAAATTTCAGATCCAAATCTACTTTAAAGTTATTTAAGCTTAAAATAATTCTGAAGGTGTTTAATTTTAACAAACTTCTACCAGAAAGAAAATGAAAAGCAAAGAGAGGATGTTACCAATTTTTTTCTGCTTTGTGGGGGAAAAAACCAAAAATTTTGTTAGAGAAAAAGCAAAATCATCTATAGCTTTTTTTTCCTATTTGTTTTTCCCACAAAAAGAAATATGTCTATGTAGAGAGATTGATCCAGTCTGGTTTTTTAGTTGAAATGTACTCAGCGGTTCTCTGCATGCACCATATATCCCAGCAATTTATTACATGATGTGAAAGTCAGTCTCTCAGAAAATAAATACCTTAGAGCCAGCAGCAGCCAGAAGCTGAGGGGTCCTAAAATGAGTATTAATCTGCAAGGAAAAGGGTGACTAGCTGGAGACAAGAGCTGTGTTGCAGAGATGTGTGTGGTTCCTAGGGAAGCTCATGCTCAAATTCTTGTGAAATACACCATTTAGCACTCACTGCTCTCCAGTCACATTCTTTCACTTCACTGTTTATATTTACTCACCTTTTTCTGCCTTCTGATCTTTGCCATAGCTTTATAATTTTCAGTTCACTTCACTAACATTAAGCGCAAACAGTATGCGACCAAGTAAGACGTGGTCAGGAAAATCACAAGGAACATGGTGTCCTAGGCCAGGCATTATCCTGAGGAGCCAGGCAAGATTATAATTATTTCAATTGCCTTCTCTGTATCCCTGTGGTGACCTGCACTGAACATCATGAGAGCGAGGCAAGGCCTTTCTCTCTTACCATATTACCAGATAGGAAACATCTCCCCAACCTGGGGATGTGGGCCTGGAAGGGGACACCCAAGTCATCCAAAGGGATTCCTGCAATGGTGTGGGAGATATCCAGTTACAGAAGGCTCCTCAGCATGATGACCTCACATCCTCTGTCAAGGAAATGCTTCCTCATGCTCCCCAGGATAAATAAAAGCTATAGATTAAAGAAATAAAAAAATAAAAAATAAAGGCATCAGGTATTTATGATTTATCACAGACAGACAAGAAGGGCATTAGAATACCGTGAATACCCAGTGTCACCTCTATAACAGAGACTTACTGAATTAAACTTCCCAACTATTACAGAGAGCAACTGTTCTATGTTACAGAAAACGCAAAGGAAAATCCAGCTTTAAATGTAACAAAAATTTCTTATAAATTCTGAGAATGTGAGTAGGGCACATTGATTAGATAATTTACAGAATGTAATGTCAGCCACATCTTGGACCTAGCAACTTCCGATCCAAATACATCTGCCACAAGAGAAGACCAAGGGCAAACTGTTCCATGTGGTATGAAATAACCTTTCCCTTGCCTCAAGAAAGGGAAGGTGAAATAGGGTAACGATATAATGAAACGGTGCTCCATCTGCCTGTCTTTTGTCCTGCAGTGCAAAGTCTGTTGCCATTACTTCATCAAAATTAGAAAACAAAAGTCTGTGTGTCAGTAGCATTAAAATATGCTTCTCTCACAAATTATAGGTTGCAGATAACCATAGGAAGTGGCTGTAATGCTTAATAAGAGTCTTTAGTTCTGTCAAAGACACCTATGCTCAACCAACTGTAGCTGCCCATTATCCCCTAAGAGCTGTTGAAGTCCTGTCTGTATTTACAGGCTTTCAGTAACAAAACTGTGCCCTATGGATGGGGATCAGCTGCTCATTCAGGGCATATAACCCTCCGCAGGGTGGTGGGGGTTGTGCCTGGTCCTCTCTGTTGCCCTTCTGAGCAGGGGTCAAGCTGTTGCCAAATTGCCACATTTCTTCCAAAAGACATGGATGAACAGACAAGGGTGAACATGCTATTTTTTAAGTCCCATGCTGATTATTTTAATGACTGTGGGCCCTTCTGGAAGCCTTGTGGGGAGCACAGAACACCACAGATGTGACAGGAGACCAGCAGCTGACTAAAAGCAGTCCTGGGGGACCCACTTATTCATGGACAGATGCATATGCTAACAACAGACATCCCATCATCCTCACTGCCATCTCCAGTTGTAACTGTGAGGACTCAAGGTAAACCCCAGCAGTATTCAGCCGTAATTCCCAGTCAATGGGAATTGTCCTGATTAAACTAAGAGTGCAGCTCATCAAGTATTTGAAACTCCACTTAAAAGTAAATATGGACATGGTTTAAAGGGATTAACTAAGATGACTGGATTCTTGTTTAAAACTTTTTGAGAGTAAAAAGAGCCTTTTACAAAGTCTTACAGTGTTTAGAGGTGCTGTTTCCTGTGATAAAATGGAAAAAGGGGAAAACTTCCTTTAAAAATATATGAAAATCTCATGTTCCTAAATACTTATCTTTAAATGACAAACTCTTAAAATAATAGCTCTCATAAAACCATGCATCAAGTAGCTCTGTGTGTGACTTATTAAAGGACAGTGGATGATGCCACACTGGCAGCAAAGAGGCAAATAGATCAAATTTCCCAAACGCATATTCTTTACTGTATGCACACAACATGAAGTTGTCGGTCCTGAATTTTATCTACTTTTATTTCTCCTAAGTGTAGAACATTTTGCTTCCCTTCATCAGTCACCCCACAATGAGAGTAATACCTGTAACCTCAGCTACAGGAGAGACTTATAGAGAAGGAGGGAGGGAGGGAGGGAGGGAAGGATGGATGGGCGGACGGACGGACGCATGGATGGATGGAAGGCAGGAAGGAAGGAAGGAATAGGGCTTTGCCACAGCTTTCTGCTCTCCAGCAGGAAGAACGAGCAGTCACCCCAGAGCCCGTGCCTAAGCCAAAATCAGAGAGGGAGGCTTTCCTCCTGCTTTGTGGCAGCATAACCCCATGGCAGCTCTGTGCCTGACCCCGTGCTTATCTCCCGATGGAGCTGGAGCCTGCAGTTTCCCCAGAGCCGGTATCAGCGTCACCCAGGCGATGTGATAGCCACAGCAGGGGAGAAAGAGCGTCCCTTGCACTGCCTCCCCTCAGCAGCAGCCCAGCACAGCCAGGCCGTGCCAGCCCAGCCAGCTCCAGATGCACACACAATAAACCACAGCATGGGCTGCTTGCTGGGGCTGGGGAAGGAGCCTGGGCTGTTAAAGAGAGGAAGTAGAGATAGTAGAAAGATACCAATATTATGAAAGTCTTACAAATCAAAACAAACCTCAAAAAAAGCTCTCAGTCTTCTTTCAGCAAAAATCCTAGAATTAAATCTTTGACATAGTAAATTCTTCCTTTTAGAAAAGCAAATTTTAAAATGCTACAGTGATGAACAATGTAATACAAAAAAAGCCATCATACTATTCTTGAATGAGGTTTAATAAAAATCAAATAAAAGCAATTATCTGAATTTTCAAGAGGTCACTTCTTCCTTCCCCGAGGTACAAAAGAGAATGAATTCAGGAAATCATAAGAATCAGAAACCGGCGCTGCACAACAGAGCCAGTGTTTGCTGTACAAAGACAAACAGAAATCTCCTCCCAGGCTAACAGGCTCCTTGCTAAAGCTGTTGGAGTGGAAATTCCACCTATAGGTGAAGAAGGGTAATTAGAGGCACAAGAATTTCCTTGTAGTAGGGCTGGCTTTTCTACTCCAGAGCAGGCTTTGGCTTTTCAAGTATTCATATTCTTCTTTACTCATACAGAAAGAAATTGGACACATCACAATGTTGAGAGCTGCCCACAGATCCCTCTAAGCAGGTACATGTGAATTAACACCCACTAGCACACACCATGTAGCACTTGCTGCTCTCTCTTACTCCAGTGTAAATCCAGAAGGCCCAATCTATCTTTTCCTTCTGCCTCATTCAGCCATCTCAGCTGACGGAGAGCATGCAACTTCTCAGCTGGAAAGGGAAATCCAAATCTTTTGTGAAAATGTGTTGATTTCTATTACATTTGCAAAGGCAGAGAGCAGAAATGCGTTATTTCAATACTCTAAATTTATTTTGATAAGAGGAAAACATTTCATGCTGACTCATTTCAATTTCTTTTGATTCCAATGTTATGGTATCCTAAGTATTGCAATATTGATATTACTGTTGAATATTTTGACGACAATCACGTTTTTTTAAATATGCATGAGAAGTCTTCAATGTGCCAAGTGTTTTTTATTCACACTTTGAATAAAAAATATTCTGAAGTAGAAATCTTACCATCAAACTAAAATTATAGAGCTAGAGTAGACATAGACCACTTGGCAGCCAGACTCAAAGCAGCTCCACTGACTTCTGAGGAGCAGCTTTATCTTGCAGCATTGTTCCAGGAGAGCAGAAGTATGTCCTCTGTGTTACCAAGCACCACTTGTGAATGGTTAAAAGCCATTTAAAAGGGGCAGATCTTACCCTGCTTGAGTGATATTCATACATGCTCTGACTTCTGCCAAAGGACGACAGCTGAAGTTGGATGCCATATTTTCACTGTGAATGTCCCATGGCTTTGCTGTACTCTTAGATAATTTAGGACTTGGCTTAGTCTTGCAGAAATGGGTCCTTACATATCTCATAAAATATTGTCACTTTTCCTATGAGCCTGAATTTTGCTCTGAAGTCAAATTCTTCATCACTTATATTTGGCAGCCAAACAATTAAAGAAACAGACACCAATGTAAAATGTACCAAGAAAAACATAACAGATATGTAAGACTGAAGGAGAGAGACAGACACAGAAAAAAGAGTCCCTGATTCTAATCTTGCAACAAATTGTATGTAAATGGTCCCTCAGAGAAGGCACTGGTCTGCATGAGTTTCCCTGTTGAGCATTTTGTATAACTTGGGTCTTAACTGCATGTCACAAAAGTGGAATAAAACTACTGAAATGGAGGGAGGTTTGACTCTGCTCCCGTCGATGCCCTGTGGGATTCATTGTTCAGCTTCCTTGAAAAGAAAGCAACAGCCTTCTTGTTTCATATGCTTTATAATACTTGGAATTTAAGTACTGTTGGGCCAGACTGCCAGGTTTCCTCACATACATTTTCCCCAGAGAAAATGTTACCTTCTTCAGTAGTCTCGACAGCAAAAAAGACTGAGAAGTGCAGGGTTTTCAAATTAAAACGTGAAAAATAATCTCACTACAGGTGTCTAAATATTACATGAATTACATGAATTCAGCTCTGGCAAGACGTGTCTTCCACATTCCTATAAAACAGCAAAAAAATTGTTCATGTATTTTAAAAGATCAGTCACTTCTCCCTACCCTTTCCTCCAGATCAGTTTAAAACGAGAGGATGGATGTTGCGTATCAGGCTAAGGGATTGTTTTATCACTTTTTTACTTTTTCCCATCTCCATCATTTGTGACAGAGATGAATGGTTGCTCTGCTTGTCTCTTCCCCGCTCTGTAGGGCAAGACAAAGTCTCCCTTTAGTCCTCAAGGACTGATTCTAAAATATCACACAAAGAAGCAACACTGAAGAGAGGATGGGCTGCATTAGCAAGGATTGTCCGTAACTGGGATTTCTCTCACCTGTGGAAATGAGGAAGCAGTACAGGCAGCGTGAGAATTCCTGCTTTCTTCTCACAAAGATTTCCTTTAGCAAAGGTGCCTTGTGATTTCAGGACTTTGATGAGGGTACCCTGTACTGCACTGATCTAATTTTTAAGTCCTTGTAGAACATAAGGTTGGAGGTGTCACTGGTAACCTCCGCTCTTCCCATCACATGAAATGATGGAGCATGAATAGAAATAACTTTGGTTCCTAGTTTCCACCGACAAGTTTAATTCAGTATTTAAACGAAACCCACAGCAGCAGCCATACAATCCATGCTATATATGCTTTCAAGTTTTGGGAATATTTCAGGCTTTTAAAGATGTACTAAGAAGTGGTCTTAAAGCCACTTCTATATCTTGGAACTATTTTGATAGGGTATAACTGCTGCATGCCCGTTTCCTAAAGAAAATAAAAAATACAGAAAGGAAATACAGAAGAGTAGCATTCACAAAAAGCATTTCATCTAAAGTCAGGAAGCCATTCAAGTCAAACTTGCTGCATGAGCCACTGTTTAAAACAAAACACTCACAGAAAATGTAGAATCACTAACAGGAAATCAAATGGCTGCTGTTTCAGTGTGTATACTGGAAAAATGTGTATGTATAGAGATTAAATAAAATAAAACCCCACAGCAAAAGAAATGGCTTAAATGATTACTTTTCTGTTTTCAAATTTCCAAGGGGAAGGGAAAGTGGAACAAGTGTAATTTTGCTTGGAACGATGGTGTTATTATTCTTCTTTAAAAGAACAAGCACAGCAAACAAACTACTGCTAGTATGCTTCCCTTTGTAGCCATATATTGTGATACAGCAACTAGAAAACAACTGCCCAGCTTTGGCTCACACCAGGGATGAATTTATGGGGCTGTGCCTGCCCTGCAAAGGGAAAGCTCCATAGATGTTTGTAGGAGGTTAGGAAGGATGACATGCTCAGGTGGTTTAAGTTCCATTTAAATGATGATGACTCAACACAGCGATTTAAAATATGCAGACACTGTTGCCGACTTGTTGGAACAAAACACTTGACAATGCAGTTTCAGAAACAGGTTCAGGTACAGGTTCTGGTCAAGCATCTGCCACTGATTTTTGAGTAAATCCTGATGCCTGGATTTGCGAGAGCGTCTTCTGTTGCTGAGTGCTTGTGTTGCAAATATCCTGTAAAGGGCAGCTTCACTGTGGACAGGTTTGAAACAGCCATGGTTTGTATATTCCAACAGTCCCTGCTAATAACCTGCTGTGTCAGCTGTTTCTTGTGTGAGGATCTCAGAGCAACCAGTTCATTTCACAACCACCACCTGTGATGTTCATTGATATGCATATCTTTGTATTTATTAGATCTACTTGTAGTTAACAACCTTTATTCATATTTTTCAGGCAGGCCAAAAGAATCGCACAGATGTTTAATTTCTAAATAAACTGTTTACTAACTGCAGATACTTTTGCGTCCAAGCTATCAATTTGAGAGATGGCGGACATGATTTTCAGACAAGTTGAGTGCAACGCTTCTTGCTAAGGAATGTGAATGTCAGCTGTACCATCAAACTGCTTCTGCTAATCTGTTTAACCAAAACTACTTTCATAAATTAGGCACTGACCAGAGAGATGCTTCACAAAAAAAAAGTGCTTGCACTGAAGCACTAACGAGTGAGTAGGACCAGCACTAAAACATCTACATTGCCTCCTTCTATTGGTGTTCTAAATAATCGCTGTCATTTCACTTTTTGAGTCATTTCACCTTTTGATGGTGGTTTTCCCACCTGTGAAATGGAGATGCTGCTACTGACCTTGCTGGTAGAAAGATCTTTGAAACATATTGGAAAAGCAACAGTGACATTTAGGCAACACAAAGAGAAGAGCTCTGTGTTTGCACCAGGCCTGGCATTGCAAGTGCTGCAGCTCACAGCTGGAGTATGAGATATCAAAAGGACATATATGGATAATATTAGCAGATACCATGAATGCCTTCAATTCACTAGGTCTTAAAAAAATCCCTAGAGCCCAGGCAAATTTATTTCTTTCCTTGTGAAATATAAATCTTCCCCAAACAGAGGCATGAGGTTTTTCCTGTCTATGCAAATATATTTGGGCAGCATCAGGTCCAGGGGACCTTACTGGATTGCAGAATTACTTGGCTTGGGTAGTCCTTTTGCTGGAAGCAAGTGTTTATCATACAAGTTGCCACTAGACATAAACATCTGAAAGACCTTTGGTCCTGCATTAGCACAAGTTAAAGCTCTAACCTAACCTCGCAATATTGCTGTACAACAAAGACAAGCTGAAATAAATTCCCTACAGACACAGAGAAAATGTTCTCCAGCTGTAACCCACCTTGTCTGCTTTCCATTCATGCCCTCAAACCCCATATTCCATGGTTTTAGACATCCATCATCCATTATCTGAAGAACGGATGAATTTACTGAAAAATTAAAGCAAATTAATACAGCAGATAACTGTTTTAGCAATGCTTTTCTTTTTCAGAAAGACTGCATTTGTGTGAAATCCTCTACTCCTGAAAGATTCTCAATTAATTATAAAACATTACTGCAAACTCAAAATTTTAAAATGCACCTTACCATCTTTAATCGCCATCAAGCACAAATATAGGAAAAAAAACCCTTGAAGACATGTCTATTGTTAGAAACAAAGCTGAAATTACTCTGTCCCCAACAGCTTTTCTTGATAGATGGAACCTCAACAATTAAAAGTTGTGTTTAAAATAATTTTTACTAGATTTGATCACTTCTTATCACATAGCTACATTTTTTCTTTAATTTTAGCTTTAAAAGTGAAAGTATTACAAAAAAATATGCTGTTTTGATTCAAATGTAGTTCTGGTAATTTTTTTCTCTTATGTTAAGTAAGTGCGGAAATATTTATTAGTCCACTTCTCAGAAGTAGGGACTGGGAACATTTGCAGAAACAAGAGGTTGTTTGACTTAGGTTGCTTTTCGTAGTTTGTTTTTTGGATTTTTTTTTTAAGCCAAAAACAATTGGCAGATTACACATACAAAAATAAGCTTTTAAAAAAAAAAAAAACAGAAAAACAACGAAGTTCCTGACAACTCCTCCAGCCCAGGAAGTATTAAAGAGAGAGCGCATTATTACCCCAGCTGTGGCTGAGAAGCCAATTTGAAACAGCTGTGCTAAAAACCCTCCTGAAATTAGCAGCTGGGTACACCCCAGGGAGCCTTAGAGAAAGTCAGGAGAGCAACTTTACAAGTGTCTCAAGACTGTGCGCTATGGCTTTGGATCTTCTCTTACCCCAGGAGCCTGTTCCCAGTCTTCCAGGTTAGGAGTGTAGCTCGTATTGCATTTGGGGCAGTAGCGGTAGGAGATATGAACAGAGAGCTTTTGGATCTATCTATATGGGCTTAATTTTAAATAAGTAGCAATGTGTGGGTTTGAGTCCTATACATCTGTTCAAAGTTTTGTTTCAAATCCTGAGGAAGCTTTCTTTTGTGTCTTGGCTTAAGCTATAGGTTTTAGTAGCTTAAAATTCTTGTGTTGATTCTCTGTTGAGGTGTCCATGAGTGAAGGTGGGCAGCTGTGTATATGACCCACTGAGGCTGCTGCTGTGCTGTGGGGACCACCAAGCACACCCAACATCAAAGGAGGGGTGATGGTGTACAGAATATTTCTGCATTAAGTGCAATCATGTTGATGCTTAGTAGTGGTCTAAGTCTTATACATGTAGACACCTTTCAATGGCTAAAAAACCTGGTACTTGACTTAAGTGATTAAGATCTCAGCCATTGTGATTTGAAAGGGAAAGCTTTACAGTGTGAAAGGCTTAGTAGTGCTCCAACTTTGTAATACCTTATGTTACCTTGCTGTGCTTGTTGAACAGCCCCTTGTGGTCCTGGCATAAGGATAATGGAATTGTTCAAGGGAGCTGCTCAGGTTTGCTGTCAGAGGTGATTAAAAACAGCTAAACAGCTGGAACATGCATGTCCCGCTTTGCTGGTTTTGTAGGAGATGTATCCTGCGTGTTTCCACAGCTGCATTTCCTTCCTATGCCTGAAGTCATTAATGTGTAGATAGTTCTCCCAGAGCCTAAAGGTCCATGGGGCATGGCAGCAAAGGCTCAGCCAGGGGCTGCAACGTGGGGTGGTGGGGACAGATGGGCAGCTCCTGCCTATTGCATCAGTGAAGGGCTTGCAGGAGGGTCTGGGTGCTCTCCAGAGGAAACCTGTAAGTTTGCATCTGAAGATTTGAGGGTGAGGAGAATGCCTGAAGGCTTAACGGAGGGCACAAAGGGAGAAAACCCCAAACCAAAAGCAACTTGAATGTCCAGTGTATGACTATTGCGTTAAGACAGCACATTGTGCTGGGAGATCGATCCAAAAACCAAGCAGTGCCAGGATATTTCCACTGACATGTTCAGTGGAGTGTGATAAGGCCTGTGGGAGAGGGAGCAAACTGGTAATATCAGGAAATGGTCACAGCAATAGCAAAAAGAGCACAAATTCACTTCTCCTGCCTTTCACTGGTTAAATGAAAAAGCTGGGATGTTATGTGGATAAAGTGTGGGAGTATTTGATCTTTAGTTTTAACCTCCCCATGTTTTGGGGGTTTTCTAGGTTTTTTGATTTTTCAAGTCTGATAAAAGACTCTGAAAAACAGCGTGCCCGGGCACGACAGCTGCGTTTGATGATACAGTGTCCTCTATCCACTTACTTATATATAAAATTCTGTATTTTATTTAACAAGCAGGTTCTCCTGAGCTTCCTCCTCCTCCTCCCTTTTCCCACTAGGTTACATGACTGACACTTTTGCCATGACAAATCCATGAGTGTCTTAAAAATTTACCATGAAAACCCTGGAGCTTTAATTATTGTGCATTTACATAATTAGTGCAAATACATGCAATTACCATGTGTACCTACACAATTACCAGCTACAATGATGTACTAACAATCCTTATTAAACTTTAGTGGGGGAGGGATGCATTGATTGTATGCACAAGCAACATCTGCACTGCTGTCTTTCTTGCACTTATTTGAAATAGCCGTGAGTGTTTGAGGAGGGGGGGTTGATACGCTGAAAGCAATGACATACAGAAAGTAGGTCAATAAGCTGTCCAAATTGGAGTTCTAGAGAGATGAAAATACAAGACATACTTCCAGCAATGTTTTCAAGATGCTGTAGCTACTGCAGTAAGTGCAACACTGACAGTTCTTGATTACCGATGAGTTAATTGCCCAAATTGTGAGGTAACCGTGCTGCATCAGTAGTATATTCTCTATCACATCTGTAGTTCACCTGAATAGAATTTCCAAATTTCTCTCGCATCTGCACTCTTCTTCCAGTTACAAGTGTCAGCATGACTGGAGTACTCATGACATGCCCCTTGGCTGCTATGTCAAACTGAATGTCTACCACTGGGGAAAAAAGTGTTTTCAAATTACTTAATTGTATTATTTATCTTAATTAATCTTTGAATTATGATGAGGGGAATTTCAGCTCATGAATGCTTTTTCTTGCAAAACACATACTTCCTTTATTATAGAAAGTATTTACCATAAATATCCCAAGCATTAGAAAGCCTGCTAATTCCATCGTTCTCTGGGCTTTTCTGTTCTCTAGGAATTTCAGTGGCCTTCTACTTTTCTTGGCTCACAGACAATAAAATACAGCAAATGATGCATTAGGGACCACACCTCTTCCTGTTGTGTTCAGTTTTGCAGTTATTCTCCTATTCAGCTGTAAGGAATTTGTTGCCTGTGGTACTTCAGTGAGAGACTCATTACGAAATTCTTCACTGCTCCTTCTGCCCTATGAAGTCCCCCAGAATAAGAAGGAAAATAATCTGCTGCTGGTTTTGTTTTGTTTCCTGCACTTCATGGACCACAGACCAAGCCTTCATGGTCTTTTGTGACACTTGCACATATGCCTCTGGAGGGTACAGCTGCACAGTAGAGAGTGGGTTTTGTTTTGGTTTTTCATCTCTTCTTAGACAGTAGAAAACCATACTGTTTGTTACAGCAGTGAAAAATGGAGAGGCTAATTGTTGCTGCTAAATGCAATGAAGTAATACTTTGGGCATGTTTTATGACCAATATGGCAGTTACTGAATAAAATCCCATGCTCCTGAACGTTTACGTATGTAAATAACTTACGGTTATTTATTAATATTTTATGAATTTTTTTTCTTTTTCTGAAACTTTAACCATCCCTTGTGCTACTAAATACAGTTGGTTAGGGAGAAAATAGATTGTGCTGCATGCTAAGCTGGAGCACCCATTGAGAATCCAGTCCTAAATGTGTTTAAGGCTACAATTTATTTAGCATGACTAGCTGTGTTGCAAAGCATTGTAGCGTTCTGGCAAGCTCTGTCTGATAGAAAGCACTTCTCACTGTCTTGAGAGTAGTGTCTTATTTTACATTGTTTGCTCTCTTTTCATGTTGTCAGCCTAGCTAGTTTAGACTAAAATCTCCTACAGAAGCTCAGGCCAGAGCTGAACCCAAGTTCTCGACTTGATGTTGGTTTTATTTGTCATCTCTGTGTCCCGACTGCATCACATAAAAACTGAAGACAAAGGGAGAAACAGAAGTCCAACTTTGACTGCGACACTGATGTTTTACACATGGTTTAATTTGCTGTTCTTTAAAACTCATTAACTTTCTCCATAAAAACTTAGTGAGGCTAAAAGAAGACCTGCTGACAGGATCTGGCAGTAGGTAGTCAGATGATAGAAAGATGGAGTAGTATTTCCTCTGCCAACTACGAAATGGGAATCCACACTATGGACATCTCAGTTAACACACCAAGTGCTCTCAAGGTAGCTGTAGGCATGTCTGGGGTTACATAAGGTTATCTGATTGCATTATATGGAGCAGATTAAAAATAAGGTCCTGATGTTTGTGGTCATTCAAAATCCATGCGGCTTTTTTTGTTGTTGTTGTTGTTAAGATGTTGTGCATTTCATGCTGGCCATCTTCCAGCTTTGCTAATTATGTTCTGCTTGAATACGATCCCCTGAGTTTCAACTTGGATAAGGTTTTGTTTTCTTTTTCACTTTTCCTCATGAAACTGTAATAGTGGAGTTTGAAAAGCACTTAATAACAACAGAAGTGACTACAGTCCCTATTTACCAATCTCGGTTGCAATGTTTAAAAATTATTTGCTTTAAGGGCAAGGTTTGGATGAGTCAAGAGACTTCAGCCCAAACCAAATTTTGATTTGAGATTTCTCAATGCTGAGACGTGCTTGGTTCTTAAATTTGGACTTGGATTTAGCTCTAACAGGGCAGTGTCTTTATCTTCTTAAGAAGGCAAGATTGCATGCTCGGGGTACCTAATGTTTATGTTCCCATAAAAGCATCCTCTTGGCACTATATAAATAGCATGTTTACAATGCTCCATTTCCTCAGCTCACATACGTTAAGCTCCTTTTCAGTGTGTTATATATGGCATGCCTTCTCTTCCTATCCTTTCAGCTGTTTTTTGTTTTTAAGCTGTATATCTGACTCTTGAGGGCATACATGCTGATTTTCAGTGTTGTCTTCCTACGTAATTTTTAAAGGCTTTATTCTCTTTGTCAAACTAATCAAATCCTCCTCTTTAATCCGGCATGGTATGCATGTGAGAGCTGAGGACAATGCTATACACTGTAGCTCTTCTCAGAGTACACCCCATGCAAACTGAGGCATGGGTGCAAAGTTACTCAGCAGTCAGAGTTATGTGTGTTTGCAAGACTGGAGGCTTGCTGAGTGTCTGTGATGCCTTACTGTGGCACCCCATGGAGCCCCTAGATTAGTTTTGGACTTTGGGTACAGAAAACAGTTTGCAGAAGACTGCTGTAAGTAGTGGCCTGGTTCAGACAGAATGGCTCTAAACAAGATGTGCCAGTGTAAATTCCCATAAAAGACGAGATGTGTATCCTTAGAGACTAAAAAATGTCTCATCGATGCTTCTTGTCTTGCCTCTTGCATGGAAGCTCCTTTGGAGGAATCCAGTCCCTCATTGGAGTCACAAATGACTCTGTGACTTAGGCAGTATAGACTGAGGAGGACCAAAGCATGAAATTTAAGATAATATGCAAATGTTTTCAGGCCTCAAAAGGAAAAGGGAAAAGAAAAAATTTCAAACCTCCAGCTACTTCCCTCTTCACGTCCTGTTTTCAATTTGTTTTTCTCAGTGAAATTGTTTACTTTTTCTTCTGACTCTAGCTGCATAACTGCAACTCCTTAATGTCTTTGCATAGCAATTTAATCTGTAATTTATGAATCCAAATAAACCCTGTTTTCTTTCCCATACCATTAACGAAAAGACAAAAATGGACATGGTATCAGTTTCTCATGTGTGCAGTGTAATGTGTACATCGTGACTGCAGCCTTACTGGAAGTTAATCTCATTTACACACAGGTGTAATTTTACTGTATCCAATAGTATTATTTCTGGCATCCTTTGCTGTTACTATATCAGAAATAGACTTGCTAAACTTCAGCACAACTATTGATCAGAATAAGCATTTGCTTGAGCTAAGCCCATGGGTTATGACAGAAGAGTAGATTAGAGATTTGTGCTGATGCATGAACAGCTCCATGAGGGCTCAGAAGATTTCTAAATGTGCGTACCTGAGGAGCATCAGCTGGTGTGGTGCCATGAGTGTGACTGTAGCAAACAGCCACCAGAAAAGCAATGCTGATGTCAGCCCCTTATGAAACCAACACTGAACCCAGGCAGACTTTCGTGCATACTGTACACCTGCAGTCCATGTTGGCCTTACTTGAGTGAGCTCCTAACCTAGGCAGCCTAGTTACTAGTGGCTGTAGCACCCAACAGCTCAGTGTGGACTTGGGATCTAAGAATTCACTCCCTCCTTTTGGCCTCCATGGTCTGCACTAAATCCTACAGTCCAAAGAAAGCTGCACTGGTAGCAGTTACCTGATGAAATTTGTATACACAAGTAACCTGGGTATGTCTAGACACAATGTCTACATGCCATCTCAATCAATCCCATTTTCATTACAGTACAGGATGAATTATGATAGCAGCAAAACCTAATTTGAACTGCAGCTGAAGAGGGTTAGGGGGAGGTGATACTCTGGTTTACCATACAATCCTCCAGAGAAAAGAGTTCAGATCTGTCTTAGGTTATGTAACAGAAATGAGGTTAGCAGATTTGGTCTAATCCCTTGTGGACAGGCCCACCACAGAGCATGGAATAATGTGGATAACTGTCTGTCTGCCTGCTTGCTGACGGCTTTGCTTCTGCAGCAGCAGAGCGCTGTTAAGCCAGGATCCCAGATCAGGCACTGAGGCTTGTGCAGCCCCTGTTTTAAAAGCTGTTCCAAGAAGTCTTGGTCTCAGAATTGTCGAGAACACGAAGAGCAGCCTGGTCTCTCAGAACAAATGAAAAAGGCCTGATCCTTTGTCAGTTTGTGAATACTGTTTTCGCTTTGCTCTGACATTTGCAAGAGAGTTGGACAATTAGGCTGATCGGCCTAATTGAGGACTTTGTTTAGAGGGGTGTTCTTGGGCCAACACTGAATACCCTAAGCCAACTCTGCCATACATGTAAACTCCTAACTCATTTTTTCAGTCCAACTGACCATTCTACACTTTATGCCACAGCAGGCAACTGGTAGTGAATTAGAGCAGCTATAAAAGTTCTTTGTTCTTTGTAGTGGACTAGTTTGGTCCCTGGCTGAAATAATGCACATCAACATGCATTAGTGGCACCTTTTGCAGTTAATGAATCATATCAGCACAGGTCAGAGAAAATGAAGGCTCTCCTAATCCTCAGGGAATTAATTTAATTTACAAACAAACTGATAAATACACTAGATAAACTGCTGCAACCACTTTTGGGGCAAAACTTTGCTGGTGACCAACACGTCCTATGGCGGAAATGGGGAATGTTTTCTGTGACTGTAGAGGTGAAGGGCTCTGTGTGGGCAGGTGTAGCAGATGGGATGTGGCTGTGACACCACTTAACACATCCTGTCACTGCAATGCTGGCTGAGCTCGAATGACTGCAAATGGCAAAGGCTGCTAGGGTTGCACATCCCCTGTGGACAGGTATCACTTCCAACCCCTCTGGTGCCTCTGAACAGTGTGTGGCAAACCCCGATTTGGTAAAGGCAGGTTCAGCAGGCACAATGGCACCTGCTAAATCACTACAATGATTTCCTGCAAGACCTTTATTTTCCTAGCCATGTACTGTATTGATCAGGCGACTTGGTTTCTGAAAGAAGGCAGAGTGATGCAGCTGGTAAATCCTGCATGATGTGCTCATGTGAAACACAGTCCACAGAAAAACTACAAAAAGCTTGAAAATGTAAATGTTTACCAATATGTTTTCAGCCTGGATGGTATCAGTGGAAGTTGTTATTAAATATAGTGGACAGGCTTTGTAACCTTGTAACGGTGCTGCTGCACAGACAAAGGTTTAATTTTCTAATCTTCTATTTCTGTAAGATGGTTTCAAGAACTAAAGCATGAAAATCTATTGCTTTGACTTTGCCCATGTCCAAGATGAAAGTTTTGACACCTTAAAAATATATTAATTGCAAATTAATTCTTAAGGTATGATGCCCAGACATCTGTGTGATTATCAGGAGATGACTATATGGCTACACACCCCCTTTTGTGTCCTGAAAGGCTGGATTTTTTCTGCGCCTGTTTTAATCACAGACATCTAATGCTGTGCAGGAGTGAAATGGGCTGCATTGACTGGACAGTATCTGCTGTTTAACTCCGTGGACTACAGATTACAGTCACGGGGGCTGGTGTGGCTCGGGGAGGAGGGCAGCGCACCGTGACATGGGAGGGGCGAGGGGCCACCGCGGGAGCAGAAGCCGAACTGGCTGGGAGCGCTCAGGCTCTGGCCCCCGAGGGCCCGGACCTGTGGGGAAAGCACTCCCCTGACGGCTAACAGGGCTCGTACGTGCGGCCAGGGCAGCAGGCCCTTAGGCCGCGCAGCCCGTACCGCACCACTGCCGGCGGCCCGGCCCGGCCCGGCCTGCACCGCACCGCGGGGCGCTGGGGCCCCCCCCGACGGGGCCCAAGCGCTCCAGCCCCGGCGGCCGCCGCGTCTTC
>VZRN01004407.1:4265272-4349997 GCA_013397935.1 Dasyornis broadbenti | reverse complement strand
CGGGCGGTCTGGAGCCCCGCAGCGGAGCCGGGGCTGCGGCTCGGGGCGTGCGTGCCCGGCCGCCCGTGCGGGGCTCGGGAGACGCGTGGGGAACCTTGCGCCTGTTCTCCGGGCTCCGGGAAGCTTGCCTGGGTGTAAGTTCCTTGTGTCTGGGTTTTGAGAGCCAGTTGGGACCTGGGCCTCTCTCGCCAGGCAGGAGGAANGCCGGGTGGAGGGGTGGGGGCGCGGGGGCAGAGGGCCGGGGGTCCTTTGCCCGGCCCGACCCGGCCGGAGCTCGCCTGCCTTTGTGCGAGGGGAACGGGGGAAGCGCTTCCAGGGGCAGCCAGCGGAGCTTCTCTCGGGGAGAGGGGGAATGGCAGACAGTTAAAAGACACTTCAGGAATGTAAACATAAAAATAGGAGCCATCCAGCCACGCTCTTGTCCCCCACACCCCCCCGCGGGGCTCGGGATAGCAATCTGGGCTGGCGCGGTAGCGGGGAAGGAATACGGCAGCCTGAGACAGGGGGAGGAAGTTGTTACTATAATCGGTGTTTTAGACTGTAAACTTTGTTTTGCACGTGTAAAGTTTAATTTCGGTGCCGCCTCGGAGGCTGCGAGGAGAGACACGGGGCGGCGCCTCGGGGGTGCCCCTCTGAGTGCAGCCCCCATCACCGTCTGTGCTAAAGGTGGAACATGCCCGGCGGTGGCAGCGTGACCCCCGCATCGCGGCCGAGCCGCTTTTGTCTGGGGTTGCCAAGGTCCCGCAGCTGCACGAACTGGTGCAAATTGCGGCTGTATCGTCAGTTTATCGAGACCGAAGAAAACTTAACGCATAGCTCTGCTCTGTCGTCCGGTGCGCGGTGTGTATTTTTGTGCTTCAGTTAATAATCTGCAAACGGCTTAATGGCTCTGTAGTGCCAGAGGAATTGGTTTTCTCCATTTACTTCAGCAGGCCTGAGTGAAACTGGTGTTCTCACTGCTTTTTTCAATGCATTGACACGAGAGAAGAGGATTTAACTTGGCAGCCTGAACAAATGCTCTATCAAAGGTTTCCTAAGAGACAGTAGGAGTGCTGAGGTGATGAATGACCTGGGGTAGTTTTAGGGTGCTACCTATGCAAGCTTTCTTTTAAATATGAAATGGTCATTTAAGGCTCTGAATAAAACTGTCCGCATCAGAAAGGCGACAGGCTTATAAAATTTAAAAGGGCAAAAGCCCATTAATGCTGTGGCAAAGCTTTGGCTCCCAGCTCTGGTTGAGTAGTTCCAACTGCTGTGAAGTGCCGAAGCTTTTAAGGAATCTTCAACAACGCCTTCTCTCTAGCTGTGGAACGGACCTTGGCCTTGCATGCTGGAAGTTTAATGGTGCAGCGTCTCCTCCCCTGGCAGGGAAGGAAAGGCGAGGGCAAGCAGGCAGGTGTGAGGGCACTTGGTATAACCAAGAGGTGAAGCAAAATCAGGAGGGGGGAAAAAAAACCCACACTGTATGTTGGAATGTATGGCTAAAATGACTAACTGGTGGGAACTGGTTCAGGTTACGATACTGGGGCAGTAACATGGCACAGTGGGTAACTCAAAAATATTACTAGTACCAGCAGAAAAGTTTCACAAAGGAATATAGCAGAGCTAAACACCTTTGGGAGAAGGATGCCTCTGACAAACATAGTCAGGTCTTGGATTCGGAACTCCAGTTCCTTCTCTTGACTGGGAAAAATGTACTATGGCATCAGTCTTCTCTTGGCGGGGCCTGGTGCAGGTCTGTGAATGCCAGAAGACTTGCTCTGACCTTTTTCTGTTCCAAGCTGAGGATGTTGAAACACCAGCCATCAAACAAAAGAGACATTGAAAGCAAGATCTGCAATGGAGCACGTGTGACTTTGAGGCTAGCTGAGTGCATTTGGTGGCCGTTTTCCTCAGAGTTTGGGGTGGGGAGGAGGAGAAAGAAAAGGTCGCTTATTTTTATAATGAGGCTATGGAAAACTTGACTTGAAATCCCCTAAATATCCCATAGTCAAGGACTATTTTTCTTTTTATCTTTTTTAATGTTGTCTCAAAGTGCCTTGATTTCTGCTCTTTTTACATATGTGTCTATAATTGCTACATTACAAGAAAAGGATTATTTTTCCCCATGGGTGCAAGGAGGACCAGGAATTTTGCAGAATCCACTGCATTAAAAACAGAAAGAAGCTTTAGAAAAAGAAAAGTTTCTTTAGGATAATGTTTTAAAACAATGAAGAATTTCCTGGGATTGAATTGGCAGATTGTGATTTTTATCGACTCAAGATAACACTACCTCGAAAGGTGGCTGATTTCAAGATTATTCTGTAAATTGTAATTTAAATTTACTTTGGGCTTTCCGAATTTAAAAAGAACGCCCTTGGGACCAGTTGATATAGGTATCTAACCTGCCAATTCATGTCAACATGGACAGATGCTTTTATTGTTTGTATTGTTTACAGTTCACAATACCTTAAATAAACGTTGATCATGATTAGAAACAATAATTGAGTCTGTGGCAAAGGATCAATGAAAACTTTGTTTCGGGAAAGAAGTGAGTTGCTGTGTATATGTACAGAGAATGTTTTGTGCTCTCTAAGATGAAATAAAACTGCGATCTTAGTATGGCATACAATTCTGTCTTTAGAATATTTTAAGAAACCCACAAAAGATAATGGATCAGTTTTTGCAACATCTGAATGATTTCTCCTGTACAAGGAGTGGAAAGGCAAGACTCAGTAGCATAGTTCCATTCATAACTTTTCTTGGGAGTTGCTTGCCCTTTGCCCCAAATCTCTTCCACTTTTATGGGCTCCAAAGGTTTTCTGTTGGACAAAAAAAAAAAAAAAAAAGCCAAATCAGAACCAAACCAACACCCCAAACCCTCATGGATGGCAGTTACATCACTGATACTATAGTTGGAGACAATGTTGGCTGGGTTTTAGCAACTTGATGTTCGTACTAGCAGCCTGGAAAGCCTGGTTTCTCTCCTGAAAAGGAAGAAAAATGGATCTGAGAAAGGAAAAAGAGTTGGAATTCCTTTTGCCTTCCACAGCGTTGTTGATACATTTCAGAACAACAGGGATCCAGCCTTTTTCCAGTCCCACAGAAGATAATGTGACTGTGAGAAACGGAGGTAGTGGCTGGCCAGGAACTCGTGGTGCCTGCTGTGCTGCTCTAACAATGTGGGTGATCAAATGCTGCAGGAGGCGTGAGCTTGGATTGTTACGGCTTTACCTGGGAAGCCTGTTTCTCATAAATAAATAGGACTGCAGTTAATTCCTGTGGTAGCAAATTTGACCACTATGCAATTGGCTGATTTGTTCGCTCCTAGTTAGAACAATTTCTGTGAAATCCTATCCTATATTACAGCAAAGCAGCGAGAATATTGCTGAAGAGTTTGGAGTTGGTTTATGCTTGTTCCTGTCAAACACCTGTTGTGGAACAGGCAACACAAGCCCTCTTTATCCATTTAGGTGTGTTTTATGGGAAAACACAGTAAACAACACATCAATATAGACCACCACAGATAGATTTCGTGCTCAGATATTGTATATTTTCCTTTCACTCAATTCATGTCTTCACTCAAAGTGTATGTAAGCCTTCCTGCTGATGACAAGTTTACACTGTCAGTGGTATTAGGAATAATTTCTGCTTTAAAACAGTGTCTTTGGCTTAAAAACAAAAGGTTGTTTTGCCGTATTGATTTCCCCCTCCCCCCCTTCTTACTATAAAGCAGAAAATTCTTATGTAGCAATTTCCAATTTCTTTATTTCCATTGGGTTTCACATGATCATTAACATTCAGCTTGGCTAATGTTAGAACATTTTAAAGAGAACATAGGCCGTTAGTGAAATGTCCAGGCAATGAGTTGTAATGGATCTCCACAGCTAGACTGTTGGAGGCAGTAGTGTATTATGAGAGTAGGAGATGGCCTTACACTTGTTACATGTTATTTTTGGTTCTAATAGTTTAAGATACGCTGAAGTCTACATTGCCTGCAAAGATGAAGTTTCCTGGCTTCAGTACAGTGCTTCTGCCCTTCCCTTTATGGAGCAGGGCAGATTTCTATGGGTATTTGGTATCCAGTAGAAAAAGCAAAGTTGTTCTTAGACAGACAAAATCACTTTCAATCTAATTTCTCCTGTAAGTGTCAATAGAAATCAAGTTACTCCACAGGGAATGACTCATTCTTTAAAAGAACTTGCCCTTCTGAAGGCTCACATAGGTGACCGCTTGTTCTGGAATACCTGTAGTTTCTTTCAGTTGCTTGTACATTTTAGTTCTGTAGCAGGGGACAGAGCAAGTAATTTGTACTCCTGTAGTGAATCCTGCAACAGCCAAACAATCCTTTCCAGTAGGTGATGGTTGATGCATTTTTAAATAAGGTTTAAGATCTAGTGAAATATCTAAGCTTAAAAAGAGACTTCTGTCCTTTGCATGGATAATTCAATAGATCAAGCTGGTTTGTATTTTGTCTAATGTACTAGTATTGGGGTAGTCACATACAACCCATCACATTAACATTCCATTAACATAAATGTGGGAAGCATATCCCCTGGTTGGTAATCCAGAATTTATTTTGACTCTGCAGACCAGCTTTGACTTGGTTCCCAAAGTGAAGCAGGAAGGCTCCTGGCTCAATACCAGGCAGGGGGAGGGAGAATAAGAAATTGCTCAAAACCTATTAATATGCACAGTGCTGCAAATCAGTGGAAATTTCATAAAAGTGGGGGGTTTTATTACCTATACTGCTCATTGTTAGTTTATATAAAAGGTTTCTTATTAATTTTTTGTTTGTTTGCCTGGCTTATATGTCAGTGCATGGTGGAGACCTGATTTATAACTCATGTCCTCATCCTAAGACATCCTCCTTCAGTCCTGTGAAACCTATCCAGGCAATCCTCTAGCTGCCTGATTCATAGCCAGTTGTGTTACCCTCTCCCTGTAGGGCCATATGCCAATTTGTTGGTAGTCAGTATTGGCTGTGAGCACAGCGGGACTGTGGTTGCTGTAAGCCTATTTTTTTCCAGGGGAAAGCAGCACTGCTATGGGCCTGGCTTCAGAAAGGAAAACAACTCTAACATACAGATAATGCATATGTGTTGTCAAAGATAGCACAAGAATGAAAGCCACAGAATTGATACATCTGATAGTGTCATGCAAAACTGGTATGGAAATTGTTTGGTGTCTCTATATGTTTTTTTTCAAATCTTAGTTGTTCTCATGTTCTCAGTTCTGCCTGGTAACTGGTAAACTCTTCTGTTGACTTGGTTTAGTAGTCCAGATAGCATTAACTATAGAATACTGACTGCTTGGTCTCCTGCACAGCTGTGGGGAAACTGCCTTGTTCATATGGCAGCTCTCTGTGCTGTGAAATACCATTTGTCATCTTTGCTGATTAGGTAAAAACATATGTTTGGGGAGTAAGAGAAAAAGCAATACTTTGACAAGTTTGTGTTGTCTTTGGGATTCACGTAGTTTTTCATTCCTTTGAGGCTTCAGGGCTCCGATGACTGACTGGCTGGCATAGTGAATGGTATCTGTCTTAGAGATTTCTAGATAGTCTCATAACTAATCAGAAAGCATTATTTATTGGGACTGCGGTGATACAGATATATGTCATAATAGTAGGGGCTTCAATTGGCCATTTAGTAGCAAAAACAGTTCCCTTGATATGTATCTGCTTGTTTCTTGGCTACATTCCTGATTGCCTCTGAGAACACTGGAGTCTTTCAGGCTGCTTTGAAATGCACACCTCTGTATCTCCATCAGTAAATTCTGCAGTGCAGGTTTCTCTGCTCGTGTTTTTGCACACCCATTCCAAAAACAGATAAACTGCTCTAATACTAGTTTACTGTGTAAATAAGGATACCATGGGATGAGGGAGAAGTGCAGGACAGTGTTGAGGCTGACACTGCTGGGCATTTGGTGCTTGAAAAGGTTTGAAATTGTACTTCCCTGGACATTGTCTGGTCTCACACTGACAAAGGGGGTTTCCTTAGTCTACCTCACCAAAGGCAGAAATCATCATAAGCTTGTAATGTATTTTTATGACTTTGATTTTGTGTGAAACTCAGACCCTTCCCCTGTGCTGTTCTCTTGGACGTGATTGTTGTCCAATAGCCACCTGCTAGATAGGCATTCTCCAGCTCAAAGGTTACCATCTGTTTTTGGTTATTTTAGTGGTGTGAGAATGTGATGCGTGAGGGGAAGAAACCCACCATGAGAGAGCTGAGTGACAGGGTGGAGAGGCTCAAGCCTTGAGTTGCAGGCTCCCGCTCCTCCAACTGCAGCCACTTTCTTGAGGAAATGGAAGAAATTCACCAGCCTGCTGCGTCTGTGCCCAGTTTGAAGAGCACTTCTGTTTGTGCAGCCAGAAGGTGGGATGCCGCCATAGATAATGTGAAAACAAGAAATACGTTACATATAATTGCTTTCACATAAACATTAGTTTTCCTTAATATTGCACATCTCTAAGATCGTGGTTATTGTAAATGACAAGAAGAAGCCTTATAAATATGAACATTTTCTTAGAGAATGCATTTGCTTAAAATGCATTGCAAAATACAAGTTCCTGCAGCTAGACAATTTTGACAACAAGCACTGTTACTCTTTAATTTTAAAGCTATTATATATTCATAGGAGAATGGAAGAGTTATTGGATTATGTCCCTCTGTCGTGCCAAACTGCGTGCACCCTCCACTCCCCCCAAAAAGAAAAAGGCAGGAAAAATGCTTTAAAAAGGAGTTTTAGAGACTTTGTTGATACTAAATTCTTGGAAGAGCAATTTGTTTATACATCTACCCATAGATGAAAGAGAGAATGTTTTTTTATCCCAGAGGTTTGCAGGGGAAAAGAAGAATGATATGGTTGTCAGGCAGTCTACCCAGTCTCTTAGTGACTGTCTTGTAAATTCTATGTTTGTTTAATGCTTATAACTCTTTTCCCAGCAGTGGGATTTCAGAAGTTAACTTGTTTACAGCTGGTTTACAGCTTATGTTAAGGTGTCCTTTAGAGCAACCCAAGGCTTTCCCCAGGCCTTTTCAAGTAAAGCTTCTCGTCTCCACTTAGCACAGGTTGATGCACTTTACATTTAATTAAACTTTTTTTTAAACTGGAATGCTTGTTCTAAAGGACTTCAGGCCAGTGAACTGTTGTCCTGTACATGCTTTTGGGATCCCAACTATCTGCATGCTCAGTTCGCTCTCCTTTGGGTGCTTTACAAAACCATGAAACCTTACTATTCTGTTTCACAGAAAATCAAGACGTTGAGTTGCAGTGGGCAGGTATGTGCAGATGTGGATGGCAGTTCTTTGACTGAAAAGGCGAATTCAATGTGTGTTGCATTATCAAGGCTGTTTCTCTACAAATTAGTGTTCAACTGGATCTTATTCACCAGTCCCTTCTTTCTTGCTTCTGAAATATCCACTCTGATATGTCTCAACTGGTGAGACTTAAAGCAGCTTTCAGTCCTGCTTTTAGGTATTTGTTTCAGGAACTGTATTTGAGTCTTTGCTTGTTCTCTCAAGTGTGAGATTTCTCCAGAAATTTACATCCCTGTTTTAAAAAGTACTGGGTTGCAGTCCAGCTGGAGTTTGATACCATTAGAGATGAGAGCCTACTAGCTTTCCAAATGAATGCGTAGCTTTGGCTTTTGGCACTGTAATACTCTGACATCTCTCACGTTAAAATCATAACAGTATTATATAAGGAGAAGTTATTTTGGGTCACTAGCAGAGCCCTCTCAGACTTGGTTAAATCAGCCTTGCAAGTTAAAACACTTGGGCTCCCATCTTCTTATGGCAACTTTTGGGCGATTCAAGTGTGTGGGTGGTGTGTCCTTTCCCCATCATCTGCCCTCTGCTTTGCTCGGGCTGCATCGCTGGCTCTGAACCTGCTTCTGCCACAGTAATTCATGTGGCTGTGGGGAGCCCTCGGAGAGGAAGGGCTTACTCAGCACTGCTCAGCACTGGTTTTCACTCCCCAATCCCAGCTGCTTTGAGGTGTGGGACTGGAAGGAAGGAGAAACCGGGGGGCTCTATGATCCTGCTGCTCTGTGGCAGCAGGCAGACAGGAGTTGGGTGGGAAGGTGGATACCCAGAAGAGCTTCAAACTCCACTAAACCAAGTCCCACCTCTGCAGCGGGCACTAGCTTGTTTATGTGTAACTCAGGAATCACTGTTTCATTTGGCGTTGTTATTCTTTAGCAAAGGACAAGTGCAACAGAAGCTGTTGGTGACCAGCAAGAGACAGAGTAGAGAATGAATCCAGGGGAACCTTTGCAATGTTTGTTAATAACAAATACTTAAATCTGGTGTTTAGCAAAGGTGCAGTTTAAATATGAAAGATGCCATACTTGGACTTGTGAGCATTAGAAAAACTTCCTTTGGAGACCAATCCTTGCATTCCAAATGATCCTTGGGTATGAATGACACATAAAGGGATGGCCATTTGGAGCTTGTTTATACTTCAGAAGGAATCAGCAACAGGACAGAAGATAAATATTTTAAAACATTCACATGAAAATGCTGTGTCCTCGAAGTCTGTGCAGCAGGGAGTGCATAGCTGCTGGACTGCACTGCCGGTGGCACTGGCTGGAGCTGTGCAGGTTGGGAGCGTGGAAAGGCCCCCTGGGGCACAGACCAGATGGTGCTCGGTGCTGCACAGGCTTGGGCGAAGCAGTGGTTCTTTCTGCAAAGGGCAGTGCTGCGGATGGTTAGCGGTTCAGAGCTTTTTTGATTAAAATGGGTTCTGAAAATATTTGCAATCATTTTTATTTTAGCTGTATTCATAGCAGATTGTTCTTTTGTAAAGCAACCAACTGAAAAGCACCTGGGAGGTGTAGGGTCTGCAGGGGAGAGAAGGACAAGGTGGAGGTGGCGGCGGTGGCTGCTGCTGCTGGAGGGTTCAGAGTATAGCTTTGAGGAACTGGCTGGGGGGAAGCAGATGGGTGCCTTAAATTCAGGACTGTGCTACTTGCCTTATCATTAAGCAAAGTTGTTTTATCTTCAAGTAAATACAAAAATTACTGAAAATTTAAGATTTGTCTGGTAATGTTTCTTCTCTTAATGAATTGGTACTTGGAACACCTATTTTTAAGACTTTGGCGTGTTTCCCCTTAGCTACCCTGGAGCATAGCTGCTCCCACAGAGCAGTGGTTGGTGTGCTGCATTTAAGGCAGTGTTTTGCAAACTTTGGATAAGTGCCTTTAGCTCTCTGATGGGCTGTGATGGGTCCTTGCAGGCCCCATGCCAATGGAGTGGTGCACCCAAGACAGCTCTGTGTCTATGTTCCCAGAGATGGGAGCACCAGGCATATGCAGGTAAACACATTAACGAGCTGAAACGAGGATAAAGTCGATGATAGTCAGGCTGCTATTGTGTGGTGCCCAGGCTCTGCCATGGTGACTAAGATGCTGTGATAGTTTCCTTATTGGCCACCATCTGTCTGCTCCTGGCTGGAGCTTCTTGGCTGGCACTCTGCCTTCGGAGACGGACCAGCGCTGCCTCCGCGCAGCACCCAGTGCAGGGAGTCTGGGCTAAGGAAGGAGGGAATGATGGATGCCCAGCAGGTTTCTGGTCAGTGGTGTGTGATATATTTGTTTAATCACTTCGGGGAAAAAAAAAAAAAACAAACTCCAAACTTCTGAGACAGTGTTTCCAGTGTATTCTTAAAGGTTCTGCATCCTAAATGCATGTATAAATTATTTATTCAATGTGTGAACTTTTTTGCAACACCTTTTGTGAAAGAAAATCTTGTACCAATGCCTAACTTTAGAATATTAGTGTTTTGAAAATTTCAACGAAACTTCAAATGTTTCTAGCAGTTTTATGGTGTCATATGATTTGAAATTCAGATTTAAAACTTTAAATTTGGTCACCCAAAAAGAAACAACATGTCAGTGTGGAGTCTTATTCCTTTGTCTGAAATTGCACCTATGGCCCTCAGTACCTCTTTCTCAATAAAGAGAAATGTAAATCAAAAATACTTGTAATATTGTCAGCATCTTGTCCTAGCAATTTCCCAGTGTATTAAATCATAAAATGAAGAAATAATACATAGCCCCCACCACATGAAAAATAAAATTATATTTTAAAGTATATATTTGCTCTAGTCATGCTCCTCAGTGTTCGTGAATATTTATACCTTATTTTGTTGTAGAATCTGGCAGCCAACAATACCTGAAAAACTGTTTATAGTAGAAATGAAAGACTGGGGAGTCAAGCTTCTATTTTTACTGTTGCACCCAATTTAGGAATATTTGTAGTAAATGAAACGTGAATGCATATACACCAACATCTCTTTGCTTTTCTTCATTGTCTAATAAGGCTAAAACCCCCAAAAGGAACACTGAAGAGGCAGGGATTCTTTGGCAGTTGATCTGTTTGTGTTTTTAACATAGAATATTTTTAGCCTGAGATGCAAAAATATGTACTTTTGTATTGAAAGAGACTGTTGTTTCCTTTTATTTTAAACCCTGGAAAAGAAACAAGATGTCAGACCTATTATAATGCAGCCCAGTAATTAACATATGTTGGTCTGCCTCTGCCAAGGATTTCTTACGAGTAATGCAAGTTGCACAAGTAGAGGAGTCAGGTGGTTTGTCAGTGAAGAATCATACACATGCTTGAGTGATCAGATCCTAGAGACACCATATGAGGATAGAATGTAGATCTGTGTTTGAATCTAAGAACAATTATAGTTTAAATGACCTCTCAGCTGTGTTGAGGGGCGGTGGAGGGAAGAAAACATCTTCCTCTTCCTCCGTCCCCTGTTGCCAGTAAAATATTCTCTTGTCCAATACTAAGAAAAATGGCGATAATTATTTGGGGAGGAAGTTTAAATTTAGAGTTTGGGTTTATGGGGGTTTTCTGTGTGGTGGTTGTGAAGAGTGATTTGTTGTTTGCTTTTGTTTGCCCAATTTCTGAGTGACTGGAATGAGGACTCTCAGGGATGCTTTCAAAAGACAAGGATCCTCAGACTTTCAGAGACAGCTGTGCATTGAAGTTATATCAGGTGAGTGGCAAGTAGTTGGATGCAGCTTTTCCATCTGGGGGGACCTTTCACAGCAGACAAGTGGAGCGACTTAGTTAAACTGAAAGTCTTCTCAGTGATCAGCGCTAAGATACTTAATGCACATACTGTATGTACTCTATACATACGTTACGCCCACTCAAATAGCTATATTCTGCATTTGAATATAGGAAGGGGGTCAGGGGGTAGAGTAAAAGCTGAAATACATATAAAAAAAAGTTTAAAAATATAGGTGAAGTCAGCTTTTGCATGCTGTTGTTTTTTTTTTTTTTTTTCCTCATGAAGCATATCTGACCTATTTTCCTAGTAAATGTTATAGGAAAACAAGTGGTGTATTGTGGATTTAAAAACCTAAAATATACCTGAACTCTGAAATGTGCTGCAATTAGTGTTCTCCCTACAAGGAAATTTTGTTTCTTAACCTGAAAGCAGGCTGTTGTACACCAACAATTGGTTTGAGGTGGGCTCAATTAGTAACTGCAACTTCTGCACAACTCTCTTGATGTGACCCCGTCATCTTGGCTGAAGGGACTGGAACATGGAGATGTAACAGGATCAATCAATATCTGTATATACTGCAAGTATTAACAACTTAGACCAGAGATTCTTTGGTGATTTATCACAATAGTGTAAAACCATCATTTTTTTCTACTTAGAGTTGTGTCTAATTTGTAATTTATGTTTTGACACTATCTGTTCAGCTATAAATCAGGCTTGACTGTGGTAGTGATGGCCTTCAAGCTACCTTTTGGTTGTAAATTCACTATTGTTTTTGCCTTGAGTGCCATTTTCAAGCTATGCAGTGTAGATAGTCTTGAGTAAAAGAACTTTCAATACAGGAAGTGGATTTTGGTGCTTAGACTAATTTAAGATCACCAGCCTTAAAATATTCAACCATCAGAATCCAGGCCTATTGATTAATTTTAAATAATAATAAACTTGCATTCTTTTGCAAAATTTGCCTTTAGGACCCTGTTTAGGGTTCATTTTTTCAGATTTCATCCTGGAACATAAGCACTAGAAACTCATTAAGTGGACAGAGATGCTGTAATAATTGGTTCACTTAAGGAGTTGGAGCTTTAGCATACCCATGAAAGTACTATTAGGCTTAGCACTAGGACTTGTTTCTTACTGTCTGCTGTGTTTTCACGCCATGTTAGGTGGTAGTAGGTCACATTTGCTCATGGAGGTTGTTTGCCACCCTTTCTCAAAACGGTGGTGCAACTGGTAGCCACTATCAGTAACACTGCTTGCCTGTTTTACAAATCATTGAGCTACTTGTGGCTTCCAAAAAAAGTTAAGTAAGGACTGCAGTGGGTCAGAACTTCTGATTTGCCAAATTTTAATGTCTAGAAAACACTAAGATCTCTAGAAGGGAAATTTTTAGATGTCCAATCTGTTTCCCCTTCCCCTGTCATTATTGTAAACTGGGCAGATTCAGCAGCTTTTGAGGAGATGCTGGAAAACCTGACTAGTCTAAGGGGGAAATAGCTGGCTGAGAAAAATACGTGGTGAGAAAGATGTAGCTGCATTTACTGCTATATCAATATTTTGGCCATAGAAATTGAAATCACTGAATTCATCTTGATATTTATTGTGCATTTAAATAGCTGTGAGAAGTCTTTGTGGTCTATGGGTACTATTCTTATTTTCATTTACAAATCAGCACATGTTCACAGGCCTGTTGGACATCCATCCTTTTTAGGCATTTATGAGTAAACGTTTCTGGCTGTCATAATTTTGGTTGGTCAAGTTTGCATTAATTGCTGCACTCTGTGCAGTTGTTCTAACGTTTAAATACTGCCTGTGAGTAGGTTTGATTAAAATTACGTCTCTAGGTGCACACTAAATACCTTTGATACCTCACCTACAAACAACTGTAGAATTGTTGGTGAGAATGACAGCTGGAGGCAATAAATGAGGACAGTAATAGAAGTCTCAGTGCTGGAGAGAGCATCATAAATCATGAGGTGAGAGCAGCGTGTGTGCTGACAAATCGGTGAGCAGCTGCAAACAGCATTTTCCAGGTAAGAATTATTGCACTCGCTCTTGATAACTGCTCAGAAAACACCTCTTCCTTGTATGTGAGCAACTTCGCCCCTGCACAGGTATTCACAGCAGTGTAAGCTGTTGAGCTCTAGTATTTTGCCTGGGAATGGTGTTTTGTGCTGTGTAAGCTACACATTGTACATTGGACCTTGGTTTTCATCCAAGGTGTATTCAAGTGTGAGTTTTCCCTTTCAGGGAGGAAAACCCCCATGCTTTTTGCAGCAGATGAGTTATTTGATTTAGTTTCCTCAGAGACTTTGGAGAAGTGTTCTTGACAGGTGGAGAAAAGGAGATGTATTTGGCTGGTTTTAACAAGCTTGCTTTGTTAGCCCTTGCTGGGTGGAGTTTGGAGGAGGTGCATATGCCTCTTCAAAAAATAAATGGGAAAAAAAAAAAAGACTGGAATGATGCTGTTTAAGTAAGGGATGTGATAATCTAGTCCCATAGAAAGCAATCTTGCTTTTCTAATAATGATGGGAAACAGATGGCAAAGAGCTAGCAACTGAAATATTTTTTGAACACTAAAAAATAAGTGTCAAGCACATGTCCTATAATTTAATTATTGCTAAAAGCATAACATATCAGAATATGTTTTAAAATGTTCAAATCTTTTTTTAATATATATATAATTCAACCTTAATATCTTTGGTTTTGGTTAATCTTGATAAATTAAGGGCTTAGAAATCTTGACGACCACTGCCACTTTGCTTAGAGAAGTGAATGTGATACCAATGCCCCGCTCCAGAAAGGTGCTGCAGTTGGCAGACATTCACAGCTTTAATGTGCAGTCTTGGAAGACTACCTTTTTGAATTCATATGCTCTCAGTTTGTTGTCCATGATGGGAGAAAAGTTGCTAGTACACATGGGCATGTTGGGACTGCAGTGTGGGCCGGGCAGCCTCAGCTGTGGGTGCTGAGTGTCTGGCTCAGGTGTGAGGCTGCCCTGGCTCTGGGCCTTGGGGAGCACAGCTTCGGAATGCAGCACGCTGGGGAATCCCAGGAGCCCTAACAAGCATTGCCACTGGTGCTGCTGCAGATGTGGCCGCAGTGCAGTGTGCCTGGCAGTGGTGTCCTGTGTCCCCGCTGTGACAGCAGTACTTGCCTGTTGTTTAGGAGTTCTTACAGTTCTTACAGTTTTGCTGCACTGTGCTTATGGTTAGAATGTAGTTGTCTTTCTCT
Source organism: Dasyornis broadbenti (assembly GCA_013397935.1). NCBI lineage: Eukaryota > Metazoa > Chordata > Aves > Passeriformes > Dasyornithidae > Dasyornis > Dasyornis broadbenti. The sequence continues at coordinate 4,335,756 of VZRN01004407.1, read as the reverse complement.
TGTACTTTAGACTGTTTACATAAATCATGCAAATAAAACATCCATAAGAAATGGTCCTTTAAATAGAATTATTTAAATATGAGATAATTGTGTCCTAATTTACACCCCACCCCTTCCCCTGCACTGGGCAGCAGGATTTGATCACTGGATTTGGAGAAGCCTTTCTGCTTTTTGGAATGTTTTTTGTTTCCTTTTATGTGGCTGGTTTAGTTGTTTGTTTGTCTGTTTTTTTGTTAAGGTTCATTTTCAGCTGCCTTAGCAACGATTGATACCACTGTCCATGACGGCCTGGTTTTCACATCAATGAAAGGAACATTGGGAACACCCCAGCTAAGCAGGTGGGAGGGCCAGGACCTCCCTTTCAGCTCAGCTCAACAGGCTTCAGGCCATGCTGTGACACTTTTCTCAGAGTGTCCAGGCACCTTGCAGCTCTCCCAAAGAACAAGGACCATTTTCATATACCTCAGAACAGTGCAACAATCTGGTTTTCCAGAAACACTTTTTAGTTCTCTTACAGAATATTCTTCTGACATTAACAAGTGTACAAGAGAAGCTATTTTTCTGAGTTTTTATATTTATTTAACATAGCTAATGTGTTCAGACACCTTCACGTGCTTTTTGGTTTTTTTCCTCTAAGTCCTGTTGTACTGAATACCTCTTACCAGCCTCACTTGATTTAATACTAAACTTGCTGAAGGGTACCATTCATTGGCTGGTGGCATGGTGACTTTTGGAAAATAAGCTGGAGAATGTGCAGGTGTGCATTTATTCCATGTGCATTTGGTGCTAGCAACACACAGCTTTGACTATGGTGTCCGTGGCCTTTCCCCCATCCTCTCTGCTGGCAGGAATGACAGAGGGGAAGGTGTGTAGGTGTGCTGGGTCCCATTGTGCCACTTCTCACTATCTCCCAAAGGAATAGATAAATTCTGTCCTGAAGATGGTGCTGACTGTGTGCCACTAACACAGGGGCACATGGGTATCAGGAAAGGTAGGGTGGCATGGAGCAAGGGACCATCACTGGACCATGGCAGGTGGCTTGTATATGGGTCAGCATCTTTTATGGCTTTCCTCATTCTCCTGGCCAGGAATAAATGATCCCATTAATACCAAGGGAGCTGTACCATCATGCTCAGTATGAACATGCTGCTCTGTGAGAAAGAGGGACAATCCCACTTTCCATCCTGTGGTTTTGTGCTGTCAGGTCTCAGTTCCCTGCTGTATGTTATTCCTATCCTTATGCTGTGTTAGCATAAATATTTGTGCAGGTGCACAATGAATCAGCCTGCTGAACTGATGAGGATGAAAACAAAAAAGCCCTTTTGTGTTTCTTACATGTTCTTTCCCTAGTCTGCTTGCCTGTGTGGCTGCACCAATCACCCGTGAGCAGCACATGGGCAGCGGCAGAGGATTCGGAAGCAGAGCTGTTTGGCAGGCATTGAGGCAGGAAAGAGTGCTTTAACTGGCCCTCCTGCCTAGGAAAATAAGACAGATCCACAGCCTCGCAATTAGCGGAAAATAATAAACCCAGCTTATAAATAGATTGGATCAAGTGATTAAAACCACAATATTTTGATTTGCATAAACTTGTTTTCCTATTAGTACAACAGCATCTGTTGCTGGGGGCAGGTAGATTTGCACTAAATTAAAACCTAAATTGCATGTAACCTTCCCTACATTGGACACCAGTTGTCATCTGTTAGAGGCACCCCTGGAAGTAGTCAGGAGTCGTGAAAACAAGAACCAAACAAAGGGAGCTTAGGTCTGCAGCACCATGCCCATGCACTACTCCAGCAGTTCCTGCCTAAAGCTGTTCATCTACTGTTAGATCTTGGGCGGCTGGAGGCCTCTGCCATCTCCAGTGGCGTGATGTGGAGAAGTGAAAAGAAGCTGGAAGGGCTCAGTCTCCAGCTGGTCTGTGGTTGAGGGCACTGGGGAAGCATGGCAGGGCCAGGGCTACCCACCACACAGAGTAGTCCCCCTGAAGCCTTGCTTCTCCCAGTGCTGCCTGGTGCTGTCCTGGGGATGGAATGGGGAGTTTGGGATCGCTGGAGAACCTGAGCCTTTTAAAACTCCCTTGCATGTCCTGTGAGGTGGGAGGTAGTGTGTGAACAGCCACTGAAACCAGCTGTGCTACATCCTGCTATTAGTTCCGCCATTTTGGACCAAGGACCTGCAGCTCTGAGGCTTCTGTTTTGCAGGTGACTCTGGTTTCCACAGAGTTAAAAGCCCTAATGTAGATCTTGGGAGACCTTCTCCCCCCCGCCCCCCCCACCCTTGAACAACCTGCATTTCAACCAAAATGGATTATTTCCTTTTTTGTCAAACCAAGTCATGGGAACTTTACACTGTATAGTCAGGGGGGAGGTATCACAGCTTGAAGCTCATCCTCCCCTATGGTTGGTGTGGCTACAGGATACCTCTATCACACCTATCTCTGGCAGAAGAGGTGGCTGTGTATTGTCAGAAAGTATGCAGTAAGATCCAAAGCCAAAACCTGGAAGGGAGAGCCAAGCTCCAGTTTGCAGCCCTAAAGTATTCCTGCTAGCATCTGCTCTTCCCACCTTTCCTGGATGGAACCAGTAGCTGGTGGGCGACCTCCTGTTGGTGCCTGTGCAGGGCAGGCGGTCCAGCGCAGGCAGCTCCTTTCCGGGAGCCCTGGCCTCCACCGAGGCCAGCTGGCAGCAGCTGCTGGCTCTGTGCCTCTCCTGCTCCCTGCTCAATTTTTGCGGCTTTAGTGCCTCATTTGGGGGCTGAAGTGCCGCAGAAGAAGCTGTGCTAAAAGGGTGCTTTTTGCACGGTGTGCAGTCCTGGTGCGGTGGGGGCCCTGGCTGGTGGCTGGAGCTCCTGGCACTGTGATGAGAAAAATAACCCTTATTACCAAGTGTGTTGTCTAAATGCTAATTGTATTTTTAAATTATTTTTTGTTATGCTTCCTAAGGACCACGGCACGCCGTGTTTCTTTGATCTGTATTTTTAGAGGTGTTCTGTTACTCCAAGCGTGGGGGCTGGAGCTCACAGATCAGACTGCAAGTGGCCGTATCCCCTTGGGAGTGTGGAATAAGTCACTCTGACTGGCTCGTGGGTGTAGATGAGTTACATCTGTGGGGTGCCTCGTGGTCCTATGCAATTAAATGTTCTCTCTGTTGATTTTGCATGGGTTAGTTATTAAGGGATGTTACCACTCTTCATGCCTTACAAAAATGAAGTGCTAGAGCCCTGTTGAAGAGAAATGCATAAACCAGATATCTTCAGGTATTGGAGAAAATTTCCCCAAATAAAAGCAAGTGAGAACCTTAAACTGGTCAGTAGTTGTATGCATTTAACTGTGGGCACACTAAGCTATCTCAGTGAAGTATTCTACTGAACATTCATAATACCTGAAGTTAACAAGTAGATACGTACACAGGGGACCTTGGTCTAGACTTAGTCCTGATGTTGTAAACAGATTTTGAGTAGATTGCTGTTTGGGGTGCCACACAGCATAAAGGTGTTTTTTTTAAGAAAATTATGTTCAAATTGGAATAGAGCTGATAGCTTCATACACAGATGTTCTATGCATCAGCCTTTATTGTAACATAGTTGTTAACAGCTCCAGTTAATTTTTTTTTTTTTTAAATCAAATTTCTTCTCAGACCTCAGGAAAAAATAAAAGGACTTATGGTTGAAAACAGAAATTGTCAATACCTTCATGTCTCATGTTAATTATTCTTTCCAAATTTTGTTTTTATTAAAAATAGAATTATTGAAAAATGCTGATTTTTTTTTTTCTTAAAGCAACTGATAAATTAAAATGCCTGAAACAGGTCCCTATTCCAGTGCGTGCTATTTCTGAAAATTTGATATTTTCAAATAACATGAAATGAGACTTCCAGACATCTCCAAATTCTTTGAAGTTTTTCAAGTTTATAGTCTATTTCTAGAAATCAAGGGCACAGATTCATTTTTGAAGGGGTTTTGGTTTTTCTTTTTTTGATTGGTTCTTTTAATTATATTCCAAACAAATTACCATACTGAAATCTTTCTGTGTGTCAAGATATCAAGAATAACATAGTGTAAGCCTCTTCCATTAATATTCATTGTGATATTTCATAACTGTATCTGTTGAGCAGCCCTGATTGAATTTAGAGAAATTGTATTGTTTAAAATCCTTTTCATTAATATATTAAACTCTCATAGCATATTATTGAAATCAGTTTGTACACAGACATTTGATTTTGTATCTCTAGCTTTACCCAAGTTAAGAGACTGTTTGCATCCATTAATGTCATGTTAGGGAAATTTGCAGTCAAATTTGATGGGATGCTGTATTCTGGTAGCCATAAGAACTGTACAGATTTCAGAAATTATTGGTGAGACTTAAGTGTATTACAAATTAATAAAAGGTTGTAGAAGGTATTGTTTGTACTGAAGTACAAAATAAATACTGGATTTTCTTTTAAAGAGAAAATGGTTTGGGAGATTTTGACTGTTAATGAATCACTCTGCCAGGCTTTGTGGTTTTAAAGCAAAAATGCTTTCACTTTAAAGCATTTAATTTTTTTTCTGTGCTACTTCACTATCAAAGACTCTACATAAACAGAGGAAACAGGCAGATGAGCTGGTCTATGGGAGCAAATAGTTAAAAGTAGTGAAGCGTAAGTGCTATCAAACACACAAAGAAACCTCTAAAAGTAACATTCATATTCACATCATCAATTTACTGGTTTGAAATGTTTCTTGTCACTGATGCCAAAAAGGGAGAGGCGAGTATGCTGTTCAAACTGATTGAGCCTTGTTGCTATACTGGAAATTGAGCTGTGTGCAGCAATTTTTTTTTCTTTTTTTTTCCCCCCTGTTTCTCATCTATATGCTGTGAGTTCATGGGGAAGGTGAAGAGCAGGCTGAGCCCTGCTTCCTGGAACCAAGAGCGGAATGCTGCTGCTCAAACTCATAGATCTTCTTTTGTATATTTCCAAATTTTACTCATCGTGAATAAAACCTGGATTAAATGAGTAGAAATTTTAGTGTTTTGTTTCAATTTTTTTGGTTTTAATCCTGAAGCTTTCTAAATGCCCCTGCCTGTACAGATCACAGGTTTATTTATCTGTGTGCACACCACTGAGGCCACATGAGCTGCCTTGTTACTAACTCCCATGAGAGTAACTCCAGTGTAAGGCTTTGTAGAAGGAGAGCAGAATGGGTTTACAGCATCCCTTTAATACCCACTCAAATTAATCTGCATGAGGTTTCAGAATGTGTACACTTGAATATTCAAGTTTCAGTCTAGTTCTTCGATGGTGTTTTTGCAGAATGCTAACCACTTAAAAGCAGCTTGGGGTTTTAGGTTTTGGATTTCCCTGTTGTTCCTACTCTGTTAGCAAGCCAGGTAATGCAGGATAGGGATAATGAATGACACTGAGAAAGCAGCTTGCTTCTTTGACCCCAGCCACTCAAGAACCAGGTGACATACTGAGCACAGGGGAGGAAAATCAAAGTCACAATCCTGTAAATATTTATATACATAGTTAAGGTTAGACATAAAAATGGTATTTTAAACTTAGTCAAACTCCTTGCACATAAAGTTAAGAATGTATGTAAATATTTGTAGTCTGGAACCTATTTCAGATTTTTAAAATATTTAAAGTCCTTTCAAAAATACTTTTATTTTGTTTTAATACTGCAAGGCCTTGTGCTGCAGTATTAAAGATGTGTTCAGAGAATGCAAACCCAGCCACATGGTTAACTCCTTCCAGCAGCAGCAGGCAAGGTAACAGCTCAGCGACCTGCGGGACGCTTTTGTCTACGTGTTCGGGCTTTCTCTGGCAAGAGTTAAGTGCTCAGTTAGAGGGCAGGAGGTTTGGCTTTGGGTCACTGAACTCCAGGCTGCGGTTGTCTGATTCAGCTAATTCTTCCCCTCCAAACTTCTCAAATAACTTTGAACAGATTGCTTAGACTTCGAGTGCCTGCGTGTCCCAGTAATAAAACAGGGTTAATTATGCAATCTTCCATCTCTTGCCTGGACTTCCCTAGTTGGTGTGCAGAAGCTACTTTTACAGTGCTCCTGTAAGAGATATAATTTGTGAGGTCCCTGGCAATACAGATGTGCAGCTACCTGGAAGTGGGAAGGATTGCATTTTCGTAGGCTCTCAAAAGCTTAGCATTTATCAGTCTTTGTCTTGAGATCTGTGTGGTTTTTACTTCTTTTATTTAGCTCCTGGTGTGAAGGAAATGATGTTATCCTAGCAACCTCCTGTCTTCATTTGGGCCTTCAGCATTTTTCTCTCTGTGTGTGTGTGTATACGGGTATATATTTTCTTAGTAGTGAGTGACTGAAAACATGTGCAAGCCAGCCATGTGCTGATGTTGCACTGACTCCAGCTCTCACCCACCCGCCCACTTTCCTTCCTTCCTTCCTTGGAGAGCTGGCAAACAAATTACAGCCTCAACGTGTGTGCTGCTCAGGCAACGGCCCACTGGGGAAATGCATGGGGGAGAACATTTGGATGCCAGATCAGTGTCTCATTAGGCATTTCTTAGTGTATTTTACAAGTCTGCAGACAAACAGTAGTTAAGACTCAGATTGAGAAAAATTTATATGCTCCCTGCAGGAAAGGGGAGAGGCTGGGGTGTCTGCTGGGGATTGGAGGGCAGTTGCTGCTGCACCCAGGCAAGTCCCACATGGCCATGCAAAGATTCACTAATGTGCCCTAAAAGCTGATGGGCGGGGGGGTATTGGTGGCCCTCCTGATGACAGGTTTCAAAATGCCAGATTAATTAATTGCTTTTTGCTTTGAGATAAGGTTCAACAGATCCTGCACAAAATGTTAGGGTACACGTGTGGTACAAGTGTGAAATTGGGCTGAATCTAGCCCAGACCTGCTTAATGAATGGTAATTTGCAAAGTCATGTGGCTGAATCAGATGACTTCAAATGTGTTTTTAAGTGAGGGTTAAAGGAAACATTAAGCTTATGTTTCCTTGTTGCTGTCATTGCTGTTTTACCGTATTAGAGTCTTAATGGTAATGTTTTCCTTTCTTTTTCACAAACAAGATGACCTTGGCAGTTAATGACCTGCTTACAGTCTTTGGCATGGTTCTGCCAGGGAGGTGGCATTCGTCATATTTATTCAGTTATTTCACATTACAGGAGATGCTCGATACTGGCTGCGAAGAGGCAGTGAGTGAAGCAGTATAAAGGGATCTCATGTCTAGGAGAAGGAGGAGGGTGCTCCCATTTCAGGGAAGGGGTTCCCCCCTCAGTATGAATGCAGAAGGATTCAAACAGCAGAAAAGAAGATGCAGAAGCTGAGGGTGTGGGCTGATTTGGGGTGGGTCTGCATGTGGACAGTAACAACCCAGCTGCCTGGCGCTGTGGAGGCAGGGAAGAGCAGCTGGTCCCTCCCCAGCACACTTGGGTTCTTTTTGCCGGGCAGCTGAGAGCTGAATGGCTTCACTTCAGCAGAGAAAAACTTGTCCCTGAGCACCTGTGTAACCGGGCTGTGCAGACCACAGCACAGCAACAGGGGCCTGATGGTGGGGAGGGCACATGGGCCAGCAGCCCTGCTGCTGCTGCCTTGTCTGCCCTGTACCAGAGGAATGGTTAAGCGGGGCTGTACATCATCTATATATTAAAAAAGCTATAAATAAATGGTACCAGGCCTTCCTCACCCACATCACACTTACTGGCCAGAGAAATGCTGAGTGTATTTGGTCTCCACATACTTGGTGTCATGCACTGCCCCTGTGTATTGTGGCCGCGGTGCTGTAGTCAGAAACTTAATGAATAAAACTAAAACTCAAAACTCTTCAGTCTAAGTTTTGTGGTGGTGTTGTTTTTGTGAGGAGAGAGGGATAAAAAGTAATTTTTTTTTTTTTTTTTTATAAATCTGGATTAACCATAAAAAGAGGTGTTACATGTGAACTGCGGCACTGGTAAGAGTAAGCTGGTGCTTTGGCAAGAATTTCTGACTTTGAAGCAAATAATTTGCTATTTAAGTTGCTCTGTTGTTTTTTTGGCTTTGTCTGTGAGTAAGGCCTGGGTGGTGAAGCGCTCCTGTTATGGGTGCTGCAGCCACTGAGGGGACAGTGGGGAGGCTACCTCCTTGTGAGCAGTAATTTTATTTATGTTGGTCCCCTTTGAAACTGTCACAGTAAATCTATTTTCCTTGTCATTTTGTAAATCATTATATAGGATTAGGCCTTTTACCAGCATTTAAGAATTCTGCAGTCATTTTAAGGACTGTCTCCCTCCCTGGCTCAGCCAAGCAATTCCTATTCTTGCTGGTATTCCTCGCTATTTAAATAATGCCGGGCCTGATTAGGAGGAAATGGTCTCTGGAAGGCAACCGACATTTTCAAAAGCTCTGTTCCACAAAGGAGACTTTGAACTGTGCTAAGGCTTTAAAAGCTAAATAATATTTTGAATGTTAGAGTTCTAATGTTTTCCTATTGTCATGGGAGACTTGGATCGAGTCCCAGGATTGTGGTTAACTTTGCCTCCAAGCTTAGGCCTTATTTATTACCACTGAGGAGATGAACTTAAGCTACTTCACCTCTTGTTTTTTGTTTTTTTTTCCTTTTTTGTTAACTCTTAAAATTGAGACATCTTTTCCAAGTTTTTTAAATTACATTTATTTTAAAAAGAACTTTAAGTTTGCTTGTTTTTTTTAATGGAAGCATAAGGAGGAAGAGCCATCTCTTCAGGGTGCTGGGGGGCTGTGGCAGGGCTGTGCCCTGGGCACCCCGTGTCCTTCTGAGCTCTGTGGAGAGGGTGTGAGGCTCCCTGCAGCACCTCTGGAATGAAGGCAGTGGAAGCAATTAAAAAACAGGAAGGATCCTAAAGAGAGCCGTATGAGGCACAGGCAGCAGGGGCTGGGCACTGTCCGGGCTGAGGCCGGGCACGGCAGCTGTGGGTAGCCGGCATGGCGGCCATGCTTTGGGGAGCTGGAAGGGAGGCTGTGCTGTGGGAAATTGGCATGGCGGCCATGCTGCCGGGCTCAGGGGCTTCAGCCCCCTGTCTGCGAGCAGCCCTGTGTTCCCCTCATGAAGGGAAACAGCAGAAAGGCCCCTTCTGACCCAAACCATTCCGCTATTCTGTGAAGCCTCGGCAAGGGCAGCTGAGGGGCCTCCGACGGGATGCAGCTCGGGTTTGTGGCTCTCACAAATGAGTTCATTTTCATACGGCGGCCTAGTGGAGCCACAGTTTAAGGAGTGGTTTCGATGGAACAAGATTGTTTTAGGAAATAAAGTTAATACTTCAGGGGCGTTTATGCATTCACTAAGCCTTCAGAAAGCTGCATGAACTATGATAAAATTCGCCATGCGGGTCAAATCATGGCCTTCATTGTTAGGCATGGGTTTTTCCTGTCGTCATGCTCCCCTGGGGATTTATTTGTCATAAGGTATGATTTATTTGGCATCACGTAATCTGTGCACGGTAGTCATGAACCCTTGCGTTGAGGACGCAGGGTCCAGGGCTGCTGTTGGTCGGTGCAGTCTCCTAGGGCCCATCTTCCATTACTGTGTACTTCCTGCCTGTTCCCAGGAGCCTAATTATTAATATAATAGTATGTAATAATGGCTTATCAGAACAGATTACGTTAGTGTAACTTGCTTTTACCATAAGTCAGTGAATGTTTAAAAGCATTTGTTGGTTTAAGTTGAAAGCTGGGTATGTTTTTCTGCTGAGTAAATGTTCCTTTCCAGCTTCCAAAAGGACAGAAATCCCTTTATATTTAATAATGTTCAGTGTCTGCTAAAGGCAAAAGAATGGTGGTTTTGTTGTTGTGTATTTTGGCCCAGGTGAAAAAATGTAATAAATGAAGCACAAGGCAGAGGAAAGGGAAGAACCTAATCAGATACCAAAGAGACGTCATGAATATTAAGTATTTTCCACTTAAGCAGTCTTTTTAATATTCTGAAACATTAATAGCAATATTACTGCCTGCATCTACACCAGCTGTATAAGAGAGATAAATGTCCCAGTTTAACATGATTTTTATCAGCTTACTCATGCTAGTGTTCAACCTACAGAAAAAGTCACTTTGCATTGTGAAAAACAGCTTTTTAACAACAGGACTGGCTGTATGCACAAATAAACAGTGTAAGTTTGGTTCTTTATCTAGGAAATAATGGAGTAACTGATGGTAGTTTCAATACTTCAGGGTTTTTGTTTGCTTCCCCCCTTCAAGGTCTTCAGCCTTAGTGCCTAGAGTTGTACTTAGTGGTTCAAGCATAAACCTGTAAATGCATGCTGAATATTTTCTGGTAACTAATTATAGGAACTGTTTGTTCCCAAATTAATGAATTCCCTATTAGTTTCCTGCATTCAGTTTGTTATGTGTATTACAAAATGATTGTAATGTTTTGGGTTTTCTTAGTGTGTGTGTTTAAAAGGAAGCTGTTCTAGTAAAATAAAAAGGTTTGGTTGTGACTGTCATCTAAACTGTCTGTGGATATTTAAACCTCGTGTCAGGAAGATACTTGGAAAGTTCTGCTTTCTCAGACTAATTGTATTTTCTTGATTGGTTTGCTTCTTCTTTTGGATAACGCAAAAGATAACACTAAGAAAGTATCTGCTGCACTTGATGCCAAATATTTTAGTATGGGTGAAAGTTTTATACGTAAGTGGATAATTAGATAGCACTTAAAAAGGAGAAAAAAACAAACCCAAAGGCTGAACAGAAAAAAACCCCCAATGCATACCAAATCTCCTGCTTTGTGCTTGTCTGTGCGATTTCCTGCTCAGAAGGGCTGGTCTAGTCTGCCCCTTCTTCCGACATTTCTGCCTCTGTCTCGGAGCTGCTGAACTGTCTGTACTGAAGCGAACGAGGACCCGTTTTATTTGCCCTTGGCGTTTGCAGGCTGTGATCAGTAAGGTGTTAATCACAGCTGAACTGTCCTTCTGGCAGGTGTCAGGTGGGCAGTGTGGAGCATGGCTCTATGTCTAAACTTGTGAATCCAAGCATAGTTAAGACTGTGCTTGGATAATTATGGCATCACCATTTTAGGTGATACTATAACTAATATAGGTAATGCTTCCGTCCAGGTATGTTTGCCCTTTGCTTGGGGAGCAGAGCCTGTGAGTAGAATGCGGGCTGACTTTGTGCATGGATGAATAGGTTTCTTGTCTCTGGAGGAGTGGACTGCAAGATAACAAGAAAGACAAATGGAACAGCATTTCCTACCACTTATTTGTGTAAGGTCTGGGCTGCATTACACATCTGGAAGCAGCTTGCTACTCTCTGTGCATTTGCTAGTGATTAGCCTTTTTTTTCTGTAGTGCTTGTAATTTGAGATCTTGCTATGGAGTTAGGGAGGAGTTTCTATAGAAGCAGATACAGTGCTTTCTTTTGAGGCAGGTTTTTTAAAGCATTCGTATTGATCCATTTGAAAATCTATCTCCTCTAATAACTCAAATTCATTTCTTACAAAACTCACCATCACTGAATTGCTGTTGTCAAGTTAAAAAAGGTAAATGGGAAAGGATCTCATTCTACTTCGGCAGCAGTTCTTGTTTGTTCCATTTGATGTATTTCTCTTGTCACTATGCTGCAGACCTTGTCTATCCAAGGAAGTGAGTAAACCACTGTTAATACAAGTGCTTAAAAATATTTTGTTCATGACCTTTGGAAAAGTTGAAGTTAAGAGATTAAAAATAGAGAAGGAAAACTGTATTTCTCTCTTGCTTACCCTCCCCTTCCCCAGAGATATGGAACCTTGAAACTATGACAGCATATATGTGTTCTGTTTCAAACCTAAAAAGTGACAGGAAGTATTCTCTACTAGGTGTTGTAGCCAGGCTTGTAAAAAAACCACAAATTAAAAAAACCACAGTAGCTTTGGGGACTGCTAGGAATGGATGCTGGGTATTTCATAGAGATCCTTTCTTAACTGATACTGGAAAGTTCAAGTTACGTATATATTTAAAATACATGGTTATGATTAAAAAAAAACAACCTATAAGCTTGAGTTCTTGTATTGCATCTTTTTAGTATCTGTGATAGTTAATTGTGTAAGTGAAGAAAGCTTTCTGGGATGAAAAAGACAGACTGAAGTGGGCTATTTGCTGCAAAGGAAATGTATTCTCTTTATGGTACCTGTGGAAACAATTTCAGTCTATATAGAAATATCTTTTAAGTTATCTCTGCCTGCCCCCTGCCTGCCAATGCCCTGGGGGAGTTTTTATTGAGTGCCAAGAGCAGGGATTTAGAAGACATTGAAAAAACTGCTTTTTTTTTTGGGAGCTGATGACATCATGTGTCTGTTGGTAGCTTTCTTGGGCAAATCAGTGAATATTAGTGCTGCACTGTTTATTGCCCCATATAGTGTGAGCCTTTTTAGTTATGGACCAATAACTCATGGGTTACACAGTGGTGTCTGAGTGATTTGGAGCTCTCCTGGAGGGAGAATGGAGTGACATGAAGCTGTGGTAACCATCTTTCGCCCTAGCATTTTGTGCATCAGCTGTGTAGCATTTTTAGTTCTTGCTAAAATTTGTGGTAGGAAGCTGCCTGAAATGAAATGTGAGGAACTCTGTATAATAATAAAATCAATTGGACTGTTTCCCCAGTAATTCTGGAGACTGATGCATCATTAATGTTGGTAATACAGTAGCTGTCAGATCACAAACTTCTCAATAAATGTGCAGCTGGCAGGCTTTGATGGAAATTGGAGGCAAGCAGAGAATGAGATTTAGGGCTTTGATATATGGGGTGTCAGCCATGTGATGAAGTTTTTATCAATTTCTGTCACTTCTGTCTCTTATGTTCACTACATATGTGGTCTTCCTTGCAGTTTCTGGTGGTGACTGAAATGATCGCTGCACCTTTTTAATGTTTAGTAATAGAGATAGAGGTTAAAAGAAGACTTTTAAATACATTGTTCTCTATATGGTGGCATCACGTCAGAAATGTAATGCGGTGATCACCTGATATACAGTTAGTGATTTATAAGTCATAATAGCAACTTCAGATGGAAACTGGAAGCAGAACTAATCATCAAGGAACTTGGCTGAACACAATAGCAAGGCAGTTGTTCAGTATCCTGATTAACTACCTGTGCTGGGGAGGCATCAGGGGAACCGGGTCAATGGCTTTTCCAGTCCGTCTGACTCTTTTTTTGGTCAAGTTTTTGTTTTAAACTGCTTAGTAAATCAGGAATTCTCTGTATCTTCAGAATAACCCATTTGGAAGATGTCCTAGAGCAGTTACTTGAAAAAAATCAACTGGAGATGTTGTAAATTGCCATCAATCCTGATTTAGATCAGAATTACATAAATAGCTGGAAAGTGACAGAAATATCTCAACAAAAAGGAAAAATAAACCAACTAGTTTGCTAAGGGTGAATACTGATAAGGACATTTGAATTTCAATGCTTTGCACTTATGAGTTGTGAGGAACACAGGTTTTCATTGTGGGCTACACTGATTTACATGTTGACAAAGTTGGGATGTGAGTTTTTCTCTCTTCACACTCTTAAAACAAAATGAGGTTTCTAGAAACTCAAAACAAGCCCTTGCGCATTGTCAGGATAAGTTTCTGAGTGCATCACATTAGCAATAGCTTTGTGTGGCTCTGTGCCAAAGTTGGCTGAGAGAGTTGAAGGTGCTTGCAAGCAGTGTAGGACCAGGGTGTGCACTTTGAGCTGCTGTTGCAGGGCAGGGCATAGCTCCTTGTTGCTATTAATTTGTGAGCTCAGCAAACTTTGAAGGAAACTGCTTTTCTTGTTTGGATTTTTCGTATGAGCAGAGTGTGCAGGGGTAGAACCCTTGTTCTACCTCCACAGGTTCTTACAGGGAAGATGTAATTGGTACTGCTTCTGCATGAAATCCCATGGAAATCATTAGTAATGTAACTCTGCATAAAATATATTAGAAGAGTTTAGTTAAAAGAAATGCCCTTTAAAAATTTGATAGCCTGATTCTCTATGGGAAGATATCAGACTTAGGGATTTTTTTTCAGCATAACCCAGTGCCTTCTCAGTAGTTTGAATTTGGCTAATGCCTTACTCCTGTATTTGCTGCTGTATTAGCTACAATTCTGTGAGTTGCAGTCACTAACAAACTTTTGAGGTGTGACTGCAGTCACACCTCAAAACTTTTGAGGAAAAGTTTTTGACCCATTTTGCCCCCTTGGGATTTTTTGTATCTCTACAAAAGAAGTTTTCCATACTGAATACCTGCAGAGAAGTGTCAAGTGCACGAGAATTGGAGAAAAATATTTTAATTTTTATCTCTTCTGTATTTTGAAATGAGTAATGTGCAGAGTAAAGAATTCTGAAACAGTATTTCCAGGGAAGATTTCAATTCCCATTGTAAGTCGTTCGCTCAGTGTGTCTTTAACTCCTCCTGAGGTCCTAAACTTACCTGTTCATCTCGTCTGTTCCCACTTTCCTTGGAGCCTTAGAACGGGAAGCTGTGTTCAGAAAGCAACCTACAATGCTTACAAATACATGCATGTGGCTGATATGCTGCTGCTTTTTAAACACTATTGCTGGTTTCCATGTAGGTGCCTCCCCTTGTTCTACTCATTGATAACTCTTCCTTAATTCATGCTAACTGTATGCATGTATAGAGGTGTGTGTGTATATAGGATTTCTATATGTTTGTATACTATATACCATATATTCTATATATTATATACTTGATTTTCTTAAAATGATGCTGTCAGAGGCTTTTTGGTATGGTATGATTTTAAGTTTGGGGTTTCTTTTTTCCCTTTATGTGTGAATTTTCAGGAATTAAAGTTGAAGGGGTTTTTTTTTGGTGTTGAAAGCCAAGCTTGCTTTTTATGGGTTAGACAGTGTTGTTTGTGTATGGATAGACAGTATTCATTTTAGCAAAAAGGCTCTGCATCTGGCTCGTAGTCTCATAGGCAGATGAAATCATGAGGAATATCTGCTAATGTCAAGTAGAATACATGATAAAATTATTAAATTATGTAGCATTGTCTAATCTGCTCACACAGCTTTGCCTGTTACAAGTGACAAACTAATATGCCATCAGACTTGACAGCCCTCTTAGTTTATTGTGGAAACTCGACACAAACTGTCGTTCATGTGTTCTAGAAGTGATGTGTTTCAGATAACAGGAAATACATTCCTCTGGCACCTTATAAAACCGTACAGTTGGCTGAGTGTTATGTGAAAGAAAGCATGGAGTCCAGTTCATAATAACAACTTCATCTTAGATTGAGTGCATGTGCTTGTCCACTTGCTTTCCTTTTGTAGGATTTTGTGAAACCATTCCTTTAAAATTAGTGTTTTTGTTAGAATATAAGTAGAAAGACGTTGCATGCGGTCTGTTGCAGAGATGTAGACCCAGAGTATGCGAAGTTATACCTCAGCATGGTGTGAAAATTTCAGTGGAGTAAAAATCTATCAGTCAAATTTCTGGCCTGTACAATACTTCAGATGGATATTTTCACAGTTTAGGGTACGCCAGAGCAGCAAACAGGAGCTCAGGTTTCAACCACCAGTTGTAATGGTTAAAGGTTTCAGTTTCTCAGTGTGTGATATGGAGGAAATTTTACAGGTGACACCAGACTGGTGGAGGAGTGTCAATATGCTGCAGGGTAGGAGGACTCTGTAGAGGGACCTGAACAGGCTGGATAGATGGGATGAATTCAATGATATGAGCTTTAACAACACCAATTGCTGGGTCCTGCGCTTTGGCCACAACAACCCCTTGCAGCATGACAGGCTGGGGACAGAGTGGCTGGGCAGCAGCCGGGCAGAAAGGGACCTGGGGTACTGATTGATGGCAGGCTGAACATGAGCCAGCAGTGTGCCCACTTGGCCAAGAAGGCCAATGGCATCCTGGCCTGTATCTGCAGTGGTGTGGCCAGCAGGTCCCGGGAGGTAATTGTTCCCCTGTACTTGGGACTGGTGAGGCCACATCTTGAGTGCTGTGTCCAGTTCTGGCCCATTCAGTTTAGGAAGGATGTTGAGCTGCTGGAGTGTGATCAGAGAAGGGCAACAAGGCTGCTGAAGAGTCTGGAGCCCAAGTCCTATGAGGAGCAGTGAGGGAGCTGAGGGTGTTCAGTCTGGAGAGGAGGAGGCTCAGGGCAGACCTTATCACTCTCTAAAACCACCTGAGAAGCAGCTGTAGCCAGGTAGGAATTGGTCTCTTCTCCCAGGCAACCAATGACAAGACAAGAGGACACAGTTTTAAGCTGCACCAGGGTACATTTAGGTTGGACATCAGGAAGAATTTCTTCACAGAAGGCATGATTGGGCATTGGAATGTGCTGTCAAGGGAGGTGGTAGAGTCACCATCTGTGGAGGTATTTAAGAAAACAATGGATGTGGCACTCCAGTGCCGTGTTCTAGTTGACAAGGTGGTATTAGGTCATAGGCTGGACTTGATCTCAGAGGTCTTTTCCAACCTAATTGATTCTGTGATTCTTTGGGTCAAGCATCATCCCTTTGAGGTAGGTCTAATGAGGGGTGGTGTATACAGCCTTGGCCTCTGTTCATTTGTCTGGGTATCTCTGTCGATATTAATACACATCTGGCGTCCTTTCTGGAAATACTGAATGTGATGCCAAGCCTTGTGATGGTTTTGGACTGATGAACATGTGTCTGATCAGCTGGCTTGCACCAGTCACATCTTGGAAAGAAACTTCTCTTCAGAGGCAAAGTGGTTTGCCGCTGCACTCACCCACTGCTACACTGAGATAGTACCCATCAGTTGAGAACATCCTTACATCTTAAAATGTACCCAAGTCGAATTGCTCAGACTAGAGTAAATTTGAAGCTGCTTTTCATGCAGGTGCTGTTGATGGAAGATGAGATTATGTAATGGAAGTACAAAATTTTGCATTTCATTGGGTTCAGTGCATTTGCTATCAGTGAGACAACCCCAACAAATAGACCTATCATGTCAAGAAAAGCAAACTTGCTCCACTAGAACATATATTTCATCCTCCTTTGATCTGTCTGTACTATTCTGTAGAATGCAATTGATTTGAAACCAGGTATAAGAATAAAGAGGATCTCTGTTCTACTTTGTGTACTTGTCAAGTGCAGCATCTAAGAAAAGTGGTTAGAGTGAACAGTTTTGAATTGATACATATTTCTCTCCCTTTCTCAGGTCAAAGGACAACTTGATGTAGAGTTTTGAAAGGTGGTTGTCTTCCCTAATTCTCTTTTGAGAAGAATACTTCTATCCCCTGAATCCACTGAGCTGCTTTATTTTCATGTTTGCTCTCTGGTGCATTGTCATATTTGATATTTGAAATTAGTTCATAGTACTCTACTCATAATAAAATTTTGCCAAAAGTGCTGATCCAGATTAGCAAGAATGACACATCCATGAAGTATCAGACATGATAAAAATTAGTTTTAACACATAGGATCGGAGCCATTAAGATTCCAAACTAATTACAGGCTGAATTAGCCTTGAATTACAATCGTTTGTCATATCTTTTTTGAGATGGAAAGACAAAGTAGTAACAAGCAAAGGGATGGAGCTTTTAAAAGTTCAGATTTCTCTAAGAAAGAAAATGGCTGGAATAAGATGAAGTTGCCTTTGTCTTGTTTCTCTTTTGAAAATACATCATGTAATCATTGGTCTTGGAACTTAGCTTTAGTTTTCTCTAGGTGTTAAAGGAATGAGAAACAGTGTTAAATTATCATTGTTGATGAGCAGAAGATAACACTTATTTGTCTAAATTGTTTCCCTGATCTTACTGACACTGCACTATAATGCTGTTGTCCTGTAGCCACTGTGTGCTGTCATACACTATATTTAAAAAAAAAGTGTGTACATAATGTATTTTCAGATGTGTTGAGGCATGCATTCAGGGTGTTTCAGTTACAGACTTTAGAATTGGGCAAAAGTTTATTATTTAATATCTTTAATAAGATTTACTGTGATGCTAAATGAGTAAAGCTTATCCTAAAACTGCTTAGAATAATTTAGTTGGTTGATTAGATTTGTTTTGTGTGGAAGAAACTTCTCACAGATTGCAGTCTTTGTGTTAGGTGGGAAGAGTAAAGTGAATATTGTTGTCTTAGAGCTATTTGCTTTGAGGTAAATCCTCAATATCACATCTTCGGGGGGGAGTGTGCTCTCCCGCTCTAAAATATACGTGCATTTAATCAGTAGGGGCAATTGGTGAATGTTGATGATAACCTCTAAAAAGCAAGGGCAGCAGAGTGTTTTGCTTACTTTAAAAACTAAGTATGAAGAAAGAGCCAGAGTATATTCAGGTCTGTTTTGTGTGATTATTAATACAGCCAGTTTTGAGTTAAATTTAAGTCTGTTTGAGCTCAATTTCAGTCAAGCACATATTAATTTTGTCCTTACTCAGAAAAGTGCTTACATTGACCAGATGCTTAAATATCATCAGCTGCTGAATTAAACTCTGAAAACCCTCAGGTGTTCTACTGGCTTGCTTTTATCACAGCCTCTCTGCTGCCTAACAGGAAGTGGGTATAGGAATATCTTTGCCATAAAAATTTTAGGAGTAGAGCAGGAATTTGTAAGTATATGATGTTGTCTCATTTTGGTCTTGAGGGAAACCAGTGAACTTGGTCTGTGGTTCTGCATTCTTCATGTAGTGATTTAACTGCTGGTGAAAATATCAGAGCACTGTACAATTCAATACTGAAGTTTTAAGGAGCCCTATAAAAATCTGTTCTTTCTTTCTAAAGGTATCACTTGCTATAGCTTTTCTCAAATATTTGCCCAGCTGTTTTTTGGAAGATCCAAAGGTTTACCTTGTAAATGGAAGTTCTTCGCAAATTCGTTGCATTTTTAAAAACATCCAGTGCATTTTACACTGCAAATGCTTTGTTTTCCTCTGATCTATGCAGGTTCTACATGTTAGTAATAAATTGTTATTTATATTTTTAACTTCAGACAGTTTTACTTTGGAGTTCAAGTGTGAGAAAAGAAAGGAAGCTACAATATTAATTTTATTAGTTTAGCCAAATACGAAGTTAAGGTACAGAAAGCCAAGTGCAAACAGCTGCTGACTATGACAAGGGGGTACTTGGTATATGTTGTATTGGTATTAAAGTCAGAAAATATGTTGATGAATATCTTGAGCAAGATTAATTTATATAACCTGTTGTAACTTGGAAGAGGGCTTGAGATTTGTCTTAATAAATATTGATGGTTTGTAACTGAGTTTGTTGTGCAGATAAATGCCATCTGACTATTATGTCAAGCTTGTTTTAACCTTCAGAGAACTTTTTTTGCAGAGAAACATACTGCAAAAGCTATCTTGCAAAAAATCAGGAACTGAAGTCTGATGGGCTACTTACAAATGCTACTTGTAGTGAAAAAGATGGACAGTTTGGGTTGGGATTTTTTTTCTTTGTTTTTTAATTGAATATATATAATTATTTAACTGTTGTTCCACAGTTCATTTCAGTGAATGCTTAATTCTACAGCTGTCCCTTAATTTCAGGGTATACCATTGTAGCAAAACATTTTTCTGGATTCTTTATCTAAAGTCATCTGAAATCATACACAGTCATTCTGTTTAAATAAGCTAGCTTTTTGGGGGGACTTACAACCTGCCTACTGGTGCTTAAGTGCTGTACTGTGAAATTCACTGAAATTTCGGTGAGAGCTTAAAAAGCCTTTTGATATTCTTTAATATTTTACAGAGCTTTCTTGAATTTAGGGTGGGGACAAATACCCATACTAACCAGAGTGCAGGGATCACACAGATGATAAACAAGGAAGTTTGTTCTGAAGCACCCTTCTTTGTTCTGTGAGATGTGCTGCTACTGTTTTCTGCCTTTCTCCTTAGCCCTGATTCAGTTACTGGGTTTTGAAAATCTAAAAAGCAGTGAAGGTTACCCGAGTCATGGGTTATGTGCATCAAAATGCATTATTTACATCTAAGAGATTATTGCATTGTGTCTGGGAGAGTCCAAAATGTAGCACTGGATTCTGACATTGTATTGTGCCCTTAACAGCGCACAGATGAGCAGTGTGCAGGAAGCAGTGTAAGCGGGACAATAAGGCATGTGCTTCCTTCTGTCACTGCCTGCTGGGCTGGCTTGCAAGTTGTCATGATTTAGTCTCTGCTTCTCTTCTGTGCCTCTTTCGAGACGTTGAAATCTCTTCAAGAAAGATGTAGTTGCTTGATAGGTTGTGGAATACTGTGAATCAAAGCCTTTGTTAAATCAGGATGTAACCTGTTTTCATTCAATGGTAACTCACCCTTTTTCAGAAAGTGTTTTTAGATTTGAGATTAACTTTTAAGTTTCTGTGTATTCAACAATGTCAACAGAGTTTCCTTATGAGGAAAATAAAGCTCATTTGCATCACCAGGTACTAAACTGTTTTTAATAAAAGCATTTCTCAAGAACATAAAGTTTTATCATTTGAAAGCAAAATGCGTGAGACTAAGAGTGAGGAGATACTAGAATTGGGAAAGCATGCTAAAAGTTCCAAGTACTTACTATTAATAGGTTCACATTTTCAAAATTATAGATTCTGAAATCAGTGTTTCAGGATTGCTGGTCCAGTTACCTTTTGACTTTGCTTTGATTTTTTTTTTTTGGGTGTGTGGCTATGGAGAAGCTGAGCTTTGTTTTTAGCATTCTTGCAGTAAGATGCTGATAAGAATTACGAGCTTGGGGGTTTTTTGTCATATGTGAGGCTCTTAGATTAAAAACAGAGTAAACAACTGATCTACATGTCAATTTTTAAATGTTTTCTTTTATGGAAGGGAAGGACCTAGGATTTGCAAGAAAGAATCCAGTTCCTTTATTCTAACTGACCTAATGTTTGCAGAACCTGGTTAGGAACTCTTGATTACTATAATTACATACAATAACAAAACCGAAGTCCTTTGGAGAAACCCAAGGCAATTTCCAGTGGTGTTTGTGGATGGATTAATTATTTTAATACATTTGGAGTAACGCCTCTTAGCTCTTTTTCCCCCCTTTCAGCATTACTGTAAACAGAAAACTTTCCTTGCAAAGGACTTAATTGGTTGTAATTTGTTGGATAGATAGAAGCTGTCAGGAAATGGACAACAGAGCTCAGTTGGATATGAGTTCTGTATGGTTTGGATTTATTTAGGTGTTTCAGGCTTTCTCCCAGGGTGTTGCTGAAGTTTCAACTTCTGAAAATTTGATCAAGGACCATCTTTTGTCTGACTTCAAAATAATACTAGTAAAACAAGGGTGGAGCAACACCAGTGCTCCTAGGGGATAAAAACAATTTTAGTGATGTGATCCTTCAGAAAGCTCCTATGCGTCCTCTCCACACAGCTGGAGTGGCTGGGAAGAGAAGTGGCTTATGGGGCCTCAAAACGGATGGATTAATGAACAGCTGTTAGCATTTGGGGGGCTGGGAGCTGGCATAAATTAAAAATGCTGTTGACTTTCTATTACTGGGTTATTATTTATAGTAATTTCTATTGCAAGTTCTCCTTTCTTATTTCTCCACTCTAGAACAAATACTTAAATTGCTGATAACTCATCGACTTGATACAGTGATTTTGCAGGCTGACATTGGTGGTGTTAGAATGAGTGAAAGGACTTTTTTTTTTTTCATTCCTTTTTGTTTCAACCATTGGAGCCAACCTACTGGAATATGTATACACTCCAGATCACTGTATTCATAATGTAATGACACCTGTTACATCTTACTAAAACAATGCATTTCTGTGCTTTTCATCACTTTGGGTTCTTTGGCCCATAGTTTCTGAACCTTGGATTTTGTGCTTGGAGTTCTTCAGAAATGGCCAAATACCAAGCTAAAACATGAAAAAACAACAGCTATGTGATAATAAACATGCACTGATGGCCATAGGAGAGATGATGCCAGCTTGAAGCAGTGTGTCTTGTCAGCAGTTTGAATATTCTCCTAAATAAGGTCATTTTAAGGTAAAATTAAAATGTTCTGCTAGAACTGGAGGCTGAGGAACTGTGGGAGATTTAAAAAAAAAAAGTTAAAGCCTAGGTATCAGCAAAATTTGTCTTGTCTGCATTAATGTAGAAATAAACCTTTTGACATCATTAACTATAGAATTAGTGTATTGCCATAGACCAGGTTGGCAATGTCATGTCAGTTTTTGGAGAAAACAATTGAGTTTAATAATCTACAGTTCAACCTCCTATCCATTTTAATTATTTGCAAGTGTACTTGTTTGAACCCTCCAAGCAAAACTATACCCACATTTGCCAGAATGTTCTTGTGCCATTCAGGCAAGTCTGTACAAGTCCCTACAACTCTGCTTCTTTGGCAGGGTTTTGGTTGAAATTCAGGTAATTGCACAGTAAACTCAAAAGGAAACTCAAATGTGTGAACCTGTATGTACCTTCAAAAAAACAAAAAGAAGCTGGTGTAACCCAAATTTGGCACAGCTCCAGTCATTACTTGTTGCTCATCAGCTTTAACCTGTGTGTAGCAGCTCCTTTCTTCTCATGAGGTTAAACTTGTATCATCAGGGGAATGTGTTTGCATTTGAGATCAGAAGGCTTCCAGAGCCTTCATTGGCAGAGCTGCTGGCATGAAAATGCTCATGGTCTGGATCTAGAGGGCAGCCAGTTTAAATGTGGGTACAGGGATTGAAACTGCTTTGTTTGCATTCTTTTTCCGTCATTGCTGATCTAGAAGTTATTTTATTTGGTGATTTGGGAAGATAAAAGCTGATGGGGGAATGGGCTCTGAGCAGACAAGGGGTCATGAAAGTGCTGAGGACGTGCATGGACGGCTTTGACAAAAGGGCCAAAGTGTAGAGCCGCTGTTGTGAGACAGCAGCGGTTGCTCTAGTGGAAACAAGCACAGCCTTCCCAGCACTTGTAAGCCGTGAATAAAGCTAAAGAGCTGGAGAGTGGGGCTGCTTTCCGAGAAGTGATTGGCAGGGCTGGAAGATAACTCATTACAGAATCAGCAGAAGACTGGGAAACATTCGTTTATGCCAATTCAAATTGCTCTGGTCTCTAGAGACTTGGCAGTGTGATTCACCACTATGAAATATTCAGGTTTTAATCATCATTGCCTAGTGCAAAAACTGTAACTTGGTCATTTCTAAAATGTTGAGCTTTTATTCTGCATAAACAAGTGTGAATTTATATGGAAAATGCATGTAAATAGGTACAAAGTATAGCTATGTACTAAACTTTTTAAAAAAAAGAATGTATGTATAATGTATACACATTGATATTTACTTGTCTACAGTCTTAAAAGGACTGTGGAAGAAATGATCTGTCTGCTGGGAACAATTTGTGTATGTCAATGAAGAGTAGGGCACAGAACTGAGCATTGGGTGTGCTAGCAGATTAGCAGTGGCTCAGCACAGAGCGTTTAACATCTGGTCATAGATTTTTTTCACAGTAACTTAAATATATGTCTGAATTGTTCTTAAAACTTTACTTAAAATACAAAAATCCAGGTTTTGTCAGCGTGTCAAACTCTACTGGGTCTGAAGGTGAGTTTCTGGGAAAGCTGGTATTTTTGTTTTAGATTTGCCCAGCTGTTCCTCATTGCCAAACTTACTGCTGCAGAACAGTCCACAGCTACAAGTCACCCTTTTTCTTCAGCTGTTTTCTAGGAATCCCAAACCCTAGTACTTCTCCTTCTGATTCTGGCTACTCTTACAGCTTGAAGTCATTATGCTTCCTGTTATCCAAGTAAGCTGTCCCCTGATAAACACAGACAAGCCATTCTGTTCTACCAGATCATTGCATTGTCCTGTTTCTGCCCTGTCGTCCAAGTGTGTGGCACTTCTGAAAACAATGTGTTCCCAACTCTCCCCCTCCACCTAGTCAACATGGCTTGCCTGCCAATTTATTCTCTTTGAATTTAGGTTTGGTCATTTTCATACAGCTATGCCAAGGATTACTTAGTAATTGCAGTGGGATTTGGAGTGACCATATAATGGTGGGGAAAACAGATTTGTGTACTTTCTACGTTTTCAAGACAGATGAGCAAGGGCTCACAAGTTTGTTAAAACACAACTTGAATGCTGGGCCTTAACCGGCTGCTAGAGGCCCTCAGGTCTGCTTGACAATCCGAAGGCTTCTGTTTTAATATGATGTCAAAGGAAATAGAAGTGCATGAAACATGGACTTTAACTGAACAGAAGGGGCATTTGAAAACCTAGCCTAAATCCCTTTTATGAAGGGTTTTTGTGTGGGTGTTTTTTGTTTGATTTTTGTTTGCTTGCTTTGTTTTGTTTTCCTGAGGACCCCAAAGGTGCTGGTTTTTTCATAAGTTCTTATTAAAGTTTTGACACTCAGCTTTCCCCATGTATACTGTCATAGCTCTGTAAATAATATCTCTTAATAATTCCTCCTGAAATATATGAATAATAGGAAAAAGCAAAATTCCTGATGTTATTAGTGCAGAAATTATGTGTGAAGATGGCCTGTGTTTTGCTGTAAAATATATTGCTCTTATTCCCTGGTCCCCTGTGTTCATTTTAAAATCTTTTCTGCACAGCTGAAGTGCAAAGTAATGAATAGAGTGTATTAGACCCAAGTTGTATGTATGTCTTCTTCTTCTCAGAATTTCATTGAAAATATGAGCTTTCATGTTTTGGCATTTGGAAAGAAGCATGGGGGTATATTTTAAATCCCAGGTAAAATTAGTTTTTCTGAATTCCAGTGGCTGGGGTGTCTGTGTTGGACAATAAGGCTTCAAGAGCCCTGCTTGCTGCAGCAGGAAGAATTCAGATTCTGTCTGATTTTTCTTACAAGGCTTTAGCTTGCTGATTAGTATTGATTGCTGAAGGAATTGGCCACTTGACTAGATGCTGAATCAAATAATCCCCTCAATTCTTGCTTTGCTAATCCATTGTCATGGAACAAGCTGCTGAGAAACTCTGCATACGTGCCACAGTGTGATGGGAAATTCTCTCACTGACCGACTGGTAAAAATTGCACCTTTCTCTACTTCTTAACATCCTATTGACAAGTGATATTTGTGCATAAATTTTAGGGGAATAGTTTGTAGTTACATCTAATAGAATAATAAAAAAAGACCAGGAGTAGCTTTTTGATACATTTAAATGATTTAGACACAGTGAGATTGAGCCTTCTAAATCACATAGGTAATGTTGAAAAATTCCCCCATATCTTTCTATCTGAACATTCTCTACTGACTCAGCTCTTGACACACAGCATAAACAGAGGACCTGTAGCTAATGTAGCTTTTAAATTTTGTGTTCTAAAGTGGTCCCCAAGATTTGGGGACAAACCCATCAACCATCCCTGTCCCACCAGCTCAAGACCGTTGTGGTCGTGTGGGATGCTGCATGTCAAGTACGTGGGGATGCTGGCTCGGGAAGCAGGGAGCATGTGGTACCACTGAAAATAGCAAGGGATTTTGTGTGCAAGTTTCAGGGAAATGCAGTGGTTCTGGTCTGTGTTAGTTGAAATTCTTAGAATATAAACTGCAGCTGATATTTCTAAGACATTACTGCTGACATGTGAAGTAAGGATCAACCAAATTTGAGATGCAGGATCAGCCACATATGCCTTGTTTTTGATAACTGGCTTGTACACAGCCCTGGGAAGTCAAGTGATTCCTACCGTGGTGATGTTTGCAGGCTTGGAGCCTCTGGCTGAAGGACAGTTAGGTTCCTGTTGGGCATTCTGGGGTTGGACTGCTCTGTCAGTTACATCTTTCTCTCCTCAACCCTGATCTTTCATCTCTTGACTACTGCATTTTTGTTACTGTTCACAGAAGAAGCTCATCTGAAGCCTCTTACTGGAATTCTGGTTCTGCATTTCATATTAGCTATAACTGCAATTATGAAAATACTTACTTTAACTGATAACTTCAGATAACCAGGTAGTAAATACTTCTCGCGCAACTTACTCCTATTCTGTATGAAAGTATTTCAGATTATTTGATGAGAGGATGAAATAATACACGTGGGAAATACGAGCTATGGGAAAGCCTCTGATCTTGAAGCATGAGGAATACATACTATGATGTTATGAATTGTATCATACTGTATCAGGCATCCATGTACTGCAGCTATACTTTTGTTTTAGGAATATCAGAATTGTCAGTAATAAGAGCTTCATTCAGGAGACTATCCTTATAAAGAGTCCTTTGGGGACAGTTGTTTTGCCCCTCTGCTTTGGTTGCTGATTAAGTTCCTGAGGCTGAATTTCTTGTAATGAGAAATTAGCTCTTGGATGAATTTCCAGAGGAAAAATATTGGCTAAGAGCTGTTTGTGACCATCTGAGCTTTGGGACAAGGAAATGTGTTAGAGGTAGAAAATACAGCCTACTCTATATGCACACCCAGACCATGGTTCACTGGTTGTTTTTTTTTTCCCCCCCTCCTCTGGGAGACTAATGCCCAGTTTCATTCATTGACCATTGATAGCAGAAGTCTGTGACAAAGGAAAGAAACATCAGAACTGGTGAACAGAATAAGAGAATTCATTTTATTAAGATGCTAAGAAAATATCGAAGTAGTTGCAATGTAGGTTATTATTACAAAATAGTAGGAAGCATTAATGTAATAAATGCCTGAAAATGTATGTGTAATGTACAAAATAATAATGTTGGTAGCATTGTCTTTGAACAGGAGACATGAAAAAGTTTCAACTAACAGAGGAATGTCTTCCATTTTTGAGGTCTCTGAACCTTTGAGTTCATTTTCTGGACCCCTGGGGTCATTAGCAAATATTTTG
The DNA here is from genome assembly GCA_013397935.1 of Dasyornis broadbenti. NCBI lineage: Eukaryota > Metazoa > Chordata > Aves > Passeriformes > Dasyornithidae > Dasyornis > Dasyornis broadbenti. The sequence continues at coordinate 4,309,147 of VZRN01004407.1, read as the reverse complement.
AAAATTATTGAAATTACTTTCCTAACAAAGATGGCAATCTAGTACCCACCGCTAATGCTCTGTTATTTTCCTCATACCCACCATGTGCTGGTTTAGGGAGGAGTAGGTGACCAAGCACCTGAAGCAGAACTGATTGTCTTTTGCTGATTTTGCAAGCCTGGAGCTAATGCATTTGGCTTAAACAGCTCTTCTGTCCTGCATAGGGAGTGCATTGAAATCATGGTGCCACTGCACAGGTCTTTACTGGTAGCGATATTGTTGCCAAATGATCTCTGCATATTGCTAGTGAATTTTCTTTGTTAGGTGTGTAACTTTCCCTGGGGTGGTGTGAAACCAGATCACCAAAATGATTTATGAAATGGAAACCTGTTTGAAGGCTCATATTAGTGGTAGTTTGACAGTTGTTTGGCTTTGTTATTTTAAATTACTTTTATCACGAAATCAGTTTATAAAAACGAAGAGGGGCGGGAGGTGAGTGTAGCACAGATACTGCTGTATAAAACCCAACTATCCAATACAGAAAGGCCCTGTCTCTGAAACTGCTGGGAGTCAAATAGTTAGGCCTTGAGTGTGGATATGTGATGGTTCAGTTAGACATGCAGTTCTGTACTAAGGATGTATCTCTCTTCTCTGATAATGTATTCCTTACAACCAGTAAGGAGATTTTGAAAAGCTTTAACTATTAGTTCAGAGTTGCTTTTCATTAGACTTAGCTGCAGTTTGGGGATTTGAGTTTATTTTGTAGGCTTTGCTTATGGTGTTGTATGCAAGCCTTGCATTGGTTAGAAAGGGGAAATGCTAGGGACTTGTGTGCCCCCACCACATCTCTTAGCTAGAGATCCAGATTGTGGCTTCAAAATAAAAATTCCAGATACTTAATTGGAAGGCTAATGTGCTTTACAGGCCAGACAAAATTTAATAGTACTTGTAGCTGCTTGAAATGAACATTCTCAGTGGGGTATAGGGAAGAGATGGGAACTTGAGTGGTCTTAAAAAAAAAAAAAAAAAAGGTTTAGCAAGAAGGATGCATTACAGGCAATGAATACTTTTACATGCACACAAACACCCACTCAAAGCAGACCGTTTTCCTTGTCTCACCTCAGAGGCCGTGGCAGTGGGGTGAGGGTGTCAGCCCTGGCAAAGCTGGATGCGCAGCCTGTGCTTCCTTCAACTGCAGCAGAAGCTTTATGCAGGCAGCTGTGGAGCTGGCCCAAGGACCTCCTGTCTATGCCCTGATTTCCATTTTCCTTATCTTGGCAGGTAGCGTGGTGGTACACTGCTTATGGCCTGAAGGATAGGCGAGCGACTTCTCTCTGAGCGTGATACTGGTTCCTGGGCCAGTGTGAAAGCTGCTAGGGGTTGTATGCTGCATTAATAATATGGGCTATTACTCTTACACTTCTGTATAGAGATAAGGATTAATATTGCATTGAAATTTATTGTGAATTACTTAGTTTGTTGATATATGATGAAATCAATTCAGTGGTGTAATAGCTTTTGTATTATTACTTTAAATACTGTGCTACCTTCCTTGCGGCTTAGTGTAATGTGTCTTAATTGACCTTTTTTTTAGCATGATGTAGATTTGCACTAATGGTAGTTGGAAATAAATATTTTTGTATTTTATAGCATAGTTGCCTGTAAACAATCAGGCTAGAAAATGTTTTCCAGTGACTGCAGCTTTTCCTGGCTGCTTTTATATCAACATTTGGCATTATCTATTTGCTCGACTCAGTGCATTCTTGAATCGTTTTCAGGAAAAAATACTAACCTCTGTAGAACTTAGATTTTGGTTACAGACAATGATTCTTTTTGTGCTTTTTCCTAATAGCTAACATCCATTTTTTTTCTGTGTGGACAGAAATGGGTTTTTGAAGGAATTGAAGCCATTGTTGGGAGTGGAACACTTGGATTATGAGGAGTTTTTCCTGCTAGTAGTTTTTAAGTGGGGTCTGGGTGTGGGCACACATTTCTCAAGCAGTCCTCAGCATCATGTTAAGCTTTTGGATGTGTCTGCACTTTGCTCTAGAGCTGTTATTACAGCTCATTTAAACAGACACAAGGTAGTTTAAAACAAATTAATTTGGGTTCCAGTAGCAGGGCTGCTGCAGGGCTGAAGTTTCACTGTCTGAATATCTAGCCAGAGCTGGTGTTTGTATATTTTGAATTTATATTTTTATGGCTCTGGCTCACCTACAGTTGCTGCTGTAGAGGTGCTGCAGTCATACCTGATTTGTTGCTGTGGATTGTATTCTCTATTTGTTGCATTTTAAAGTAGTGAATTTCAATAAATTGCCAGGGATGAAAGTTTGAGATTGAGAGAGCAGCTTTGTAAGACAGGTCTTCAGTCTATGCATAAAATGGACAAAAAATGGGATGTTACTTTGTTGCTAGCCAGCCTATTGCAGCCAGGCAAGATGCCACCAATTGGCACCTATCTCCAGGTTCCCCATATTGACATGAGTCATTCAGACCTGCTGAAAGCGTTAGGTCTAGTCATAACTTGCCCCAGTAAGAGTTCATAATAGCTTCAAGAGACTATCCCAGTCTCCATAATTTTTCTGAGCTCAGGCTGTCAGTGTGACAAGTTGGGGTTTTCTGCACATTATCAGTTTTACTGGCTCACGAGCTGGTGAGCAGCTCGGGGTGAAATCTTCATCTCACTCAAGTTGCTGGATGCTTTACTGTTCACCTCAATGCTCCTTGTTTTCCCCACATGCCATTGAATTAACATGTATTTCAAATAGGGATCAAATTTGTAAACCCTATCGGGCTCCTGTAACTGCTGCCAGGTGTTGGAGGTGATTGATGACGTTGTTACTGGCCCTTACAGGAGAAGTGGATGGGCTTTGGTGCCTCAAATTGCTGCTCCCTCATATTGCTACCTGTTTACTGCAAAAGGCAGAAGCCTCCTTTCAACCATTCTGCTTCATGTTTTAGCCTCTCTCCTGCTGCCAAGAATATTTTTACTCTGCATCAAGAGAAAATGAATTCATGCCTTCAGGATTTGTACTCTTTGCTCTGTGCTATATGATAGCAACCCAGTGAGATGTGCAAGTGGAAACTGCATTAATGATTGATAAAAGCTGAGAGCTGTTTAAATTTTTTTCCTGTTTAATGACTATCAATAATTTAATGCATTTACTGTATGTTTTTAAGAAATAACACCCATATTACAGGCTTGGGTTTAATAGGCTAAATGATTCAAGCTTCAAAAAATACATGTTTCCAACATGAAGTATATCTTCTTAATTAAGAAAGAAAAATATGAAATCAGACTTGTAAGATAGAAGTAGTTGCTGCAAAAAAAAATGCTTCTGCATGCCCCTTCCCCACCCCCCTTATCCTTTGGGCTGTTGTCAGGTCAGCACGTAGCCCACTGACAGCAGCACGCAGGCTACCACCTGGCAGCAGGGAGCAGCAGTGGCTACCACCACAGCAGGGATCCCCAGCAGGATGCTGCTTTCCCAGACATGGCCATGCACCTGACTGTCCTGTCCCGTGTGTCCTAGGTCCTAAGCCCCACTCCATCACTGTTATTTTAGCTAGTTTATCGGCATCCTGTCACTTAAATCGCTCAAGAAAGGCTGAGGAGTGAGGATTTGAGAGAAAGAATTGCTTCCTGCTACATCTAACTTAAAAGGTAGAAATAAATGTTTGAAAAAATTATTCCCACCCTGTTTCTTTGGAAGGGACCACATTTTTTCAAGTGATGAGCACCTTTCATTGTGCTTGGGTGCACTAGGTTTTGTCCTCAAGGCTTTGGGATATAAATCTTACTTGTGCTAGGTGTGTATCTTTTTAGGCGATTAGGAGAAAATTAAATATTTTTTTTATTCTTGGTGGGGTCATTGCAGTTAGACTGGTAGGTAAATGTCATACAGAGGTTGGTATGCTTTTATAAGCATGTTACCTAAATGCATTCATGTGAATAGTGCGTCTGTAAGCTCAGATCTTTCACGTGGACAAATGTCATTTTGGGAAGAGCTTTTTTCAGGATCCAACGAAAGCAGGTGGGAAAATACAGATAACTGTAACATTAAATATATAGGAAACAATTGTGTGAACACTTCTATATAAAGATCTAGAAATACAATACATTTGAATTAAAGGTTGTTCAAATTAATAACAGTTACATTGCTTGTTTAGGAAATATATTTCAAGTAAGTAAAGCCTAATTTTTTATTTAGACATCTGGTGGTGGTGGATCCCGTGAGTTCACTAAGGCAAATAAAGGAAAATTTATTTAAGAGATCTGTATTTTCATTGACTCTTACCATGCTTTTGTGCTTTGTCTGTGCTTCTGCAACAATATTTTGGTTACTTTTTCTTGGCTTTTTGTAATAGGTACTTGAGAAGAGCTTTGAGAAGAGCTTCCTGTCCTTGTGCAGATACAGTTCTGGGAAAATGGTATTAATGTCTGAAGAAGCTTGTTTCTTCACAAATGTCTCCAGCACAGGTGTTTGTGGTGGAAGGCTTGCCCCGTTGTGTGTATAAGACACGTGCACACACACATATGCATGGATAACAGGGATATGCTTTTAACTCATACTAAATTAAAGAAGAATTTGCTGATTTCTAGATTGTTCTTTTTATGTTGCTGTAGGTAAACACTATATTGTGTTTTCCTGAAATGTTACATGAAATGAAACATGCAAGTTCTATTTCATACTAATTCTGTGCCAGCTGTAGATACTAGAAAATAGATTGGAGAAGAACCTGATGCAGAGGCAGGAGAGGTTCCTGGCTTCAAAACGCAAGGTTGAGAGGTTTTGTTCAGTTTTATCATGCTGTTTAAGAGTAGGTATTTTAATCTTCTCTTTTCTTACCTTGCTTGTTTGTTTTTCACAGTGAGAAATGGAGACTGCTACTTCCTTCAATACATATTAAGGAAATAGTTGTTTTATTACCTCTCCTAGACCAAAAGGTTGAAAATGAACAGGAAAAAAAAGAAAAGAACTTTTTACTGTGATATAAACTTGACCTATTTCTGTTAGTGCACACTGAGTGTACACATAATTCACCTGAAGAAAAGTAGCTATTTGTTAAACATAGACTGAAGAATCTTAAGAACACTTTTTGGTTTTCTCTGTAGAATTTAAGTGGTGGTGATGATGGCCCCCACCTTGTTTTAAACCCTGAGTTGCTTCATGTTGTGGGCAAGGTTTGGGGAGGGTTCTATTACATACAACAGTGCTCTGATCTAATTCCTTGGTGTAATGAAATTGATAGACATCATAGAGCTAGAAAATGCAATAAACCAGAAAATCTTCCGGGTTGGTTGTGTATAATGGGGGGCTCCTGTTGACACAGTAACTCCTCTAAAAGCTGATGGGGGCACCACGTAGGGTGTCAGACATAATTTATGTCAGCAAGCTCTTTGCCAGTCATGCAGCGCAGACTGCAAGTGAGGAGCATTACTTTGCCAAAATTTCATTTTCTGAATGTAAAAAGTCTCTGGATAAGTTAAGAACGAGATCCTGGCAAATGTCTTGCAGGATCTTTGCAGTTATCTATAGGAAGTGGGCTACATTTAGGTAATACCTGGAAAAAACCCTACTTTCATTGTGCACCAGGGAGAATAAATCTGGCAGCATCATTCAAAAAAGCTTAGTCAGAATCACATTCCAGTATCCCTGCCACATGTTTAAATCTACAGCTCAGGTACTGTCCAGAATAGGCATGCATTGTGTGAGATTTAATAAGAACTCAGACCTAGCTGGAATAATTGAGGATTATTTTTATTAAGCTTGATATAGGAAAGCAACTCTGCTAAATTCATTGCAGAAGTTGACTCACACACCATCTTGAGAGTGTTTAACTCAACATATGCCTAGTCATTTATCTAATGTTGATGTCAGCGATTTGTTGGGTTTTGATACAGTGTTTCCCAGTTTTTTGTTTGTTTCCTTCTTGTAGTGGCTGTATACCCAAAACATTTTGACATTTTTTTCATACGAATTATCTCTGGCCCTGCCAGAAATTTAGTCAAGTCTTTTGGTATCGTAAGTCATTTTGCAAGGTTTCTCCACTTGGAATTTGACTTCTGGGTAATGCGTTATTTCACTTCATTTTATTTTTTTCTTGCCTGAGGATTTGAGAACAGAGCGATCCCACCTTCTTTGGAGCAAGTGATGTTGAGTCAAACCTACATCCCTAAATGCCTAAATGGTACTTAAGACAGATTTCTGTCTTCCTGAGAATGCTGTCAAAAAACTTCAGTTTTTTGCACTCAGATTTCTTTTTTGTCACCTCTTGATTTCATGTTTGATTTAAAAATATGCTTTCTTCAAATCTTCCATGTCTGCTTTAAATTATTTCTCCTACTAGTAATAGGATGGAAGGGCAAAATTCTGAAGTACTTGAAATGTAACCAGCATTTCAATTCTTAGCAGACTTTACTGGAGATCTGGGGGGTGGTTTCTTAGGAGGGAGAAAAATGCTGTCAAAAGCATCCTTTTGATTTGATAATGAAAAAGAAAAGCAAATTATTTATTTGATTTCGGGATACAAAACTAGTGTATGGTTGAGGGGGTGATACAATTTCTTTTTTTCTTGTGTTTTGCAACCTGATCTGTTCTGAGCGGCTCAGTAAGTATTGATTGGCACATAGCCTCGGGACGTACACGTGTCAGGAGCAATTCACTAAGGGTCATTTCTTCTCTCATCCCCACAGTTAGGGCTCTAGCACTGTTTTCCTTTTTTTTTTTTTTTTTTTTTTTTTAAAAAAAAAAAAAAATAAAAACCCAACAATTTGAGTTCTCCAGATTTTGGCTGAAGTTGCTTTGCACCAATTAGTATGAGAGGGCGAAAGCTGATAGAAAGCAGAAATGCAACTCAGGGGTGTAAGACATCGAGAAAGTGAAATTAAACACTGTGGGAAGGTTTACCTTTAGGCAGAAGGTTGAGGAGGCAGGTTTTTGAGTGGTCACATTTTTGTGTCAGGATCCATTCTTTCGCATTGTCAGATTATTGCTGCACCTATTTATGGATACATGTAACAAGACAGAAGAAGTTTTGAATCACTGATCTTGTTCTTTCTCTCCTTAGTGCACATTTTCTGTGTGTTGTCTTCTGTGATCTTTATTTAGTTTTTCATTGTTTATTTATACTGCCACTGTTACTTCATGAATTCTTTAAATCATTGCTTATCTAGAGGGGAATCTGGACAGAATTACTCTTGCAGGTTTAAGTCTTGCTGACAGGAGAAGAGAAAAAGAGAGCTTTTGTCCCCTAGAGAAATGCAAGAACTGTGGCCATTTAGAATTGGACAGACGTGGTGGCTTTGAGGGAGATGCTGTGATAGAATTGCTGCCTTTTATGTTGTTTCCTGTCTGTTGGGGTCCCTTATTTAAAATCTCTTCTGGGAGACTAGGATCTGTATGCTGTTAGCAGATGGGTTAATTGTTGTTTTGAGGGATGGAAGAAGTGTGTGTGGAAATGTAAGGTAGCATAGACTTTTCCTTACTTTGAGAACTAGTGTTCAGATTTTCCATGGGACAGAAACGGGTAGAGTTTTCTGTATGAATATAAGCCAACAAAGTGTGATGGAGAACAGACTGGACGTGTTTCCCTTTGCTCATTCCCCATGGAAAACCTTGATTGCCATTTCCTCAAATATGTTAATGTCTTGCCTGCACCCTTTAAAATAATTTTCCACTTGATTTTCCTGCCTTTCATCAGAGGCAGGTACTGGAGGTAGGGAGGGGCCCATTAAATCTGAGTTGTCTGTAAGTTTCTTTAAAGTCATGTTCGTAATAGGGCAGAGAGATGGTCTGAGGTGAGGAATTGTGGTTTTCTGGGAATGAAGCTGGATTTCTAAGTGATACCTTTAGTCAAAAGGTTTTTTAGATCCCTTTCCCTCCATTCTGATTTTTAAAAAAACCCCACACAAATATTTTTTTCTTGCTGCTACTGAAAGATTTGACAGAGCTGGAATAAGTTGTCTTAAGAAAATAGATTGTCTTAAAAAGAGAAGTTGTCTTAAAAGAAATAGAACTTTTGATTAGTTGCAAGTACCTCATAATTGTAGGTATGATCCTCTCAGAGAAAAGCACATAAGCACTTGAATGTTGGTATATACCTGTATGTTCAGTATGCATGTTGGAATTTGCCTTTTGCCAACTTATTTTGATAGTAAATGTGGCTCATTTGAATTTTTACAGAAGTGGGTGTGAGTTTGGCTGGAGCATGTTTACTTAATAGAGTAAGAGCTCGAGAGTATTTTTGAATTGGACTTTAACCCATTTTAGTATGGGACTTTATCCCATTCTGACAGGAATCTCTCTTTGCTTTCCTTAGTAGTGGTTGACTTGACATTCATATTCCCTATTTTGATAAGGTGACAATGGAGAAAATACAGGAACCCTAAGCTGATATTTTGGAACTGCAGAAGTAGTGGTACAGTAGCTCTGCCAAACAAGAGTCGTAATCAGTAGCCTCTTCGAAAATCATGAAAGCTAATGCTTATTTCCTCTTTTTCTTTTTTTTTTTCCTCCACCCCTCAGGAAATACTGTTGTGCTGAGGAAGAAAACAGTTCCCTCCTCCCCCCCCTTTTTTTTTTTTTTTCCCTCCCCTCCTTCCTTCTTCTTGCCTGATTTAGAAGCTCCTGGAATGTGCTAATTGGCGGCGGCCTCTTCAGAAAGGTAAGGGTAAGGGGTAATTGTTATCTACTTTTAAAGGTGTTTTGCCTGCTCTGCTCCTTCTGGAAAGGAGGGTGATGGTAGAAGTTTGTCTACATGGTTCACGTGGATTGTGCTTCTAATACCGGAATGCAAACAGAAGCTTTGTACACTTCTTGCTCTACTTCTAGGTGTAGGATACTGTCCCTTGAGAAAAACTGGAAGATGAGATATATTTTAAATGCTTGCACAGGAAGGGAAGTAAAATGATTGTATCGCACACTGATGAACTAAATCTTTGCCTGAATATTAGCTTAGATGGAAAGATGTGAATTAGGTCTGGAGAAGACAATTTGAAGAATCATATCTCAAAGTGCTACCTTTATTATTATCATACATGTATATCTAATCAGGCAAATATAGATTGTTTTGGTTGTTAACTTGCTTTGGTAAATTTTTTAAACCTGATGTCTTCTCTGGGGTCTGTCATGGTTTTGTGGCTGGTTGTATCACTGATCGATAAGACAGGAACTATCTGGAAACCTAAGTCTGGCTCTGAATAGGGAGCTTTTGTGAAGAGTTGGAAACACATGGCAATTCATTAACTCTCCGGACTTTTTCCAGATTTGGGCAGAAGTGCAAAATGTGGTGGGTGAGAAGAATTTAACTTTGTAGTTATCTCGTGATGGGATCCACATGTAATCCATGTCCATCTTTTCACTTCAAGTCATTCTGTGTATCAGGGATATATAAAGTATAAAAAATTAGTGCTCATTCATAGAGCATCCTGAGCTGTGTGAATAGACTCAAGTTTGTTGCTAGATAAATTACATATATATTTTAATATCAAAGTTTTGTATTTGCTTAAGAGCTACAGTGCTTTGAGATGTCATTTATTTTTCCATCTTTGTGATAGATGTTAATGCTCCTTGTGGTGGAGGCAATATCTTCTGTCTAGACCTCTGCCATTCTGTTTCAGAATTGACATCTTAATCCAGCTCTGAGAAGAGGTTTATGCCAACTTGCTAGATTCCGAAATGGAGAGGCCAGTGTGTGATACAAGTTTTCCTGCCAGATTGCTTGGTGGTGCTAACATTTGTGAGGGATTTTGAAAGACAGTGCAATGTAATAATGTCTTAAATTGCCCCAGCAAGATTTGTCGGAGTTCATTAGTCAGACCCCTCACACTGACTAAGTGCACTAACTTATCAAGGATAAGCTCCAGACAGGTAATGTGCCTTGGGATGTTCTTTTTCTCATTCTCCATCTCATTCTTGACGGTACAGAGGCAAGCTAAGCTTTTATTGAACAGCCACTACCAGCTGGTAGTTCTGCAATAAAGCTAATGATCTAATGGGCAAATGTTTCTTGGAGACCTTCAGCTGAAGCAGAGACAAGGGGAAACATACAGACCAGCTAAAGGGTTCTCAAGGAGTTTACAATTTCCCCAGGGCTCCTTCTGTGTAATTACCTGTCTCTCTCTTTGTCTCCTATCTTTTAATGCAGGAGGAGTGTCAGACTCAAGGCCGCTAATCTTCGTTACTATGGAAAGGCTGGTTACACTCCTCTTCATGCACTTCAGAAATGGCAATCGCTGGTCCCCAGCTGGTTCCCTGAATCTAACTTAAAAATGGATGATAGCTTTCCTCCTTGGTGCCAGACTAAAGAATGCAGCTGCCTGTGCTATTGCAGGCAGGCATTGCCATTGCCACTGATGCTGTGGCATGCTGAGAGGAGCCTGCAGGAGCAGCCTTGTGGCCTCTGAACCTGTTTTCTCCCAAACAAATGAAGGCTCTAAAATTCCTTTGAAACAGGAAATATTGGGGCACACTGAGACGTGGGAGGCTTGACTGAGCTGCACGTGTAGAAGAAAGATTCTGTTAAGATTCGTAGCTCCAGCCGAGTTTTTGTACTGTTTCTGAATGCCTTCAAACTCCCTGGGTTGGGGGCTGAGGGAAGCACAAGCTTTAAAGCTGTTTTGCAGGATTGCGGGCATCGCTTCTTGTTATTGTCTCCCTCTCAGCATATGTCTTACACATTGATGTGCAGTGGAGCCAAGTGGCACTGCTCAGTTCATAGGGTCAGCTGAGAGGCTCTGCACAGCCTGCTGCTGTTTCCCTCTGACTGGATACATCTGTTTGTCCCTCTTGCACAGCATTGGAAATTTGGAGGGGAATCCCTGCCTGCTGCTCCCCTCCTCCTTTTCCTGCACATGCTTCCTGAGTTGCAACATGTCAGATGGATGGTTCCTCTGAAGCCATGGCTTGGGAACAGCTCCAGCACAATTGCCTTGTCTCTGTGTGCTCCTTTTCATCCTAGTGAGGAGAGGGAAACTGTCCCATGTTGGACAGGGTCCCTTTCCAGCTGCTGCGGGTTTGCACGCCCAGGAAGTGTATATTGCTGAACCCCTTTATGGTACCTTTGTAAAACATGCTTTAACTGTCTGCAAATGTACAGTATTTAAGCAGCAGAGTCTGTATTATCAAATGCAGTCATGCAGACTGTAGTCCTCAGGGTGTAAAGCTTTGGGGGGAGAGGCTGGATGTGACAGTGAAATTTGACAACCAAAGCAAGAGGAAATTCTTGCCCATGTGTTGGACTAAAGCAGGTTCAGTAGAGGTGGAGGATGGGGAATATATATTCCTTCCCAGTTTGGAAGTGTCCAAGGGGGGATCAGAAAGTAGAGGGAGAGGCAGGGCAGGGACAAGGCAACAAAAGATCAGGCTATCCAGTGGGCCACAGTTTGCTGTGTTTTGTTTTTTGCATTTAATGCTGTACTTTTCTCTGCCCGTTCCTCTAACTAAATTTGGACAAATACAGTTTTCAGGTTTTTTGTTTGTTAAAAGAGCACCCCTACCTCCATTTAGATTTCTTCAGAAGTTATGTTTTGTATCAGTGCATCTAGAATGACTTTTTTGCACTGATTTCTTTTTTAAGAACTTTTATTTCCCTCATCATTTCCCCGTTTTCCTCTCTTATTTGTATCAACCTGAACCATCTCTAAAGGAAAGGTGGTACTGCTGCTAGCTAACATTTCAGGTGGGTGACACTGTGTATATTAAACAGCATGTCTGTAATGACTTACCCGTCAGCTGGAAGCTTGCCCTAATTGTTTGTATTTTTCTTTTCATATATAAATCAAGTTCATAGCTCTTGAGCATTTGTAGAGCATTTCAACAAGGTGTCTGTTTCAGGTCTTGGATTTTTTTCTCCCTCAAATCCTTTGAGATCTTTGGGGTTAGGATTTCTCATTCAATAACTGTATTCAGTAAAATGAAGTGTCTGTCAAAGCTATATTGCACCATAGGAGAGGATGGCAGGTTCTTCCAGAGTTCTCAGTTTGCAAAGCCTTAACCATCTCTCACTTTAAATCAGGACTTTGCCACTGCTTAAGTTCTTTAAGTACTTAATTAACTTTATGTTAACAATGAGCCTGCCCTCTCCTATTTTTTAGTAAAACCTTTGGTGTTTTTTTGGGGTTTTTTTTGTTTGTTTTTTGGTTTTTTTTTTTTTAGATTTTCATTTCATGACTGTTACAGGTATTAATTTTTTATTCTGATGTGGAGAAGACTTAAATCTCATAAACTTTATTGGAGAAGGAAAAATAATTTCCATTCCAGCAGTGCATTTTTCAGGTAATTTTTATGTTTAGAATCGGTTTACCATGTAGATTTCAGAAAACTAAATGCTTGTTTTATACCTCCAGAAAGATAGTTTTAAACATCTTTGGTGGTTTTAAGTGTACAGAAAGTGGAGAGTTCAGAGCTGAAATTAACTTGTTTTTAAATGGCTTTTTTTGTAGACAAGGTATAAAAAGTGTAAAGCAGAATGAAAATTTAGCATATCTAGGCACAGGAAGATAGATTAAAGTCATAATAAGAACCATGACTTTGAATTTTCTACCGTGTTCAGTTGTCTGAGTCAGCCCATTTCTGAGGGCAAACTTTACAGGTCCATGGATATGAGTAAGTGAATAGGGTTTTTGGAACATGTGGTGAGCACACTGCAAGGGCTTGTCTTGGAGCGTCTCTATATGTGTATGGAGGACTAGAAGGTACTGTCCTGTGGTGTGTGCCCCCTGTCCCGTCGTGTGGCTGTGGCAATGACCATTTGTTGTCCCTCATTAAAACTCTTCAGTTCTTAGTGTTAGCAGAGTTAACTGTGGGATACTTGGCTTTCCTCTAGTTTCAGCAGTTATAGTCTGTCTGCTTTAGCTGTTGATAATGCAGCAGAGTTTTGGGTATTCCTCATAGTCATTGTGTTTAAGGTGTGTAAGACCTACTTCTGAATACAGAACTGAGTTTACTTATTTAGGAATAAGTCCTATATGGAGTAGCATGTTCCCTTGTGCTGAAGCCTCCTCTCCTTCCCTCTTCCACCACCCTGATGAACTGCAGTTGGGTCACTGGGTGACTCCTTTTTTTCATCCACTCCCAGGGGTTGAAGGGATGCTTCTGGAGGCCAGATGCCTGCTCACCGTCACCCCTGCTGTGTAAGTAATTGCTCTGAGCATTGAGGTGGTTTCCTGTGCTCTCTGGACGTTTGGAGGGCTTCTAGGAGGAATTCTCTGGCTTGAGTGGCTTGCAATGACTGCTCAAGAGCGCTGGCACTGCAAATTGCCAGTTTGCAGAAAGGAGTTTCTGAAAGAGTCTGTTGTGCTAATCCATGATGAATGTGAGGAGCAAAATGTAGCACATAGCAGTTGTGGCAGGTTTTGGTGTTTTACTTTTGTTTATATTACCTTACATTGGTTAGTGTTAGTCCTTCAAAAAAAAAAGCTGCAAGGCCCAAATAAGCTATCAAGTCCTCTTTGAAATTAGCAATGAAAAAAGACCTGGTTTGTTGCCTTATTTCCTTAAAAGTGATAACTGCCCTCTTCTGCTAGGGAGTGACCCGTTTGGGTGCATATTGCCCCAGCTTTCAGCTACACAAAGATCCCTGTGAATTCTTTACAAGTTTCAACAGTTTGGTCATTCATTAAAAATTAATATTGAATCCAGGGTTTATTAGAGTTTTTCATTCCTAAAGCAAGTATTTTAAAGTATGAATCCAAAATCATGAGTTGATATTTCAAAATCACATCTTCCAGTTTTGTTGTCTCTTCTACCGAGTTTCGTGTATACATGGTTTTATGTGGTGCTGCCTGGGGTGTTGTGAGGACTGGGTATTACTTACAGCCCAGGCTGTGGTAAGGGGAATCATTCGTTGTGTCTCATCTCTTTTGGGATGAGCCCATGAGAAGACTCCTGTTCAGTTAGTCCAGTCATTTCAGTAGAGAGCTGCACTAGTATCTTGCCAGCTGCAGGACAGAAGATAACTTCATCTTGGATGCCTTGTCATGAAGAAATTTTGTCCAGAAAATTCTGTGCAGATTTGAACCGCCCAGGTAAACTTACACTGGCAAGTGTTTTGTAAAATGTGTCCTGAAACATTTTTATCTGGTGCTGATGGCCTTAAAAGCCAGATGAAGTGCATCAGTGACTCATGGTCACTTAGTGCCCTGCTATGTGATGTAAAGCAGATCTTGCTTTGGTGCCTTCTCGCATACAGCCTTGTCTGGCTGGACAGTGAATTTCAAGCTTGGACTTATGGTCTGCAGTTCATAACCTAAACAAGCTATTCTCTTGAAAGCGACCTCTTAAATTGCTTGTAGCATAAATACGAAATTTCCAGTTGCTTCCTTACTATTCTACCTGTAATTTACCTTGATTAAACAAGAAATTAGATCTAGATATTAGAATTACCCAGGAAGTTTTATTTTCCCTTCTCCTCACCTTCTTTCCTTCCATTTCTCCCTCAAAATAAGAATTTGTTGCAGTTTTAAGCCTAATGATCTTTCAGTCTTCTGTGGACATTGTTACAAAAGAGTGGGAGCTTAACGTTTTAAAGAAGAAAAAGGGAAGGTATGTAGATTTGGGTTTTGTTTATTTTTTAAATCTTCCCAAACACATTTGGGTATTTGTGACACTCATAAAATCAATTGACTATAGAAGATTAGGTATATGAAGCAAAGCACTGTTTTCCAGCAAAATGAGCAGCAATGATATATTTCAGTCTTCAGATGCTTGGCTAAATAATGGTAGCATACGTTTTTTTTGCTGCTAGAAATTGAGATTTTGGCGGTCATATGCAACTGTGAAATCTGTAGGCATATACTGTAGCAGAAGCTGTCTTTATGCATATACAGCACATGGTATTTGGCTTGGGAGAAAGTTCTTCGCTTTCTAAGAAAGTCAGGTTTTTGATGGAACTGACTGTTGTTTGTGCTTCATAGTTAAAGTTATTTTATTCTGGAAGGACAAGTAAGTTGCATGTATTAATGGTGCTGTTGTTTTGCCCCTGTTCCCAGCAACGCAATGTGTTTTCCTGGCTCCTTCTTCTTTGCAAGCTGTTTCTTTCCAAGCTTGTGATCATAATTACAGTGCGAAGTAGATTGCATGCATCTGTATATTCTAGCCGGAAAACTGAGCCTTGGTAAAATTTTGCACTGGGGGACATTTCCTTACTCACCTCTGTCTTGAAAAGTGTTTTGATGTCCTCAAAGGGTTCTGGGAGTGTCAGTCCAAACGGCCTAATAAGACACTTGGTGTAGAGAGGAAGGAGAGTAAAAGGAAATGGATGGAAGTATGCAAGTGGTGGTTCACCAGTGTCGCATTAATAGAATCCTCAAATCAAGTGCTCATTCATTTTAACTAGAAGCTAATTAATCAGAGTGAGTAGATAAAATGATAAGCTGCTTTTAATGAAGTGAAGCAGCTTTATTAGGAGTAAGCAAAATGCAAAATATTTGGTCTCTGGCACATGTGGTTTTCATGGGGACTGTGGTTTGCCACCAGCTCTGGATTTTGCTAGCCTTTTCCTTGCTGCATTCTGCAGGCAGTGCTGTCTGTGTGTTTCAGCATGTGGCCAATTCAGAATTCAGGAAATAGAATATAATCAGAAGCAGGTGTAACATTTTAAAACCAGAAGGAATGTTCCTTACAGATCTTTTTCTATGCCAGATTAGCATTTGCCAATTTTCAAACTTTGGATGCTATTATTTTTCTTTGGAGATAGCAAGCTTTATGCTTCCAAGCAGGGAAGCAGACAAACAAAAACGGTGTGGATTTACCAGAGTGCCGTTGTTTAGAAAGGCAGCAATATGACACTGCTTGGTAACTGCTAATATAGCCTGAAACCAGTCAGTAATTATCTATCCATTCTCAGCTTAAGAACAGAAATGCAGCAGGGTGGTGCTACTTGTGTATATGAAGAAGTAGAGGGCCAAAACCAGCGTGCCACTGTTAAACTGGAGCAGGCTTGCATACTGTTGTTCAGATGCTTTTCTGCAGTGCATCTGTGCCATTGTGGTGCTCCCCAGTGTCTCTCTTGAAAAGCTGTAGAAGCCATCGGATGGACTACAATGTGCATGGCAATGTAAGGCTAGAATAGCAAATACATAAATGAGTCACAGATTTAAGATAATGACGTCATTTACATTGGGCTAAATTACATTAAGTGCCCACAATTAGGCTCAAAATGAACTTCACTTATGACTATGTATGTCCTTGTTGAAGTAAACTCAAATTTACAATTCATTCATAAAGTTCTCTTCACAGTAAACTCCTTACAAACTAGCGGTTCAATAAGGTTCCTGTAGTTATGTGAACTGGAGAAGTTGAGCTGATAGATGGATGTGATTTGCGAATAGGATGCTGGCAAGGAAACTATCTTCCCCCCACCAGCCTTTCCTTAAAAGACTCTGCTTTCCAGCGCCATTCAAGTGTAAATCCCTGTACAACAAAGGGGAGGCTGGCAGCTCCACCGGTTCAAGAGTATAAGCGATCTCGCATGCTTCAGTTGAAAGGTTGAATCCCTGAAACGCAGAATGCTGCTATAGAGGGAAACTCTCAAAAGGCTGGTGAGAATAGCAGGTTGGGGGGGGCGGGGGAGCCCGGGGTTGGAAAGCTGTTGAGATCCTTGAAAGCACAGTGACAATTTTTGTCTTTACCAGAAAATGACCTGGAGGCAGCTGGACAAAGGGAAAGCTGCTGTTCAGGTGAGGTTGCAATCACCAGCTTTAGGAGCTGGATTTTATTTGTTCTCCCCCTTAGAAACACAACATGCTGCTCTACTTGCCAGCACTGCATGTGGTGCCAATATTTTGTCTACAGTGTGCATTGAGTCCCTCTTAGCTTTCCTGTTTGGATTATTCTATTTAATGACTTCGTGTTGTGAGTCTCAAAGCTTCAGAATTGTGACTTCTTGCTATGCAAAACAGAGTAGGAAATTTTGGACATTAGGTTTTACACTGAAAGGATGAGGTTAATCTTGCACCTTCTGAAACCCTTGTAAATATTTGACTGGCTACTCAGCAACACAGCTGAGCTGCCTGAGTTAATGCTTAATGTGAGAGTGGTCCTGAAGTGCATGGCTTTGGTGATGGGCCAAGGGTCACCGAGTGAGCAGTAGTTCCTCATGAACACATCTGTGCTCCCTATTCCTTATCTTCCAGGATTCCTCTCTTTCTTCCCTCCACTACCCAGATCTGCAGGCAGGAGGAGGTGAGAGAGCTGAGTCCACTCCAGGCAGAGTCAACCGGGTGTGTTCTGGTGGCAGTAAAATTTAGTTTGGGTTGTCCTACTGACTTTCTCTGCCCTGGTACTTTTGCTGGTCCAGCAGCAGTGTGGTAATCCCTGAGTTTCAAGTGAGGGAGAGCCTCTGAGGCTCTCCACAATTATGTCTGGGTTTGGAATGTTTTTATGTGCATATAAATGGCTCCAGTAGGCAGTTGGTAATAACTGGTCACTGGGGACAAGCAGCCTAGAGACCAGTGACAAATCTAAACCTGAATATGTTAGAATTGTAAATTGTAGGTTCTGATACCTGTCATACCTTGATAATGGAAAAATACCCCCTTCTTCTACTCTGAATGAAATGCTTTCTAGTGTTGGAAAGTTAGCACCAAGATTACATGGGAAAATGTTTATGAACCAGATGAATGAAAATTCCCTTCTTTTTTTTATGGGAACTAACCAGTGCAAGACACCTTCTGCTTTTCTGATGTAAAGGTTCATCGTGCATAATGTTGTACCATATCAGTCTTTACAAGTGGCAAGAACCTTAAATGTCAGTGCAAATGGGGGAAGATTCTTTCAGAGAACTTCAATATTCTAACAGAGCCATAGCTTCATTTAAAAATATGTACATTTTTTAAACTGATTAAGTGTGATGAATGTTGCTTGAGGATACCAGCAATCAGAGACCATTCCAGAGACAAGCACAGTATATTCCAGTAACTGCATAAAGTAGCACTGCCCCACCTACTGCTGCATGAGATGGAAATGAGTAAAACTTCGATTATTGAATAATCAACTTGTTACATGATGTTAAAAAAACTGTAGCACTTACTACAGCTGTGTTTTTTTAACTATTGTTGTTGTAAGAAAAAACTGTTTATTTCTGACAATGGTTTATTAGGGAGTATATTTACAGTATTTACCCAATCTAGGCAGCTATGGCAGCTTTAAAAATACCCACAGCTGGTTTCCAAAGGGTCTGCTTGCCAGTATTGGCATTGGCAGATTCAGAAAGGAAGAAAACCTTATAGAAAGAAAGAACAAGGCATGTAGCTGTCTCCAGAGCAAATACAGTGAGTGATTAATGTCTGTGAATGATATCATTGAGAGTGATGTTACTTAGTTAGTTGACACTCTACTAGTTTTTGGTGACTGCTCCAATTTTTTTGGCTCTTGGGATTCCTGGGGTTCCCTCAGTATCTCACTCTAAGCCTGGGAGAGATGACTTTGCATCTGGGGTTAGGACTCCTATTTAAGTTATTTGATAGAGTATTGCATGAGTCCCTAAATTTTTGGTTGAAAATAAATTCAAAGAGTTGCATATGGTGCTTGCAAAACCCAGTTATGATTATTATTTCCCTCTCCGCCCCCTTGATATAAGGAATCTGAAAATTGTAATTTTTTTTAGACATCATTGGTACTTAGTGCACTTTAGTTAACTGTAGCTACTTTATACCTTGTATAAATAACTTAATAGCAAATATCTTTTAGTTATTTATGAAATTATTTTGAGTTAGTGTGACACCCACCTAATAACAAATTTCCAAGATGTAAGTCTTTGCATATGGTATTTCAGATAAAAATAAAACAGTTACTGCAATCGTAGTGATGATGTGCAGATAAGTTTGGTGATTCATCTTGATTTTTGAAACCATTTCTCACACAAAATATGTATGTGTTTGTGGGGGGGATTGTGTTGTTTTGATTTTCGGGGGTTTTTTTGGTTGTTGTTGTTTGGGGTTTTTTTAATATGCTGAGAAGTTAGTTTATATGCCCACTTACAGTTTGGTAGTCTCCATTTTCTAGTCTGCACTTCTATGGCAGACACTTTGATTCCTGAAGATTAATTTTAAAAATAAATTATTACTATATTTGATCCCATTTGACAAAAATGTCTTAGGAGAAAATGAGCGTCCAAGAAGGAAGGCAGCAGTGTTGGAAAAAGTCTGTTCATGCTGGTAAGGAGTTTTTAACTCAGACAGGGACTTGCTTGGGAAGGGTTCAGTATGTTTTTCTCCCATGCTCGTAATCCAAACAATCTATACGGAAGAAGCTAGAAAAGATAAGGTTTGGGAAAAGCTTTTGTTATGTGACTTGTGATCAGAGCACCTCAAACATACTTCCTACACCTTCTTTTAAGATCTGCTAGTGGGCAGACACCTGTGTGAGCACTGAGCGTAGCCCCAGCTGGCAGGTGTTAGTTTAGGTGTTTATATATTAGTACACAGCGCTGGAAAAGAATATTCTTTACAACCTATTATCAGATGGGGAATTGAGATGTAGGCAGTGGTTCTTCTGAAGGACCGCAGCTTATCATGAGCTCAGCCTAGATGCAAGGGAAGTCTAGCATTTGCTTCCTGAAAGTGTTCAGCAGGTGCTACTCTAAAATGAGAGTCTGTTGGGCCACTACAAATGCCAACCCTCTATTTCTAACTGAACACATGGATGCACAGAAAAGCAAAGTTATTTTCTTTCAGTTCCCTGGCAAGCGAATGACATAGCTGAGAATAGAATGGAGATTTCCTGATGTCCATTTCCCTCTTATAATTACCAAACAGCGCTGCTTTCTTCTTCATTGTAAACATGAATTGAGCCAAATGGCATGCACAATTAGCTGTTTTTCCTGCAAAGCTGGGGGGAAGGAGGAGGGGACTGGAGATATAAAGGGGGAGGGGAGAGTCATTCAGGGACACTGTACCTGCTGGGGCACAATGTAATAACTGCTGGGGCAGCCTGGGCTGCAGATGCATTGTTATCTGCAGAGTCCCTGATCTGGGAGAGCTGCAAAAGGTTTAATGCAAATCCGAGACCTCTGCCATTGTGTGAGACAGATTAGGGCTCATTTGCATTCCTTCTCCTATAATAATTACCTAGCAAGGAGTGCCTGTTACCATTAGCTTCATTCTGTTTGCCTGTGATAACGCCATCAGCAATCTCTTCTCCACGGATTGTGGACACTGTGAGGAAGGGCAGTGGGCCAAAAAAATAATAATGAAAGGAAATCTGTTGGGAAAGTAGCAGGAAAATGTGAATGCTGAAAAATTAAAATGCAGATAGTTTTAGTAATAGCCATTTAAATACAGTGAAATACTGTGAGCTGAAGAGTAAAAGTCAATATTAATCCATAATATTGATGAGTTGTATGGTTTCAAATATCAGTTAAGAAAAACTAGCACAGGATTTTAACTGAGCTTTATCTATGGTGCTTCAATAGTTTTGTTCAGTTTTCAGAATTGATTCAGATTGTTCTAAAATTAGCGCAACTGGAGATCAGTGTTACCAAGAGATAAAAGTTAACAGTCTAAAAGCGATGTGATGTATCAGAAATTCAGGTAAAATTCAGCAAACTTAGTGCTACTTTGGATCCCAGAACTGAAGCAAAGCAGTATTCCTGACTTAGAAATAAGGGCAGATATTTGGGGTTCTTTTACTGGAGGGCTGGTGTGTTTGTTTTTAAGATGGGAGGTGTTAAATAGCAGAAAAAGAATGCAACTAAACATGGAAGACTGAGGGTGCTAAAATCAGCTTATTCCCTCTTACACAGTAACAGCATGTAGAAGGAACATTAAGTTCTTTTGACCAACATTTGCTGTTCCTGCCACTCACACTCCTTCCTTTGATTTTTGTCCCTTGCATTCTGACAAAGAAGCTGCTGGAGTCATCCCACCAGAGGCAGAGAGCCCAGAAGTTCCCTGTTCAATTTTGACTCCTGCCTTGAATCCCCAGCTGTGCATGCACACTGCAGCAGCAGAGTGCAGCTGCTGGGATAGAGCCCTGGACCCATCTCAGGGTCTGGTCATGTGTCACCACAGAAGGTCTTCTTTGGATGCTCCTAGTGCAGGGTCAAGGGGAAACTCTGTTTGGAAGAACATAACATGCCAGATATTCCCCATGCACATCAACATCAGGGAAAGAGCAGTATGTGCCTGGGCTGCCTCTGTTTTGGTACAGAGTTCCCTGTTCTGGTGCGAGCTTTCTCCTGCCAGAATTTTCAGTGAAGTAATTCCATCTTTCATAGTGGAGGGGTCGTGAAGCAGGAAGACAGATCAAAGCAACCCTGGCTTTACTCTGTCAAACAGGCACCTTATATGTATTTAAACAGATGTAAGCTGCTTCCTGCTTTGCAGCAGGCTATTGAAATGATGAGTCTCATAGTTGGGTTGTTTTGGGTGCTTTTGTTTTTTTCAGGTGATATTTTGAGGACATGCTGCTATATTCACCTTGTTATCAGCGTGGAAGCAGCAGAATGCCCAGGATTCTGCCTGAAAATTTGTACATGGTTCTGAGGGGAGGAGTGGTGGAGCATTGCAAGGGGTTTTCTTGTAGGTGACCTGTTGGGCAGCGAATGAACTGTCAGGAGAAAACATCAGTTCCTGCGACTGGCATAATTTCCAGCTGTTGGAGATTTGGGTGGTTACTGTGCTGGGTATAAAACTTGACATAGCTCTGGAGAGTTTAGAGATCCTCAGCTGTGAACATCCGTAGTACACAACCAAGTTTTCTGAAATTTTCTTCTTGCCATTGGATTCATTTTCTTAAACTGTGGTAGCAAGAAAAGAAATTTGGCAACACTTAATATCAAGGTACAGGTATAGGGCTAAGTGCTGCCTTCAATGAGACCACTAGATACTTAGCATTAACCAGAAGTTATATTGCTCCAAAGAATTAGAGAGAATGGCAGAGAACTGGAAATGTTCATATTTCCTAAGTCTATTTTATTCTCTTCTTGTTTTTCCCACTGTAATAATGTTAAAAATCACAAACTTGACAGTTACACAAACATAAAGCGAAGGTTTAAAAGGGAAGTTTAAAAAAAATAGTTTTAAAGCTCATTTTTCTTAAAGAAAATGAGTACTTTTAATTCTAAATACAAACTAAAGGATACAACTGTGTTTTATTTAAAAGCAGCAGCATAAATCATTTGTTCATCTTCAGACTTTTTTTTAGGAGGAGGAAATACAATTTGGAGCATAACTAGTTCTATATATATCATTTCCAAGTTGTGCTATCATTACACTGGAATAAAACTGCAGTTGATATAATTGGAAAGGTCTAATGTATGTAGTGTGTGGGGAAGGACAAGGACGTTTTGAAGTGCATGGAGAATAATAATTATGTACATCTAAATGTAAGCTAAAACAGAGCAACATATGTTATTGTGTGAGTAATTGGAGATTAAAAATCTGACTACTTAGATACTGCAGTATGATATGTGAAGCTGTATGTTTGTATATATATACATACACAATTTGAAACTTAAAAAATTATGTAAAAATAACATAGCTTCTTACAAGGCTTGTATTATTCCTGCAAATTTTTTTTCTCCTATGGCCCTCCTTTAATAATTATTTTAGTCCAGTCACTGTATCTATTTTCAGTCTTTTATTTTGATTCTGTAGCAATGCATTCCAAGTAATCTGTGCACTCAACAGTATTTAGCTTTTCTTCTTTGGCCTACCATGTGCATGAGTATGTTACTGATCCCAAGGCCTCTGTAATCTGGAAGAGGTGCATCAGAAATGAGTTTTTGAATCCCCTTCCTTATTTGAAAAGTTGAACTTGGGCTTGAAAGCCCTGTGTTAAAGGCACATGAATAGATGAGGTTTTGTTGAAGGAAATGTTGCCGTAAGTGAAGAGGTGCTGAAAGCTCTCATCCCAGCTCAGTGACACAGGGACTGCTGTTGCTCATCCTCCTTAATGGGAGGCAGTGGCCTGTCACACCCAGGAGCAAAGAGCTGTTCGTTTTCTCAGGCTTAGCTACACAACCTAAGCTATACAAGCTGGTCTGAGTTGTTTTTTAGTACTGCTGCACTTGAAGGTAAATTAAGTTTACCTTATTGTTTTGTTGAAGAGCATGTCATGTCGTGCGCCCCTCAACACAACTTCAAATACCTGTTTGGAGAAAGGCTAAAGCTGTGGGCAGATAACCACTCAAGAAAACAGACATTCCAGCTTGGTAACGTAGTGCATTTGAGACCAATGCATTTCCAAAACAAATTTTTTCAAATTTTTCCAGAAAAATTTGAGCTTTTTGCATTGAAAAGAGAAAAAGTAGAGGGGGCTTGTTCACAGCATTAGCAAATGAAGGACCCAGAGATTGTTAGTATGTTAAGCTGACCATCACACATAAATGAATTGAAGGAACAGCTGGTTATTCTCTGGTATCTTCAGGCTGTCCAAAACTGATCATCAGGCAATCCTTTCTGTTGTAACAGAGTCCACATATGGACTGCTTATTGAAAATGCAAGAGAAGTTACTTTTCTCACTCAGCAGTAGCAAGGCCACAACAGCTCTCTGCTCTACTTTCATGTCTCACCATGCCTCTTTCCTCTCTCTCTCTCCAGCTAGTTTAATAGCATGAGGTTACTAGCTGAAGAACTGGCTTTGTTCACTTTTACCTAACAAAAAGGTTTCACAAGTGTTACGCTATATGCATAGTGATACATTTCTTAAATACTGAAACAAATGTGCCCACAGAGAGCATAGATATCCATAAAAACATACGTAAACATACATTTATGAAGTAAAGTGGATAACTAAACTTTTATATAAGCATAACCGTACACCCACACAACTTACAAGACTAGACTTATTTTCAGCTGCCTTATTATCAAAATTACAATTTATATAACATAAATTACGTGAGCCAAAGGAATTTATGAAGCAGAATTCCAGAATTGGTTTAACTCTCTTGATTCTGCAGAATGTTTCAATCTTAGTAACTGCAATAACTCTTTTTTTCTTTTTTTTTTTTTGGGGGGGGGGGGTGGGGGGGGGGGGTGGGAATAAAAACATTTAATGGAAAGGGTTGAAACTTTGAAGCATTGCAGAAAGCTATGTTTTAACATTTATTGGAAAGTTAATTGCAAAATATTTCTTTTAGACCCACTGTAGTACAATATGGGTAGCAGTAGTCTACAAAACAAATTATGAAGTGAAAGGATTTGCACACTGTTGTCAAGTGACACCTGAATAACTGTCCAGTGACAGAATCTGGGTACCCAAAGCAAAGCAGCAGTGTCCTACGCACAGGGCTCAGCCCGAAGTTGAAAGTTGTGTGTTTGGTTAAAACTAAACTGAGTTAAAAGAAGTGTGTTTTCTGGGTGGAGCACCATGCAGATTTGCCCAAAGACTGCAAACATTAGTCTGTTCATGTGGTTTTGTGAACTTGGGTTTATTTCTTAATTTGTATATGACTCTGTTGGGCAAAAGCATGGTGTTGCTGCAGAGAGCTAATGCATGTGGGTGTATATGTTCTTGGCTCAGCCTCCTTGAGGAGGACTGACACATGGGAGCTGGGACTTGTGGGATGTTTTTCTCAAACAAACTCTCGTCCTCTTTGGACTAAGTACAATGGAAGATTTTTCAATTACTTTTTTTTAATTCTCCCCCCTGCTCATACCTGACTAAGGAATTTGTGTTCAGTCCTTGTGACTGGAGTGTGGCTTTGGTCACAGGTCATGATCTTAAATTTGGATGGGTTACAACTCCAACTAAATAAAATAGGCTGTCTTGCCTTATTCCAGCAGTGTGAAGTTAGATGGGTATTTGAGTAGGAAGGAGTTCACTATTATGAAAGCAGGCAGTCTGGGGAGAATGAGGAAGCTGAGTACAAGCCTGAAAGCACAGCTTGTGTACATATTTGTTGAAAGCTAATTGGCAACACAGTTGCCTTTCAAAGTTGTTCTTTCACCTATCAGTAGAGCGCAACTCTGGTACTTAATGTACTGTAGATTACGTAAACGCTACCCTGAAATATTTGTACAGGCAATTAACTCTTGTTTTTACACTACTCTTGAGTTACAAATGGAAGCCTGCTGTAGAGCTTGGAATATTTATGCTATGAGAGATATTCCATAATTAGATTAAATAATGCTTTCAGCAAACTGGCTAGCATTAAGATCAGAAAAACAGGATATTGGCTATCCTGTGAGGAGCTGACAATATTTTAAAATTCGGTATCCAAGAAATACAGATGCTGTGTTTGTACCACATTATTGAGGAGAAGCAGTATTTACAAGAGTTTTATCTGGAGCAAATTTATCTGCTTTTGATTATTGTATTTGAAGATGGTAAATGCTTATATCACTAACACTGGTCAGCATTCTGTGTGTAAAACATGAATACTAATGGAGTAACTTAAGGCATGTGTACTGTGTGGTGTCACAGTTACCAGAACGACATATTCAGCTAATGTGTCTGGATGACTCTAAGAATACTTATGTAGATGCATATTTATTTTTCTTCCTCTTGCTCTTTTCAAACTTACCTTGAAAAGGTTTTGTCCCTGATGAAATTAAGTCACAGCTCTTCAATTTCAGCTGGATAAGAAATCTGTTAAAATGGAGCCAATTGGTAACAATGGTCTTAAAGCCAGACCTCTATCCTCTAGAGTTTATTCACAAGTACTTGACCTAATATGACTGCGAATATGAATAAAATGTTAAGGGATTTTATTGCTATTTGTAGTGTGATTTGCTGCCTTGATAATAAAACAACATTTATAACCTCAATGGCTGCAGCATTCTCAAGCTCAACAACATGTGCCTGCACTAGCAGAGGTGTAGGTAATGTGTTCCCCAATAGAGTGTCAAGGGGCTTAAAGGAGTTCATTAATATTTTATATAGAATGAAACAGGCTAAAAGGGTGGAAAATAAAACTTAAGTAATCAAAATCCTTTATACCTTTAGTGTACCAAGACATCACAGTAAGATTAGCTTGTAGTTGATTAAAAAAATTGCTTCTTCAGAAAGAAGAAAGTGTAATGCATTGTAGATTAGTGCAAAAGTGTTATTACTAACACTGGTAGGCAAACATTGGCTGTGTATTGAGTCTGGATTTTTTGTGGATGAGTACAGCTAAACTTGACTGGCACTTCCATTATGGAGGCAGAAGCCCATTTGCAGGTTTTGGATTTGTTCTCTAAATGGCACAAATCAATTGCTTCTGTAGTCAGATATTTGTCTGTTTTCTCTTGCATTTCTTTCTCCTTCTCATAATACCCTCTCTCAGACAGAGAATTTTTTTATGCAGGAAATTTCAAGCGATTTACCCGAGACTTGTCTTTTCCCAGTCATTTGTAAATTGTTGTAATAGGTTTTACTTGCCCAGTTCAGTAGCAAAATGCTCTTGCTTAAGAGGTCCTGCAGCTTTATCGAACTCTCTCACGTGCATGGAGATGAGCTATTTGGAGGGAAGAGGTAAATATGTGAAATGGTTCTTGAAATGTCTGATGTCATACAGAACCACACTTCCCTATGGGACAGAAGATGTGAATGGTAAATCTGGGTGAAACCAGAAGACTGTTGCAATTGTTGATGATTTTCAGTAGTGTCTACAAATTTCTCTTGGATTCGGTTAGAAGTCCCCTGTGGGTATAGGAAATTAAAGATGTTTGAAGCATTACCTACTTGCCAGATGAAAAGAGATGGGAACTGTTGTAATGCCTCCATCCGGTCTCTATCTTCTTTAGGGGACTATATTTGTTCATTAAAGTAGTGTTAGCAAAAATGAGAAATAAATCACCTTAAGAAACAATTTTGGTTTGATGTTTCTCTGCTTTAGAAATTTAAAACTAGTACTTAGTATAAAAATGAAGAGGCAGAGGGATTTCTGTTTAATTATCAGGACAAGATTTATAGGTAGAGGGATTTTAATTAGGTCAGACAGTGTAGTTGGAAAAATAATTTTTTTGTGGATGTGAATAGTTCTTCAGAGTTACATTTAACGTTTTGATGGAGCAATTAAGTGTCATTCATTTCAGGCTGACAATCTAACCTGCCTCAGATTTCTTAATCCAAGGTCAGGAGTCATTGGTTCTTAACGAGTGTTGCAATGTGTAAAAAGACCAGGGAGTTTGTAATCTGATCTTCATGACTAATAAGAAATGAGGTGTAACTTTGAAAGAAGTTGAAGACTATTGAAAAAATCTATTTTTTATTAAATGAATGTAATTGCATTGCAGTGGGAAATATGACATGTTTTTACATGTGTTTTAATTTGATGTATTATTTAATCATGGCTGCTTCTGAAGGTGATGGCTGTTGCTGCACCTTTGTTTCTCCCTTTCTATAGTATGCCTGTGTTTTCCTGGAGAGTTGGCACTGCATACCCTAATTTCAGGGTTTTCTCCTAGTTTCTTTACTAGGCTGTTTTAGAGACTTGGTAAACTACCATTATTTGAACTCATAAGACAAATTGTATAAATTGATGTGAATCAGCTGGAATTCTGGTGGTTTACAGTGGCTCTGAATCTGATCTATAGTTTATCGATCTGTACTTTCCTTCAGTAGATTATACTGACTCTGACTCTAGAGCACCTTTTGCTGGTTTTCATAATGACTGTAGGTAGGACTTCGTACAATTTGCTGCAGTATTAATTCATGCACCAAGGCAAATAACAGTAGCAAACAACCTTACAAACTCTCACTGCCTGCCTTCCTCTGTAACCAGTGTCAGTGATTCTCATTCTCTCATTTCCTGTGCTTCGCACAAACCATTTGAGCAAGCAGTGAAGCCTATGAGGAGAACTGTCTGGGAAAAGAAAAAAAAGAAAGGCAAGTAATTCTAGGTGGTGGGTTTTGACCCACACGTCTAACAAAGTGGTTGCAATAGTCTAAACAGTATCCGTGGCAAGACCTGCATGTTTTATGCCCATTTACTGTGCTATCACTGTGCTAAGGGACTTAGTTGTAATAATTAGCAGACGTTAGGTCAGAGGCGATCTGTTAATTATTCTTCTTGCTCTTCACAGAATATACCTTCCATTAAGCCATAGGAGTTGACTGAATTACTGTTTTTGGAGCTGTGAATGCATCGTTGTTGTGCTGGTTTTCTTAATAATTTTGTCATACATACCTACAAGTAAATTGTTAAAAGTTATACCTGAAAAAAAAAAAATTCTTCATTTTTTCTATAAATACAAAATATCTAAAGCATGTAAACCTGTGTGTCTGACTTCAGGTATGGTGTATTTCAAAATCAGGTACACTGTAGTGCTCTGTCACCCTTCCCTTTTCTCCACCCCCACATCCAGAGAAAGAAGTAACCTAGTATCTGAAGAATGCAAGTTATGCAGATGTTGAAAAGGCCAAGTAAAACAAATAGATGGGCTGCAGCTGCTAGAGCAGCATAAAGCAAAGAACACTCGCTGCTGTGATGAGAATGCTGTATTTCAGCAGGCCTCTAGCTTTCGCCTGTTTTAGGAAAATAGCATGGTAAATTAGTTTAACCAGTTCTTAAGCTTATTTTGATTGTAAATTGTGATTACTGTCATAATTGTCGAGATTTCAAACCCTCAGATTTCTTGTTAATGAGGAAACAGAAGAATAAGAAGCGGTAAGATCCTTTCATAGAAAGAAAAAAGCAAGTCCCACAGTAGTACAGGATTTGTTCCTAATCTTTTAGTGAGAAGTGGGAGACTTTCAAGGGTGTATGGGGGGACAACTGGGCAAATTTACTATGTCAAAATGTACTTTCTAGTATGCTGAGTTTACACTGGGAGACTAGATGCTCTGCTGTACATTAAAAGTCAACTTTCCATCAGAAATTTTGGTGTTGAGGGAGCTGAAGAAGGTTCACTGCCCAATATGCTCTTCCAAACTGAATGTCATCTGGAGGTAAAAAAGGGTAAAAAACTGATACTAGACCTGTATGGGACCAAGACACTTCTCAGACTGAGTAAATCATTGACATGCAGATGTAACGAAACTGTTCAGCAGTTGATCTGCTATTTTAGGGCATTCCTAAGCAACACAATGGAGTGCCATAGAGAGATGCCCAAGCAAATACTACCCTCCTCTGGTACGTTCACATAGCACAACCTTTTGCAGAAATATTTGTATTGTCCTGGGAATAACACGGGCATGTCAGAGCAGTGTAACTGTACGCTTGAGGTCTACAGGAAGACAACTTGGCTTCTGCCAGTGTTTGGTATTGCTACTTCAGCTCTCACAGCATGGATAAACACACTTCCCTAAAGGGGTAGCATGTGGATCTCATGACCCTGGGCAGCTTACTCTTTGTTCATATGTTTTAAGAATGGTACATTGAACAACAAGTAAGATGTGGTGCCTTTGTCCTCAGCCTTTGCAATCTGGTCCTACTGAACTGTTGGTTTCAACTGTGAAATCACGTAGGGTTTGCCACCTACCTCTCTCCTGGTCCAGATATCCTCCTCAGGGTTTTCCATTTCCTGTATGCTGCAAAATCCAGTCTGACAATACTTTGACTTCTGAAATAAAGGCAAGGTCATTATCTCCTGAATTTGAGTTCATTTCAAATCCATGAATTTGAGTTAATATTTTGAGCTTGTCTAGCTAGTACCTCATCCAAAAGAATTTCAGCTCCTGTGCCTTTGGTTGTAGGACCAACTAGATTGCTATATATTATCTTTTTGGTAGGGAACCAAGATGACTGGTGAATTACCCAGAGCTCTGAGTTGTATGTGCCCAGACCTTTTCCTATGGTGAACTACTTCAAGAAAATGTGAAAGCTTTTAATTTCTGAAAGCAAGATTTTATTTGAATAAGTACTGGAATAACTGACTTTTTAAATAGAAAAAAAAAATGAAAAGCATGCTGAATAAGAAAAGTGAAAATAAGAGTTTATGAGCAACTTGCTGTTTTCTGCTCTGTTTCTTCACAGGCACTTAACCTGAGAGCAGATTTTATCCAACTCAGTGTATTTCTAAGTTGCCTGAAACTCTGTGCAATCCTCTCTGTCCCTGAGAAACTCCTTCTATTTTCTTTGAGGCTCAGTTGTGTTTTCACTCTGTTCTTCATTACAGTCTGCTCTTGAGCTGTACACACCAAGCTGCTTGCTATAACTTCTACCTGCTGTAAACACAGTACTTATACCTTCATAAGTATGCTTAAAAGTTCTCCGTGGAAATGAATTTTCTTCTTTCGTAGGGATCCACTAATCCAGTCACTTCTGAAAGAAATGTAATGTGTAACACAGAAATTAAATATTATATTGCGTGTCTGTAGCTTCTTTTGTTCTGAATTTTGTGACCAAAAGTTCTATATCATACATTTTATGTTTATAGATACATTTATATATTATATGCTTTTACCAATGAACATGCTCTTCAGAGGACAGAAATTCCTCTGTTACGTAGAAATGTACCACAGCATGATTGTTTCAACAGGCCACTGATACCTGCTTGCAAATACACAAATCCTCTCACTAGAGTATAATTAATGTTTAAGATAAAATTAGCAATGGGACGTAACATAACACTTTTGCACACTTAAAATGGTGTTGAGTCATACCATTAAGGCTTTTATCTTGCTTATTTGCATTGCAAACTTGTTATGAAGTCTATCATTTTCTCTTGTGAAGGTATCTCTAGGGGAAGCTGAACTCTCTCCTTGACTTGATGACATTTGCACAATACGTTCCTGATGTTTGAGGAGTGGTGGGCGCGATCTTTGAGCTCTACTAGGATGGTAATAGGAGGAAAAAAATTACAGTAATGACACTCGTGCCATGTGATCATATCTACTCTTCTGGTTGTATTTTATGCTTTTTCTCTAGGAATGACTACAAATTGACCCAGAATGGAGGGCAGCTAAGCAGATTGAAAGCAAAGTAAATCATTATGGTTGGCTTGGTCACTTTGTTCCTGAAATGTGTTCTGAATCTCCTTAATTAATGGTAGTGGGGACAAAGTTTGTCTGATAAGGTCATTTAATCTAATAAAACTAGATGGGTTTTGTATGTTTTGGTCTTTTAGAAGGACATAATTGTATAACTGATGACTGTCATTATTTATCTATTATACAGTATCTTATTACATAATAAGATTTCTACTGGTTCAGGTTAGGATTTGCAGAAATTAAGTAATACAGTGAGTGGAAGAATAAAATGGATGTGTGATTCTTGTGTGATGTTGTGAGGGATTTTGTACCTGTAACCGCACATGTGTCTGGACTTTTACTTGTTTGCTCCTGTGAGTCAGGTAGATGCTGTTCAGATGCACATTGTATCTGTTAGTCAGGTGCAGCACTTTGATGCGAGTGTGTACTGTCCTGCTTCCAAATGCTGCAACGTGTCTGTGGTCTTATGTGGTTTCTGCTGTTTGATGACACTACAGATGCAGACACTGAAAGCCATGGAGTTCTGGTACATGTGTTGTTTCCCTCACAGAGCTGGGAACTCAGTACTTTCTTGTGGGAAGGATAGGTCACAGCCCCAAGTGCTTTAAATGACAAGACCCTCTTGTAGTTCTTTCATTACTAGAGGTATTACAACAGTGATTAATCTTCACCTGTGGGTGGACCCCCATCTTGCTCATTCAAAGCTACAGGCAGTCTGTGCCCCAAAACTTCATCATTTGAGTCAAGAGTTGTAAGTGCCTGTTTTTCCTGTCACAAGAGAAATAATTTCTCACAAGTCATGTTGAAAAGTGAAGTGTCAAGGACAGAAAACAGATCTCAATTCCTCCTTCAGTGCGTTGTCTATTGTGTGCTGTATCTGCTGAACCGACCACTTATTTCAAGGTGGACTTATTTTGGTATGAGCTGCTTAACTATTAGTTGTGGGTTAAAATGACAGCCAGCTTTTTTGTTTCTCATTATGGTTTTCTCTTTTCCATATTCATGTTAGACTTTCCATATTTAGTGTTTGAGATTTTATGGAAATACAGCTAGTCAAGTGCTACACTTGTGAGGAGGTGAAATGAGGACAAAACACAGGGGACAGATCAGAATCTTTGATCTTTACTGCTGCATGTAATTTATAAAATGTATTAATCTGGTTTCATTCATTTACTGAACTATTTTGCACTCCACATCTCTGCTGTTTTACTTCCATTTGAACTGGTTTGAAGCCAATTTTGTTTAATAAAGAAGACTCAGCATAGCAAGGAAGTTTAGCCCTCACACTTTTTTGTCTTGGTTCTTGAGTGTCTGCCCCCTAAAGTTGTGAGGGAGTGTAAGTAGAAGTGTTAGAGTTACACAAATCAATTTCATTGCAGAGCTTTCCCTGTCATAATGATCAGTTTGCAGCACAAATCTCATTGATTTTTTTCACAGCCCTGTAGAAAAAACCCAAACCCCACAGCTGATAAATAGAGCTGGGAGTGGCTCAGGAAACACTAATTTTGTGGCTAGGAAGAGTAGCTGTGGCTGTCCCCACCTTTCTTTCTGGATTCTGTAAACCTTTACCATTAAGCCTGGCCCAGGAGAAGCCTGGGAATTTGGTGTGGTTACCTATGAGAGGTGGTGACCTCTTGAGAGGACAGAGAAAGAGCAGCGCTCACATCCAAGAATGATGGAGAGAATAATCTTCCTGGAGTCAGTGGTGCCCCATCAGCCAGGGCGTGATCATTACCAGGGCTGCCAGAGAGCCCCGCTCGGTGAGAAAACAGGGCTGTCTGCTCTCCTGCTCACAGCCTCATCCCACCACTCAGCTTCTGTAAATAGTCAGAATAATGGGTGCATCACACTGCCTTCTCTTTTACTCTTTTTCCTTTTTTCTGGTTTTTTTTTTTTTGTTTTGTTTTTTAATCTCCTTCCTCCCCAGCTACAGATTTTTATAACTTTTTACAGGGGCAGAAGAATAGAAATTAACTAGAGGATTTCAGAAAAGACAGAAAAATCCACATGGTGCTGGAAAAGTAAGAATTCTCTCCATAATGGTGTCTAAATTGTACTTCACGTTCAAGCTGTCTGCTTTATTTTTACATTCTGAGTCTGGCAGAGTATTGTCCCAGTACTGACCCCTTTTCATCTACTATTATGCAAGGTGTATTTAAATAGCTGGATTGTAAATCTCATTCTGGAAAACTTCCCACCTTGCCTGCCATTCCCCTTGATACTACTATTCTTGTTTAGCCAATGTGGAGAGCTGCTGCAGCAGCAGTGGGGCAGCCATGTGCCTTCTGGCAGCAGCCTGGGCTGCTTTTGGCCATTGCTTTCTGCCTACTATCAATTATCCACATATGTCAAACTTTTATATGCTCATGAGTTTTTTATGTGCTAGATTTTCTGAGCCCAACTATATTTTTGAAGCCTGGTGAACCCATACTGGAAAGGTACAGACAATCTGTCACTGGCAATAACGTGCAATATTGTATGTTGTACGAGGAGAAGCTGTAATTGTGGTAGCATAGGAAGATTAACAGTGGACTGTTGAAATTGGTAGTTGTTCTTAACTAAATATTTGTTGAAATAGCATAGAATTTTAAAAATCATTGGATTGCCTGTTAGAATGCCAGTTTTTATTATTTCAAATATTGGATTTTGAAAGAATGTTTTTTCTACTGAGATCAAATGTGAATAATTAGAAGAACAAGAAGGACACTTCTTCTGATTTTGTTCAGCACGAAGTTCAAATGCAAGAATATAAAAACATAAGGATGTTTACAGAAAATGTGAATTTTTGTCTGATTTTTATTAATTTTTTTTCTCCTGCCCTTGCTGTCTACATGATGTTCCCAAGAGTAGAAGCTTGAGTGTACCCAGAGAAATCAGAATCTTGTAACAATTAACCTGAGGATCTTGCAGGACACTTTTGTTCACTCCCTCTTTTCTGTCTGTATACTCAACACTGAGTGGCGATCTCTAAGATACGTAAAAAGCAAGTTTCTGGCCAGTTTGGTTTGGCAGTTATTTGGGAAAAAGCAAGCATCAAAGATAAAAGCTGGGGTGTCAGCCATTTCAGCAGAGGAAATGGGCAGAACTTGACAGAGTTTAAGAACTCCAGGTCAAGAAATACCAGGTACAAAACAGCTTTGACTATTTTAAGTGTATTGGTCTACAAGAGAGAGTTGAGAGGTTAACAAAACTGCAGAGGAACATATTAATCGTGGGGAAAATGCCTGCTTTACTGTCAGTCATTTTATGTGACTAAAAATAGGGTACTGTTGTGCAAGGAGGTATATAAACACATTAGCTGATATTCTAATACAGGTCTGTGCTTTGAGGAGAGGTGTAGGATGAACCAGATAAGGGAGCAAACCTATGTGATTTTAATTCTTATTTATATTTTCAGTAGTGGAAGTATCTCAGCTCAGGTCAAAGGAAGGAGTTGTGGGATGATGGTGATCTAGTATGTATCAGTGAAGTTCCATAAGATAACTGAAGCCACCAACTAAAGGAAAGATTGATCTCCTGCCCCTGTGTTTGCACTGCATCCCCTTGACTAGGTCAGCTCTCTTAGCTGGTACGTAGCTACCCACCCTTAAGTCTTCCTGAGTAGGTATTTAGCTGAATCAGCTCACTAAACTGTCCAAAGACATCCACCCTTCTGAGTCCTTGCTGAGCTAAAGTGAATAGGTTTCTGTAGTCTGTCGAGTGCCAGAGCCAACACAAGGTTGGCAGGCGAAGAGCATGGCCAGGAGTGTGGAACCAGCTTTTAGGACACCAGTGAGCCATTCGATTGTATCATTTGCAAAAACCTCACTCTTTCAGCTTCATTTTACATGCAGTGTTAAGAACAGGAGCTTCACAGTATGTATTCTCCGTATTTCCCCATATGTGCGTTATGGTCTTCAGAGGCATGGTTGGCCGTAGCGCAAAGTGAAGACTGCAGGAGAGTGAAACACAGACGAGGACATGGAGGAGCTTTCTTTGCACAGCACTCTTCTTTTTGTATATCACCTTCCTCACAGCCTGCATGTGGCAGGAGTCCTCTGAAAGCTCCCAAATTTCTTCCAGAGGCAGGCAAGTTATTTTAAACTGCAAGTGGAGTTAGGTAATTAGTTTGATTTTGCACGTCTGGCTCAGTACTTGCATTTTCTCTTCCCAAAGAAGAGTGGGGGGTGAGTGCTGATCTCTCGATGATGCCTTGTATTAACTGGGGGCAGCAGCATCTCCAAGCAGATGAGCTGAGCACCACAGAGGATGGCAGTGTGAGCCCTGGGGGAGGCACACGCAGGGTTATTGGCACACACAGCCAATCAGGGCACGGAGTCCACTCAGGGATGTTAGATGTCTGCTGAGTGTCTGAAGAGTTCTGGCTTGCTGCTTTTGCACCTGCAGACTGGAAACTGGTTTTACCATCTGCCTGAGGCATGCAGAGACCTCCAGGAGCAGGATTACCCAGTCCAAATGTTTTGGAGGGCTCTTGCAGTTTCCCCCTGGCGCAGTTTAAGGGAGAAGCCAAGTCTCATGCAGTCCAATGTAACGCCTCCTCACCCTGTAAAGGAAACCTCCCTGCACGTTCACAGCTGCCACAGGGCTCTCCTGCAATGTGCTGGTGGTGTCTGTAAGAAAAGATGGATGCAGGGATCTGCGGGAGGGAGAGTTTTTCTGGCCTTGCGTGGCTTTGTGTTGTCGGCTTGGAAGGAGCACTGAGCAGCTTCACGCTGAGGCTAGCGGGCAGAATGAAAAGCTGCCCCATGCAGGGACCTTTTCTGTCCATCTGCTACAAGTCTGTACTCTTCACTGGCTGTATTTGGGAATGAGCCCCCATTACTGAAAGAGTTCATATGCAGCCAGGTCCTAGGCCAGCAGCTACCTTTCCCTTTCTCTGGCACAGGAGTGGAGCAAGACAGTGGTAAAAGACTACATGTGTGTGCCCTCCATGTGCATGCATGATGGGATATATTTAGAAGTGAACTCAATTTAGAAACGAAGGACTTGGAATACAGTGTCTGGTTTGGCAAGGACAATGTGAAAATGTGGTATCGATGTGTTAGCCTTTTGTAGGCTGGAACTAATTGCTGTAAAAAACCCTCACAGGGACTCAGTCTGTTTAAATAAAGAGCGAACGTGTTAATCCTTGTTATTCCTGCATCTCTTTAATTGCTTTCTCCTGCTAAATGTAAAGGATTTGAAATACCATGAGGTACAGGTTTTGGAGACCTGAAAAATGTATGCATTTGTGATGTCTTCCTTTCACAATTCAAGCATGCATTTCAAAGGATTATAAAAATCTAAGTCGGTAATGCATTTCAGCAATATTGCTGTGTCAAAAACCCTTCCAGTTCCTCGGTAACTATTAATTGTTGGATTTCAGATGGCAGGGACGTTTGAGCACCATATGTAATTGCATGTGGTAAGCTCTATTGCTGCTGGGGTGGGAGGATGTCAACCACTTTTGAAAAGAAATTCCTACTTGGAAATGACTTTGCCATTTAGAAAGTTAAGAGGGAAGATTATGAATGTTAAGAATCGAATTTCTGGTCCCATTAAGTTGCTGTAGGAATTTTGCCACTGGCTTCAGTCCATCAGTAATTTCACTAGCAAATGTAACATCCAAAAGAAGATCCAGCCACTGCCTCTGAGGAGTTGACAGCAGAGATGTAAAAAATTGCTTAGTAAATGAGAGCAAGTTGATATTCCACTTGTGTATGTATTTCACTTTTCTATAGCAAAGAGAAGAAAACTTTATTGAAATTCAGTCTGTGATTTATTTCTTTCACATTTTTCAGATTTTACATGCCTGTAGTTTTTAGCACTGTAATTGTAATGAAATGAGGATATTAAGAAATATGCTATGACATGAAATGTTACTGCAAAAATTCTCTAAGTTTAAATTTTTCTCTTCAGTCTATTACAATATCTAGCAATACTGTTGTACAATTTGTAATTGCACAATGGTATTAAATAGAAATTATTTCCATTAAGGAATACCATAATAAAGTGTTTATTAACATTATTTCTTCTGATCACCTGTGTGCTATTCAGATATCACACATAATTCTAAAATAAAATTCTAATGTCATCAATAAGTGTCTATCTTTTTACTGACAGATTTTCAGTAAAAATGGCTACTTTTTTTTTAAGTAGCCATTAATACAACATTTGTGATAAAGAAGAACAGCAAAAATGTAAAACTTTGTATTATTCTGGTTCAGGTCATTAATACTATGTTTAATACTGATTTGAAATTCAGGTCTGAATTGATGTTTAGTTTATACACTAAGTATATTACTTTAAGTAAAATATATTTACATTATACCTTTTCAAATTTCTTCCAGTTAGGCTGGCTAAAATGTGAATTTCTCTCAGGCTTTTTTCATGTAAACAATCCTAGGTTTACCACTGTGGTTTATATTCCAGCAGCTTCAAGATTTCTTTGTCATTCTAGGAGCCATATTAGTACCCAGAAGTGTTTCGCCTGGAGTGTTTGCTATCAATATAAATTGGGAAGAATATCTAATGGCTTAACTGCTCTTTTGCAGATATATGCTGCAGGTGTAAAAGTGTGCTGTAATTTACTTAATAATGTGTGGCAGAGCTGGAGCCTGACGTCCCAGTTTCCTGCATCCAGACTGTTCATTGACTTAGCTTTAAAATTTAGAAAAACATCATCAAACCCTGAACATCTCAGTTACATTGTTCCATGTACAAAAACTGTTCTTCCTCTGCTTCAGGCCAGCACTTCTATATAGCTCTGCAGTCCACAGATCAGCATGAGCTACTTGAGAAAAAAATGTGCATATGTTACTCATCAGATAAATCAATATCTTTAAAATGCAGTGCATGGCTGTAGCATATGAAGTTATGTGACAGTTGTTGTTTTATGTCCCTAGATTAAAGTTTCAAAGATGCACTGGATTTTGGTAGAAGAAATTGTGTGAAGAAAATCTAGTTTGAAATCTGTAAGCAATCTGCTCTTACTTGATGAGAATTTAATTGTTATTTCTTTAGCCATAAACTTACCGAGACTGTTTCTATAACCTCTAGTTAATACCGAAGATATTATCTATTACTGAAGTTTTAAAGTAAGATTATAATCTCTCCTTAATTGAGCTAGACAGCGCAATGAACTGTGTTTTGTAAATACATATTGTCTGAAGTGTATGTGGCATGTCTTTTCTGTAAATATTGATGAAAACCTGTACTTACTACTTCTGCATTTTGTCCTTCTGATCACTTTTCAGTGTGGTGTTAAATAAATGGTAGCTGCCAGTCTTTTATTTTCAGTTAATATTGCATATTTAAATTTGCATCTAAGTGCTTTCTGTGTCAAGTGGAGGCAAAGAAGTTGGCTATTATGAATACCATGCTGCTTTTTTCCACGTTTTAATTGAGTTCAGAATTAGTGCTTTTCAGTACTCTCAGTATTCATGTATAGAAGGGGTGTCAGTTGATTTTATTCCCCATCAGTGTGAAACTGTTTTCGGCAACTGTATTAACTATGGAACAGTTAATTGCTGCTGTAAATAGTGTTTTCTCTGTAGTCCACTAAGGATGCATTCATGCTTACATTCAGCTTTATGCACTGTTTGGCAGATCCTTCTCAGAGAGTTACGCTGAGTTGCACCTCTTCTGGTGCATCAAGTAAGAGTTGTGTATTCATGCAGTTCTTCATGGGATTCTCTTTTTATGATAAATAATTTTTCCACTCCTCAAATAACATCATCCCCTCAGCTGGGTTGTTCACTTAGGAAGAAGTCTACCAAGGTAAATGATTTTTGTCTCTGTTGCATATCTAAGTGCATAATTTAGTGCATCATAATGAAAATTTTGATTGGGACAGACTCTGTAAAGCCTTCAAAAGTAGTACAGGATTGCATATTGTGAGTCAGTACTGGTCAGGAAAAACAGTAGGGCTATTGTTTGACCATAATCTGGTTTGGTCCTCTATCATGCAATGAATGTATATGGTGATAAGCACGTAACCATGCTTCAGGAATGGTGCTTGTGTGCTGGGTCCCAGGATGCACTCTCCTGGTCGATTGCTGGGAACAGGCTGTACGTGCCTTCCCTGGGATGGGAATTGCTTTCAGTAATAGTAAAAGAAGCACCTCAGGAAATACCCAGTTCTCTGTTTTGTACAGTTTATGAAAAAAGCAGATGACCACATAGCTCCATAGCTGAAATACAGTCTCCTTCCTACCTCCTCTCCTATTTGAGGGTGTTACTAAGTTTAGTCAAAAAAGGAATATTAAAATGTGATTCCTCACCTATTATCTCAAGTGAATATGACTATGCTGGTTTTTCCTCTTTTGCTTTTGAAATACATAGTTACAAAAATCCAAGGTGCCACAATGATCTTAAATGCCTGTCCCTGCCTGTGGAAATAATTTGCCTATCCTGCTGTCACCTGCAGGGAGTGGAGGGTTTGGGAGTGGTAATGTCTCTAATTAATACTCTAATAGAAAATTTATGGAAAGCTGAACAGCACTTGCCTACCAAATGAATGTTGGTGCTGTTACCTTTGTTTATTCTTGCTTTAACAGCTGCTTGTGCTGTATGTACCTCTGGAACCAGGACAAAGTTGGCAACAGCTATGCATGGAAATTGGTGAAAATTCATGAAAATTGCACAGGCTAAACGTACATTTCTCAAGTTATTTGATTTCCCAGTTAAACATAATTGGGTTAGGAGGAAAAAAAAAAAGCTGCTCCTTGTAAAGGCTCTTCTGCGTCACCTCTTGAGCACTGCAGTTCACACTGGAGCTCTGGGGAGCTGGTGGGGATGCAGTTGCCTTTGGGTTCCGCTCTCAGCATGGCACGTACGCCTGGAGGGATTGGGAGGTACCTGAGGCAGTTCTTCCTCTGCTTCCGAGAGCTGGCCAGACAGATCTTTAAATGTTGACAGCTGTTCTTTGAAAGTGAAAGATTTTAGTGTTAGCAGGGGTCTAAGCAGAGACTGCTGCTACAGTCTGCATTATACTGGGCTTCAGGCAAATGGATGAGGGCAGACGGAACATACTAAGGGTCATTTCCAACTTGCCACAGAGGGTCTTGCAAGGCTGCATAACCATCCTGAACTCTCCTGCTGTGTAGAGCCCCTGACAGATTTTTTCTGGCCAGCATGTTTCTGATCTCCCACTGGGTCATTTAGTCCCTGGCTGAGTGCTCGCAGAAGCTATGGCAGGTTTTCCACTGAGGACCTGTCCTTTACCACCAGCAGAGCCTGCATGCACAGCCTGTGCCAGGCTGCCACCCTTCCTGCCCACAAGTGTGAAGGACAGCAGGTAAGGGTTGACAGACTTTGCTTGGTCTTTCCTGGTGCCTCTGGGTGCTGGTCTTTACAGAGTGACAGCTATAAAATTAGATAATCAGTTAATCATTGGTAAATTAGGCTCGTGTCTTTGTGGAGAACAAATACAGTATTTATGTAAAAGTTGTTACGAGTTTTTCTCTTTCTAATTAGCAGAAATAGATGCAAAATGAATGATGATTAGGCAGCTGATGAATTCAGTAGTACAATTTTGCCTAAAGCTATGCCCCAGTACTTAATGATGGATGGTCTGAGCAATCAAAGAAGCCTATTTATATAATTTATTTATGAAAAAAAAAGTTAGACATTAAGCAAGATGTCTAACTGTGTATATTACAAGTATATGAACTTTAGTGTCTGAGAAAACCTTTCTAAAATTTGGTAATATAAGTATTTTAAAGATTACTTTCTGTAATTATTTATTTTCAATTTACTGTAGTTTCTGTTGACTTTTGGGTTTATATGAAAGGCTATTCTTTAACTAATAGCTAATGAAGTCTTAAGCATTCCCTAGAAATGAGAACCACACAGCAATTGCACAGATGAATGTAATTTTCTTTCTCCTTTTGGGTAGTCTGAGACAGAGGAGTGGAGGAAATGACAGAGCCTTGGGTGTCTGCTCTGTGAGGCTTTAAGAAAATGCAAGTCATGATGAGCAGCTGCCTTGCATGCAGCCAGTTGGGAAGGCTAAACTGATTAGTCTGTAAACACTAGGAGATGGTAAGTGTTGGTGTCCAAGGAACTGTGACAGTCATCAGATTGTGGTTTATCTCAGGCTGTCGTTTGAATGATGGCTCTCCCCCACAGAAGCAGTTCTATGGCTTTGCAGAGGTATAATGTGAGCCCAGCCTGATGGATCCACAGCTGCTCTAAGCAGCTTCCTGGTTCTCTGTTTTGTACAACCAACCCTGGGCTTTTCACAAACAAGACTGTTATTTTCTTTTCATCGACCAGGAATTACAAATACAAAATTTACTGTGCTGGCAGAGAGGAAATTGGCACTTGCCCATTTGCAGAAGAATATTAGACACCAACAGAGAGTCCCTTGAGGACCAAGCGTGGGGCCTGCTTTCAGGAGCAGCAAGTGGGTGCTTCCCCTACCATGTTTGCCTGGGGCAGTAGCAAGGTTACATTTTGCACTTTGCGCTCAGAGACGGGTCACAGGAAAAGGCATTCCTGTAAACAGAGGGACTTCTAAACTGCTGCAAGAGCAAGAGATGATCCTTTCTGCTCTAGCTCAGTGATGCCCTCAGAAGGGAATGCAAGATGGGCAGTGAGCATGGCAGTGCTTGGTGGGTACAGTCACCTCCACCTCCAGGTTGTGGCAGATGTTCTTCAGCCAGGCAGCTGAGGGCACACACAGCCATGCATGCAGGACCTGTAGCTCATCTCTTGATTAAGGTTCCGTAGCTGCACTGCCTATGTGAAGTTGTATATAAAACCCACACTCGGTTTGTTTCTTCAGTGCTGCAGACAGGAAAGGAGCTTCTACCTGCACTACATGTGGTCTTCCTAGCTATTTTAAGTTTTAGAGCTATTTAGCACCTAGTCACAGGATCTTCTGCTACAAGTCCATGTCAATGGCAAGAATAAGGGATTTACTTGCATGTGTAGAGCAGGGGAGCTCCTGCAGTCTCATATGTCCCAGTAAAGGCTGCCATTTTTCACAGCAGATACCTTTTCCTTCTGGGTGATGAGCAGGCCCTTCATTCTTAAGATTTTCTGGAAGACTCTGAGCCACCATCACCTGGACAATAAATTTTTATTTCAGTAAGGGTCAGAGGGAGCAGTCTGAAGCTCTGAAACCCAGCCGCAGTGGATCTCCTCCCTACAACCCCCACAGCTGCAGATGAATCAGGAGGGGGTCAGAAGACCTGTTTCACAGATGCTGCCTGCTGAGAGATACAGACTATAAACAGTAAATGGAGATAAGTTAGAGAAGGCAAAAAGACAGCTATTATCCCCTTTACAGTAGAGAAAATCTTTAAACCAAGCAAAAGCAAAATTAGGAAGAATATGGAGGCTAGGGGTATATACAGATGTTATCTTAAAAAATTGTTCCTTCTTTGAGAGGTTATGTAGCAAAGAGGAAAAGAATTACAAGCAAAAACAAACAACAATCCAGAACAAGAATTTCTAGGGAACTTGCCCTGAACTTTGGAACAAAGGCTGAAGACTGGAATCTGGAGGATTCAGCAGAGGGCTGATAGAGGAAGAAAGGAATTTGTGGAGATAGCAATGAGATATGTAGAGTATCATGATTTTTTTTTTTTTTTTAATGACGTGGTTCTCTTCTGCCTTTTTTTTTCGTCATGAGTATTAAAAAATGGTTATATTTAAAACTGTTAGATAAATGTGCAACACCTTTTACCTTTGGTCCTCTCTATTACTTATGTTTAGAATGGCAATTTTTGCTACCGTCCTATGAATTGTATAAGAGCATCTTTCCTTTCCTTCTAGTTCTCTTGAGAGTAAACCATCCCCAGCATATCCTGATGAGGCAATTCAAAATACTTATATTCCTGGTATGAACTGTTTCTTTAATGACGGCCTGTAATGGTACCTCCATACTTGCTCAATGGAAAAGCATAGTTTCAGATACAGGCTTTGATTTAAAAGCTGTTGGCAGCTGCCTGGCAATAGGTGCATTTCTCTGCTTTCCTAGCTGAAGATTTGTATGAAATGTGACAATTAAGAAACCAGGTTTCCTGCTCTGGATGCAGTGGGCAACGCTAGTTGATCTGCAAGCTGGAAAGACGGTGACATTGGCTACTAGTTTGCAAGGATAAGAGACTATTGATTTCTGGCAAATAGATCATGGTAAGACAAACATTCATAAAAGCCACGCAGAGAGCATAATAATATTCAGCAGTGGAAATAAAAAATGCAATTGATTTACCATGCTGCCATAAAGCAGCACTCTTCCTCTCTCTACCCCAATAACAGGCTCTTCCCTGCTGCAGCATCTATGTCCGTGCACCTGTCAGGGAGCCGAGGGCACCAGTGGCTCAAATTGCCTGGAATTTGGCAGCCTGAAGGAGATGCCACGCACCTTGGCCTGCCTCAGCATTTATAAATTGCAGCGACACCATCCAGACCGGCTGCAGTGTGGTAAACCAATCTGGCTGGGGAACGCCAAGTTCTTGCCATTCCTGAATGCCCCCTGCCCTCCTACCCTCCCACATCTACTTGCCCCCAGCCCTTGTGCATGTTCTGTGCCCTCCATTGCACAAATGCATCTCCTGCTGGGGCTGATGCTTCCTTCTGTATAGGTGTTGTCCAACTGGGAAAAATGAAATCCGGATTCATGTTTTCAGTTGTTATTGTCCTGCATGAAAATTGAACCATTGGTAGCAGTCGTTTGGTGTATCATGGTTTTTTAAAAATTGAGTTCCATGACAGCTTCATATGGCAGAGGTATGGCAGCATTGTGCCAGTGGGATGCTGTTTCAGGTTGCTGTTTGTGTACCTTCTGTTCCACTTCCAGAATGTTAGGATCAATGTTGCATGATTTTGTGGATTTTGGATGCATTTTTCTGGTCTTCTAAATATTTAAGTGCTAGACTCAGTGGGAGGGATGTAGTTTTTTTTCAGCCTGTCAATGAAAACACAGAAATGAATGGATCTCAGTATGACTTTGTGAGCTCAAAGGGTCAAAGCTTGAAATGCTTGTACTTGAGACTGGGAAGCAATAGGTTCTTCCCATTTTTGCTTTACAGTAATCTTACATCCTTGCAACTCCCAGTATTCCCTTACCTTTTAATGGTACAGGCTTTTTTTTTTTTTTTT
>VZRN01004407.1:4138041-4265265 GCA_013397935.1 Dasyornis broadbenti | reverse complement strand
TCTTTTATTTGTTTAGTTTTTTTTTTTTTTTTTTTTTTTTTTTAAGCAGTGATGCCAACATATTCTACCCTTTTCATTGGCAAGCCAGCCTTTTGCGGTCTATTCTGTAGTAGTCACCCAATCTGCTTCATCTCATGTGACATTTCTGTCAGTTCTGGTTTGTCAGCCTGGCCTGTGGATTAGAGGTGGGGAAACCAGGATCATTATGGGATAAATATCCCCTTCTTCTGTCACACCCATACTGGAACTTGAGGACATCTTACTAGATCATGGCAGTGCCCTGTTGAAATGCAATTGTTTAGTAATGTCTCTTTAAGTCTTTGGCTCAGCCTTGGTTTTTATGCAAACTGCCTGTTGTGATATTGCTCTAAGCTGGCTGTGTCATTGCTTTAGAACCAGTTACAGCCATTACTTTGTCTTCTCTCACAACTGGAGATTTTTCAGCTTTTCAACTAGATTGCATTTATTTTGACTTCAAGTAATAAAAAAGAATTATTAGGCTTAGAATTTGGGGGTTGTTTTTTTCTTTTTTTCATGATACGGTCTAAAAATGGCTGAAGTGTGTGTGCACTAGGTAAAATACTGTATAGCTTCCAATACACCCTGTTAAAATCTGTACAGTGTTGCTAT
Organism: Dasyornis broadbenti; assembly: GCA_013397935.1. NCBI lineage: Eukaryota > Metazoa > Chordata > Aves > Passeriformes > Dasyornithidae > Dasyornis > Dasyornis broadbenti. Next base: position 4,264,635 of record VZRN01004407.1, on the reverse strand, counting down.
TTGCAGGTAATTAATGTTGTGGTATTATTTATGTTAAGTAAATTATTGCTGAAGTTTTAGTCTGTTGAAATACAAAACTGTAGAGAATTTAATGCTGACCTTCGTATATGAAATTAAGTATAATTATTAGATTTGTAGAAGACCTTTTGAATTAGCTAACATGTACTAACTCATACTTCCACTTGCCATGGACTGCTGAATTGATGTTATTTCCAGTAAGCTTGCTGGAAGTGGAAGAGAGCATTTACAAGAGGTTTCTGCCTTGCCATTAACACATATTTTTATTTGAAAGTGTTGTGTAAAATAAATCCACACAATATGCATGCACTCATGTGCATAGATGCACAAATAATATTAGAAAAAAAAATTCAGAGCTAATTTCTAGTAAGTAAAGACCTTAATGGCAGATCAGAGTACATTTTTGGAGGTGGCTGTAGGCAGGAGATGATTCCAAGGCTGGACTGGGGAGTGAGACAGCAAAAGCATTGGGTACAGTCAGCTGAAAATACTGTTCTTTCTCTTTCCTGCAGTGACTAGCAGCTTCAAAGATGGCAGATTATTTTTTGGTTTTCTTGTACAAAATCTAGCAAGTGAGTTTTCTCTCAGTTGTAAAAAATTCTTACATGTACAACACACCAAATGAGGATATAGATTGTCTTTGCAGAAAGATTGCAGGAGCAGTTTTTAGGTTTTTGTCACTACTTCTAACACATAACTTGAGGGGTTTTTTATAAAAATGTTTTATACGAATTTGCTATACTAGGTCAGTTTGCCCTCAGCTTGCTTTTTTAGCCAACAGCATCCACCAAGTGACTCTAAACCAACAACTAGTATACTTCTAAATGCTGCGTGTCTGAAAACTAAAGCTTTCTTCCTCCTCTTATGGCAAAATTGCAAAATCACTTGGTTTACACTTCATGAACATTCTGGTTTTTCACCTAAATTGTTGGCTGCCATAGCTGCTGCATGAAGCAGCAGTACTGAGCCCTTGGATTACAAGGAACCAGGAAGCATTTGCTCTATTCCAAGGATGCCATGCTGAGCTGCACCATGTTTCAGGGCTGTCTCAGGGTCTGGTTCAGGAGCCTCTTTAGTCTAGACATCCATTTCTGCTACACTTTGTAAAGCTTACTTTTGCCTTGCCACCTTGCACGTGTAGAGCTAGTGGCAAGCTGCAGTCTGCAGAGAACTTGGACTGCGTAAAGAGCTGCGTGCAGGGGTGAAAGCCATGGGCATGGTAAGGCCGGAATGGGTGAGCACTGCTACTGCCTCAGGCTGGGCGCTGGAGAGGCCTGAGCACTTCCTCTGAGGTCTGCTAGAAATAAGTTGGTGCCAAGAGGACTTTGCACATGGCTGGAGGTGCTCACTATTTTGAGCTGAACTGAGTAAGAGAACAGCAGCAGTGCTCAGACTCAGGAAGAGCAGAGGACTTCCCTATTTGCTGGTTGAGCCCTTTGTTCATATTATCTTCTGTCTATTCCGCTATTTTCTGTAGGGATTTGCAGTAGTGGCAATTACTGTATGCAGCAGGTCTAGCTACACTGGGGCCTCCTGCAGAAGCGTGCTGCTATCCCTGTCTCCATTTCAGACAGGACAGATTTAAGAGAAAACAAAGAAGCGTATGCTAAGAGTCTTCTCAGAAGTCGTAAATTTCCTCCTGCACCCAGGTCTCTTCTGCCTCGTGGCCTCCTCATGTATAAGGGGGTTTGCAGACACTTCCAGGCTGTCAAATGTGCAAGGAGATGTTTATGGCAGAAGGGAGGTAGTAGTTGTAGGACCTAGCTCATAGTGTCCTTTTGTTCATTTGCTTCAGCAAGCAGTTTTATAATTATTACCACTTCTTTAATCAATTCCACTTGGTGTGGATTTAGGTACCAAGTGCTTAGTGTTGGTTGCTCAAATCTGGAAACAAAGATTTTACAACTGGACTGTCTTGAACATTTGATGTATGGGAAGACACTGCTTGCTCCTGATTTTTATGATATCTTTGCAGATACAGCTGAGCTGGTTTGGTGTGAGCAATTTGAGCTTTACAAATCAAATGTACCACGATACAGGCACAGCTGTCTTGGTGCTCTCCAAGCTTGAGCCAGCAGCCAGTGTTGCTCTACATCACAGTATCCTGTTTTCAGATTTGAGCAATGGCTTTACTGCAGTTACATGCTGGCCAGCATGGCACACCCTTGGAATGGGAAGCAGAGAATGGAATTCCATTGTGGCACAGGTGTTACAGGTTTTGGGAAGTTTTCCTGCCTTGTCAGTTACTTATAATCAGTAATCCTAAGAGTGTATTGGAATATCCAGTTTCCCACTAATCACTGGCTCTCTTTTTCCCCCTGTCCCTCTTCCTTACATAGATACATAAAGTCACAACTGTTTTCAGTTTCAAAAAGCAGATAAGAATAATTAATTTGATAGTTCTTATCTAAAGAAAAATACAAAGCTTGCAACAACTTTACCAAAACCCATTTCTTCATATGTCGCTGGGCATTTACATTTTTATATGTGGCCTTAAAAATACTATGCATCTTCTCTCTTTATTCATTTAATTACAAGCCTTTTGAAATACTATTTCATGTTCAAGGGTTTGCATAGTGCATAGCACAATGGACTTGAAGTCTTGGCAGGACCTGTGGTTTTTGCTGTAACACTTTTTTTTTTAATACTTTTTATTCCCACTTCAAGCTGTAGTTAAGTCATTCTGCCCCAAACTCCAGCATCCCCTTTAGACTGCATATTGTCCTCAGGGTACAGAATAAGACTAGCATAGAAAAAGCTTAACGAAACGTATGCCTTCTCTATGTCCTCTGTGGTGAAAGTGCAGTCTCTCCAACCTGGGTCGATACTGCATGTGAGCTGCATTCTCTTGTGTATAAATACACCGTGTTAAAAAAGGAAAAGCACCGAGTGCAGCTTGCTTTCTAGTGTGTCGATTCTCTTCTCGGAACTGATGGGGCAATTCCTTTCTCCTGAGCTCACTGCTCCTGGGTGAGGCTGAGGACAATGTGCCTTCTCCTGCCCTTCTCTGCCAGTTGGAGAAATCCAGCCTTGGCACAACAGATTGGGGAGGATCTGCTCTGCCAGGAGAGAGATTCTGGTGAGGTTTGTCATGTTACTTGCTGTGCATCTTTCCTGACTTGCCATGTAATTAGAGAGATTTGTAAGCTGTCTCCTTTCTACTCCAAGAAAACCCATTTGTGGAGATGTCGTTGGTATTCATATGCTTAGGCAAGATAGAGTGGGCTGGTTTGTTTTGCTTTTTGCTCCTTTTTTTTTTTTTTTTTTTTTTTTTTTTTAAAAATAAATGCATGTTTTAGGGAGAGAAATAATTCTAAAACTTTGGGGGGGGTTGGACAGAAAAAGTGAAACTGGCATGATGCACAGGTGTTCAACAAATGTTACCAATGAAACTTTCAACAAATGTGAGAAAATTAATCACTATGTATATATATTTTAATGCAGTTCAGCAGCCAAACCAGGGTGAAGCACCATTTGTTTGTTTTATTTCTTGCTGACATAAAAACCAAAACAAACTCAATTTGATGAGAGAAAATGTCTCAGACACATTGTTTAATGATTTTTCTTTTTAATGACATAAAAAAATAAAAATATTGATTCCTAAAGCACAGATCCACAAACCTGGGGGGTGTGCATGTAGACAGTCTCTCAGTGAGCGCAGTAGTCATGCAGGAATCAGAAAACCTGCGATCCATTTCCCATCTCTCAGAAGAACTCCTTATTCTACAGGCTCCAGGCTCTGCAGAGCATCTCTCTTGATTCCTGGTCTTGGGGCCTGTGTTTGGGGCACTTTGGGAAATAAAACACTTGGCTTACAGCCATTTCACTTAAGTCCTTTCATGTAAGGTGGGAAACATGTCAAACAAAGGAATCAAGTCTTACTCTGAATATTCTGGAGTGCATTCGAAGATAGCATAGATTTCAACATCATAGTTTCCTAGTATCCAGTGCCCCTTTTCATGTGCAGCTCTCTGATGTTTGTCATGCCAAGACACAAAACAAATCTTTCTTTTGTATGTTTTACTTTGTTTTACTAAATACTGCTTTATAGTATCAGAGCACACAACAGTTATTTATGGGAAACGTATAAAAATAGTTGTGTCAGGTCAAAAAGTCTGCCAGAAGAAGCTTTATGTTTCATTCTTGGTAACAGAGATTTTGATTAATTTTCTTCTCTTGGTTGATTTTTTTTTTTTTTTTTTTTTCCTCCAGAGTTACTATGTCCTGGGTTAGACTTCCTTGAAGTGTTTTCAGTAGAGAAAGGCAACAAGCAACTGTCAAAACCCCCAGTTCTAGTCAGAAGTTGTCATGAATATCTGCCTGTACCTGAAAGCAGCTTAATCCTTTTTTGAAATTGTAGACTTTGCCATTTGGTTTAAAAAGTAAAAATATGGAAGTAGTATTGATGTGAACTGCTCCACTGGTTTTATGGCACGGGTGTAAGATTGTGGTTGGGTCACCTGAGGAGGCAACTGGATTATTTATAAAAGGTGACCAAGCAGCGTTGTTGCCACAAGCCTTTTAAACTTTGAACAGAATTTGAGAAGAATCTGTGGCTTGAAAAAGACCAAAATATGTTTGACTGATGCAAGGAAGAAGTGAGAAATTGTTAAGGGAATAGGATCTTTCTGGATTCCTTCTGAAATCTGGGATAAACTGCTCTTCATCATGGGTTGTAGGAAGTTTCCATCTTGGGATGTTAGTAGTTCATTTCTTCTGTCTGTGTTTTGTCATTAATATTTGGAGTGAATGCTACACCTTTGAGTAGTTTCTATTTAATGTGCATTTAGTACTATTTTCATTATTACTATTTTACCAGTAATTTATGTGACTTAGTTAACGATTGCAATGTGATTCTTCATCGCTATCACAAATAGTTTGTGTCCCTAAAGGAATGGGAATGAAATGTCATAGCAACAGATGTGTAGTTCTGAAAATGTAATACATTTTTAGAAGGAACACTTAAAGAAAGACAGAAATCCTGATCCTGCTAAAATTGGACTGTGCCTTCACATGAAGTCAGGAGGCCCAATATAAATGGGTAGCCCAGGCCTGTGTACCCATTTTTAAAAGGCAGTTAATTTATAACAAGAAGCTGTAAAGCACCAACCTGTGCTGGGTCTCAGGGCTACAATCCACATGTGGTGTTGCCAAAGATTGTTTGTTTATGTGCAGAGATCTCCGTGATAGCAGTATCTCTTGGCAGCCATTGGAAACTGCTGTTATTAAAAACCCTACATTTCTCATTAGAACAACTCCATTGTACATATTGTTTAAATATAGATTACTAATGAAATGCCTTTTTATTGCTTTCCCAGTGAATACTTTCAGCGTAAAGTTAATTTGTAGTGTTATGTAAATTCTGTTTAACTTCAATCAAGTTTTTAATTATGTTTTTACCACGGTAATTCCCATTTGATTTGTCATCTCCTGTTAGGTATTTAACATTGCAGAGGGTGTTTTTTTCTTCTTTTTTTTCCCCCTCCTGTTTTAGTCTTTGATGTCACCTGGAATAGAGCTTCACTCTAAAGCTGCGTAAGTTTGATTTCCTTTCATTCAAGTATGAGTTAATGAAGAATCACTACAGAAAACCAATATTGGAAATGCTTTATTGTTATGGTATTGATTAGAAAAAATAAAATTAAACACACAGAACTACCACTGAGAAGACATCCAGCTATTTCATTTGCTTCCTTCCCTTTACCTTTCTTTCAGTTTCTCCAGTTCACTGAACCTTTGCTGCTGACAGCCCTTGGATTCCATTTAAAATGTCAGTTGCTACTTAACACCTGATGACCACTCAGTCTGTGGCTGCCTTGCATAGATACCAATTGTTCTCACAAATGTTTGCTTGCCCACTGAGCAGATAAATGGACCTTCTTTTGGCAAATTGTCAGCACGTTAATCATGTCTGAGATAGGACTTGCCAGGCAGCGTCTCAGGTCTAGATAGTTATTTTTGGTTGTAGATACATATTTTTTTAATATCTTTTTCTGATGAAATTAAGTGGAAGTAGTTGAAGTTGAGTCTGTCTGAGAGGTCATGGCAGAAAAACTTCTTCAAAAAGATGTATGATATTTCATGTATTTATGTAGAAATTTTCTCATATACATGTGAAAAGATGGAGATTAGTTTTGTACAACAGTGGGGGGTCTTTTAATTAAAATACACAGTCTTTTTTTTTCTGAAATCAGGGCTTCCTTGAACTCAGTAGTGATTTTTGCACAAAATTTGCTCATGCTGCAGTAAAAACCATGTAAAGGATTTGTGACGCATTCTGAATTCAGGTACACTTGAAGTAGCTCAGTTGGATACTCAAAATTAGCAGCAAAATCTGAAATATTTGCCTTGGGACTATACTATTAAAAATAAATTAATTGCTATCTTAAATTACTTCAAGGATATTTGCATACTTGCAAGTTTATTTCTGGAAGATTGGGATTGTAAAGACCTTAACAATATGCTAACTGTCCTGCTTGGGAACAAGTACTCGTGATACCTAGCTACAGCCTTTATTTAAAAGTGCACTTTTGAGCTATTTGCAAAATACTATTCATAATATGCTTGTACACTTTACATCCTCAGTTCGTGCTGGTATTCCAGCATTGTCTGATAATACCATCAATTTGCAGCTCTCCTACAGAAGTGAAAGGCGAAGAAATAATCGACTCTCCCTCTCGAAAAATCACATTTCATATGTAACTATTACAATGTATTTGATTGAGATGGGAATTGTGTTACTTTCTCATGGGAGTTGTTTGAATTTCCACTGTTTAAAAATCAATTCAGCTTGATGAGTGGTGGATTCAAGCAGTGGAACCCATCAGGATGATTTCATATCACCAGTTGCACCCTATTTAATCTTTCTTTTGGGAGATAATTAAGTTGAACTCATTAATTTGCACACATGTTGAATGTTTCCATCAAACTTGGCTTTCTCCACCCTCACCTGTCCTTCCTTGCCCAGGTGCATGGCACTGCCAGCAGCCTGAATGGGGCCATGCACAGGTGACTGTGATCTCCTTACATGGGATATAAATTTTTCCTACAGCTGAGGCCAAGTAGGAATCTTGGGCTCTGACTTTTGTATTAGGCTGCCAGGCATAAAGATCGTTTTTCTTTTTTTTCCTAGTTGCCTAAGATAGAATGGCTCAATCTTTAATGGTATGCGTGGTTCCCTTTTAAGCCACATACAAGGTGGTTTGGTTTTTCTAAAACAAGAATCTGTAAACCCTCAACCGGTTAGATTTCTATGGGCTCTGAATGCATTCGGTACTTTGTCAATATGTTGGCAAAGAAATGCTTGCTTTTGGTGAGTGATTTTCTGCATTGCTTTTGACATCTAGGTTGAAGATCCTTTGAAACAATGGTATTTTCTTAAGGTAATGGAGAGCTGGTAAAAAGCCCTCATATACAAGGGCTGACCATCTCTGTTTTCTTTCATGCCTAGAAAAGCTGACTGGAGCCAGTCCTCCCTACTCCCAAAATGATGCTGGTTGTGAGCAGATGCTTTCTGTTGGCCTCGTAGACATTTCAGAAGGCACAGCAGTGCCTGGTTTGCTCTTTGGTAACTGATTGCCCTGAGTGTCTGAGCAACGATGCCTGTGGTGGGAGCTCTTCTGTTTGTTGTGCACAGCAGAGTCCATCTGCCAAGCAACAGACCCAGAAAAGACCTGCATTTCACTAGAAATGTCTTATACTAGCAAAGTAGATTAATATTCTCTGATTTACCATCCTTCTTGTTGGCTAGTAAAAAAGTGGTGTGTATTTTACTGTATTTAGCTAGCTTCTAATACTCTGGTGTCACAATCCAATCACAAATAAGCTTTTTTTTTCCTTTGTCTATCTAAAATTTTCTTGAGTCTGAAATAGAAGTCTAGGTCCAAGTTCCTACAATGGCATCTATAATTTACAAAACATGTATGCTCCCAAAAACTCCTAAAATGAATTGTTCCGGATTTTGCTGACACTCAGTAGTGTCTGTTGTTGGGACACATAATCACTTAGAGAAGAAAGGTGTTTTGACTTTTAGGTCTTGATATCTTATTGGTTGCATGGGTGCTACGAAGAAGAAACTGAAGTTGCAGGGGTGCTACATCCAACACTATGCTGAGATTACAATGCAATTAGAGTTAGATTATAAATCTCAAAATAAAAAAGTGTTGTTTTCTTCCCTTGAAATTAACACAAGGTTTTAAAATCAAGAGACATGACAGCACTGTGACATATGCCTGCTGGACTGGTAAATCACTGAGGATATTTCTAACTCATGTTCATGTGCTTGAAATTGTTCTAAGACGTTTCAGACATAAAAGAAGTGCACAAAATGCATGCAGTACTTCACCAGAAAGTAGTTTTATCCAGTAAAATACGTTGTTAAGGAGATGACAGTTAAACAGAAATTCATCTTTTGATATTTTTACAATATTGCGTTGATTGTTAATGTATAGGAGATGTAAATGCCATTATTTCCTACTACTTTTCCTTTGAAAAGGACCTCCGTGAAGATGAATAGAAACCAAAAATTTGCCACAATTTTTTTAATATACCCAAAGAGATAGATAAGTTTTTGCCATGTCATCCAAACTTTTTTTTTTTCCACTCCTTTCCAAAGGAGTGAGGTCTTAACTAGTTGTGTGGCTATTTTTCCTATTTCCTTAAGTAAGTAGTTCAGTATAGGTGGAGCTGGAAGGGCTTGAATTTTTAAGCTCTTGTCTAAAGTGGAGAGACAAGGCCAAGCAGAAGGGAATGCCATTAGCACGCAGTGACAGTAGCAGCAGAGCTACTTAGACAGCTGCACGTGTCATGTCATGTACTCGGGTCCCAGTCATGCTGCTATTTCTGTCTCGTTAGCACAAATCACAGCATCTACTTTTCGTGAGCCTGTGTGTGCACCTTGGCGTATCTAGGGGCACTTCCTAATTCGAGCGCGTTTACAAGGGATGCTGACAATTCAAAGTCCAGTAATGAGCTATTCATTTTACTGCAGAGCACAAGGCAGTGCCACCAAGCCCACATCTGGCCAGGAATCAGACACCTGGCTCCTTTGTAGGCATTTGGGAATGGTACCATAGCACTCATCTGGACTCGGAGACCAGCATTTCCTACCAGACAATATCGCTGTGTAAGATGTTTGTATAGAGCAAGTCAGGCTAATTCAGGGAAGATACCTAGAGGAAAATCCTCAGTCTCCTGGTTGTAATTGCTTCAGTGGCCACATACTCTAGATACTGTCTTCTCAGATAACCACCAAACTCCAGGAGATGTAAGCATTGCTTACAATGAAGCTTATGGTGAAGTCATACATTTGGTATGATAACTCAAAGCAACTATAAATCAATATTTTGAATTAAGGTACTTTAAAAAATATAAAAACAGGCTAATGCTGGTTGATGTGGTGTTTCTTTTTTTTTTATTTTTTTTCTGTGGGTTTTTTTTTAATATATGCCCATGCTAAGACATCTTGTTTCTTGTACTTTTTTATTCTCACTTAGCTGGACCAGATTTTTCATTGTTTTCTGTAAAGTTCGTATTTTCAGTACAGTAGGCATATGTTGTAATTCAGAAAATAATTATGTAAAAGCATTGATACAACTTAGTTGTTGGTAACTTGCATTTTAAGAAGACTTATTATCTGCTTAGCTGTCAGTATTCCATTCTTTGTATGACACATTCATTTCAAGAATTCCTGAATTCTGCCCATTGTTGCTAAGGCTGTCCTGTGTGTTAGACAGAGCTCCAACTACACCTGCAATCGTGTATGAGTGTGCATATGGAGAAACAAGTCTTTTTGAAGTGAGAGTTCGTGTTGGATGCTCAGAAATATATCCATAGGATTTTTTAATTCTGTTTACAAATGCAGTATATTTCTTGGTTTATGAGTTTGCTACACGTTTGCTGTTTGAAAAATAATGCACATATTGACTTGCTTCAATAGTAACACTAAATATCAGCTTACATTTTTAACAAGGTATGAGGCTCATAAACAGGCATAAGCCAAACATAGTCAGTATATTGACTTAATACTTCTCATATGGATTTTCTCAATATCTTTCATCTTGTTCAAAATAAGGGAAATCAGAGTTAAGTTTGTCTGTCCTTAACCACCTGTCTTGTTTTCTGTGGGGACGTATGTCCTGGTTTTCTGTAGTTTAATTGTTTTATCGATAAGGATGAGAAATAGAGGAAGATTTTTTTATTATTATTATTTTTGGATGAGACAAGATAGAGCAGGCCAGTGAGTGCTGGAGAAGCCTTCCCAGGACAGCAGCTGATGTGGTCATCACCAAGACAATTGCTATTGCTGGTGTCTGACCTTCAGTGTTTGTAACACTGTGCGTGAACAGTTGACATAAGAGTGGCTCCTATGTCTGCTGCCACGCTTTCAGGCTTCCTAGTTAACAGCTGCTGAAGACAGCTATCTTGCTTTCTAGAAATACTGAATCATGATTTAATCTAGCAAATAAACATTCAGTAATTATATTTCTTGATGACACAGTCAACTGATAACAGGCACCTTGAACCATGACTTGTTTAGTTCCGGATTTGAAATTTTTCTCACAGTAGCAGTATGAACTGCAACAGAGATGTGTTGTTTTGCAAAGGGAGCTACGGGGAAAAGATGGTATTGAAGAAAATCAAATTTTTTGAAATGAGTTAGGCTGATGTCTTTTGATGTTGCTGCCTTTTGTTCTGTAACGGTGATGCCAGCAGCAGGCCGTAGGTTGACAAGAGAGGGTGGAAGCAGCAGTGTGGGAAGATGTCTCTGAAATGGAGGCACAGAAGTCCAGTTGTAGTGCATCTTTTATAGGGTTGTGTATGTGTACATGTGTCTTGGCTAGTGAGTCACTGGCACCAGAAAGGGCAGTGGCCAGACTTGTTGAGCTCTGCTTGTACCACTACATGTTTAATGAGACTAAAGAGGAATCCAGTTGCTGTCCTCCTACTCCTTCATCTTGAAATAAGCAGCAAGGGTATCCTTGCCTCATCTCCAGGAAGAGTAAGTCAAACCTCCTCCAAGCCTCCTGTGTAAGAGATGGAATAGACTAAACCCAATTTGTTTAAATAATCTGCGGCGAAGCCCTTTCTATGGAAATAGTTGTTTTCACATCTTTGTCTTGGAAACCACTGAAGCATCCCACAGGGTTTGGGTTTCTGTCTTGGTACTTGCTGTGCACACAGGCAGTAAGAGCCAGGCTTAGCTCTAATCAGCTGTGATTCATTGTGCCATTACCCCACAATGTCTAATACTGAATAGATTTGAAACCTTTGGTACATCTTCCTTTGTTGGTTTGTTTCCACAATTCACTTCCATTAATTTCCGGGGCCTTAGGGATCTTTGTTTTTGTGTTGCTGATGCTGGCCCTGAACTCACAGGCAGACACGCAGCTGGTTACGCCTCTGCCTGCCAGGCTTCAGGAGCAAATTCCTTCTGCACAAGCGCGCAGCTCACTCAGCCCTCTCTCCACTGCCGTCTGGATTACGGTTTCATTAAGGTCTCATACATATGTGATATTTTAACTCAAATGGGATATAATAAATTTCATCTGAATAAGCAGTGCCTTTTATGTGTCATAAATTTTGCCTTTTCCTGTCCCCACTAATACGCTTCCCCCCTGAACATTTCAGTTCTATGCTGATAAACTCCTCGACATTTAAATAGTACTGCGGCAGGCTCGAGGTGGAGAAGTGGGTCACGCAGAGCTATCAGGAGAACCGTGACTTTTATAACTGGCTGAATGGGAAGCTGCCGGCTACTCAGATTTCTGCGAGGTTGACTGCCATTGCTGAAAGGGGAGAAATAAAGCGTGCTTTCATTCTAAAAGCACTTTGCACACATGAGTTAACCTTTTCAGGGCTCTGGTGTGAGGTGGGTAAATGTTGTTGCTTCAGGTGGAGAAACTGAGGCAGGAGGCTTGTGTGTCCCATTCTCCTGCATGGCTGGGGTTGAGTGCCTGACTGTTCTTGGGCTCACATCACAGCCACAGCCTTAGCTGATATGATACAAGTTTGGCCCTTTTCTGCCATACTGCTGCCATACTGCAGGGTCTGACACTCTAATGGAATGAAACTTCCAGTACTGTTACTTGGTAGCTGAAACTGAAAAATGTTTATCTGCTGTCTCAATGTACCCTGGAGTGGTCGGGTTGGCTTCTTTGCTTTTCTTCCTTTTCCTCCCTCTTTCCTCCTCAGTTTTTTGCCCAAAATAGTCCCACTTGCTGGAAAAAAAAAAAAAAACCAAAACCAAATCAACGGATAAATTGCATTTACTGAAGTTCTACAGAATTCCTTCTGCTAGAAAAAGCAAAAACTTTCATGTTGTAAAAAACCGAAAATACTATACTTTCTGACTTCATCTTAGTAGACTTCTAATTGCCTGTAGTATACATATCTGTAACAAGCTTTTAAAATGTGTTTATGTGCTATATAATCCAAGAATGATCCAAGTGCACTGTGGCTCAGAGATCCCTGCAGTACTGAATGATTATTAGTCAGAGTGGAGAGATCAGTTTAGAAGATTGCTATTATAATTTCTGGGGGCCCTAAAATGCGTGGAAGTATTTTATGTATATACACTTGCATACTAGATTTTTTGGAGTGTGTCTTCTAATTTGTTGAGTGTCTTAGTGGTTTGTGCAAATTAGGCTTTTTTTCTTTAAAAAGTAGAAATTCCCTCTGAAATAACGTTACTTAAAAAGCACATATGATTATTACATGACTTTCTTGCTTAATTTTGCGTGCTAAAGGAAAGCTATAAAGGTCATTTGGTGAGCAATTTTATCTGGGATTTTCTCCTAGTAGTTAAAACCACATGACGTTAATAACTATTTACATAATCCCTAAAAACTGGTAGGCAAATTGTGCATGTGGAAACATGAAAGGTAGTGTAAATAGGCAAGTTGCTTTATCCCGAGATGTGTGTTTTGACTGTAAAGCTGTGTAACCAAAGATTGAAAAAAGGTATAATTATAATCCATTTCTTTTGTCTTAAGGAGTTGGTGAATTGTGTGTCCTATTCTAGGAAATGGATTTTTGTTTTTCTGAGTGAATCTATAAAAACCCCTGGAAATCACTGTCTTTTGGCAGTTAGCCAGGTAGTTCAGTAAACAAGCTGGATTGATTATCTGAAAGTTATTTTTTATATTAATGTTGGATTTCAGATACATAGTGTCACATAATTGACCTTCATGTCTCCTGAGTTCAGTTGTGTAAGGTATATTCAATCCTGTATCCACTTCCAAAGTCAGAGAAAAATGTATTTTTTTTTTAAATATAGGCAGAGCAATCTTATTTTATAGTAATGAATCCTGTTGGCATCCTCAAATAGAAATTAAGCCTCAGTGCCTTCCATGAAACCCAAGTGTCCTTCAGCAGAGGTCCTGAAAATAAACAACCAACAAGCAAGCATCATGGGTTTTTTTTGTTTTTTTTTTAACAGATGCATGAGATGAGCAGGTATTGAATTGTTTGTTCATTGCTGAGAAGGGAAACATGCTGCTCCAGCTCGTGCCTCACCAGTGGAAGGCCTGGTTGGAACAGCTGGCTGCTCAGCTTAGTTCTTGAGGTAAATCCTCTCCTTTCACCTCCTACCCAAGTCTAAAATGGCTGGAGAGGATTCCTTTAAGGATAATGAAAAATAAAATTGCTGCTTTTTGTTCAAGCAGAGAATTAAAAAAATGAATGTTAGCAAAGGATGGGAAAATTCTCAACAGCATAAAGATAGCATGGGGGGAAGGTTTATCTAATTAGCAACCGTGTTGCCTGTGGACTGGCTAAAACATCAATCTCTGTCTTAAAATGGCTTTGTGAATGTTTCCTGCTAATGAGAAGCAACTTCAGTTCAGTGTTTTAAGGTGTATAACTCCTGTTTTGATGGGCAATGTACATTGAAAATGGAATGAGCAATAGCAGTGGATGTGATAATAATGCTGGTGTCAATTCCCAGCCTTGCTCTTGGTGTTGTGTTGATAATTGTATTAAAAACTTTGCTTTTTGGCATCAAATGATTGTTTAAACCAAGCTGATAGCATAATTTTCCATTTCCAAAGTTCCTAGCAATGCTAAATCCGTAAGAGATGGAAAATATAAATCAAGAATTTCAGAAGAGTTTAAGGAACAAATAATGTTATTTCATGATTGTCATGGAAGTTTGGATGGTTGGTTGACTATTATTGATCGTTTGGCTTTAAACACAGAAATAGCTATTTACATGTACTTGATTTTAACTTCGAGCCCTTAAAAATAATAAAAAATGGCTATTGAAACTTTACCCATCTACCAGGGCATTTGTGGCCTAGTAACAACAGAAAGAAAAATATATTGTGCTACTTTCTCATTTTATTATTTCCTGTATATACCTTACATCATTTGTATGTTGCTGCCCTCTTTTTTCCCCCACATTACATTTATAAGTCACTTTCTCTTCTAGCAGTAGCTAGCATTGTATTTTCTGGATGCCACAGAAAACAAATAATTATTGTACTTCTTTTCAGGATTAATAAAACTATTGGGAGTTTCTGTCCCTCTACTTGAGGAATGGTAGCAAAACTTTTAGTTTATTTTTAATTAGAATACCTTATGGGTTGGTTTAATAACAAACAAATCCCAAAACAACGGGAAAAAGATCTTTAGCCCCCCAACCCCCAGGAAAAAATCCCAAACCAACCTGCCACACGTATTTACTGGGTGTGGTTTGTACAGCGGCCTGACAACAAAGCTTGCTTCAGTGCTCTAAGTTTTCATCCTGTATCTCCCAGTAACTCCCTATGGCTTTTGACAAGTGACTTGACCTCTGCTGGCCAAGCTGGCCACTGGCGAGCATGAGGCTGAATCCTCCCAGGCCTGTGGAAGTGCATCAGGTTATTCCACTCATTAACTGATTCCTGGAGGTAATATGTATTTCTCTCCATTTGCAAAAGGGGCATGGTCATACTTTCTGCCTGCCTCTCAGTGGGATCTGTGTGTATTAGTTACGTCTACAGCAGTGTGTAAGTGGTAAGGATGATTACAAAGAACAAGATGTGCAATTACACTGGAGGGGCAGCAAGCTGCGAGTGTCTTGTTACACTTACATAGCAGAGCAGCTGGCTGATGAGCTGTTCTGACCTCTGCAGTCAAACCAGATTTCAGCACAGTTGGCTCATTTGTGGGCTACTCTGGTTTCTCACGTCAGGACCTCTGTTTTCTAAAGGTGCCATCAGGTAGGGAAATACAGATGACAGCTACCCACTGGAGCTGTGCATTTGTGTTTGGCTTGCCAGAGCAATTTTCAAGCACTGTGGGTATGAGCACCTGTAGGTGACCGTCTTTGCCAGAAGGCTGTTCTTCCAGTAGTGTGCATCTTGATGCTCTGGCCACCTGCTTCTCTCATGACAGTCTTCACACCTTTGCTGGCATCACCTTCTGCACATGGGACTTGCTTCCTTCTAAGATTTTCCTTTCCATGCTTGCTCGGCTCAGATCCCGCTTAACAACTCAATACTTCTGCAGTGTCAGCAAGAAGTCAGTCAGTAATAACAGTCGTATTCATTTTCTTTTATACTCTTCCAGGTACACCCTGTTTATTCAATTTTGCTTAGAATGCGAGCTCTTGGGTGGACACCTTCCCGGGTCTTTTCTCCTGTAGGCTGCTGCTGTGTTGTCAGTGTTGTACAGGGTTAACCCCAGTTGGCACTGTGACAACTCTATCTTGGGAGACTTGGGACTCTGTTCATAGAGTTTCCCTAAACTTGTTCAGTGAATATCTGAAAGGCAGTGCAAGTTCTCTCATTTGTGTTCTGCGTGTGCTTTAAAGCCCTTTGAGCAGTTAAGTTATAGTGAGTGTTGAAATTAATGAGTGATAAGAAAAAGGATTTACTTGTATTTTCATTAGGATCTATTAAGACTAATGTAATCAAATGGGATCAAAATGCTATCACCTTCTGAGGGTCATTGTCAGTAATTGTAACAATAAAGTGATTATTCTAGTGTCTTGCCTGAGGTAAAATTAGAATGACTGAAATTTAAAAAAAAATTAAGAGATGTGATGTAATGCATTTAGTGTGGAACACTCCATTTTTTGAAGTAGATGCTGAATAGTTTTAATCCACATCAAACAACTACATTTAGTTTTCACTTCAATGCATTAAAAAGAAACTGTGGTGAAAATAAAGGGCTAATATTTTAGATAGCAATTAATAGAGCAAGAGAAAATAATAAAATGAAACTTTTCTATTGAACATACAGGAAAATAGGAACTTTCACTATTGGATTTGAGTGCTGATTTTTGAGTTTGCATCTCTTAAAAAGCTTGACTTTCAAACAAAGTGCTGAAGACTTTCTAAAAGAAAGACATGAATGGCATTTGAAGTATGTAATCAGTACAGCCAACATACTCGTTGGTGTAAATGGCCCTGTGGGATGTTTGTGAAATCAACAGTGCGCATGTAAGCAGAGTGAAATGGATGTGAATCTAAACAGGTTAGTATCATGGCACAGGTTCAGCCAAAAGCAGCAGAGATGAAGTATTCATTAAAATTACCTGCTTCAATAAAGGATCTCGGGTATGTTTTTGTCCTTACTGTTGCTCTGTTTTGCCAGTACCTCTCATAAGAAAAACTACCAGTGCTGGCAGGATAAATCCCTAAGGATATTAGAACAGCATGATTTTTATCTTGACTGTGTCCTGTTTCATGGGAGCTACGCCTTGTGGCTAGAGTATTCTGCAACATTTCAATTTGATTCATGTTCCTCAAGTTTTGTGCCTAACATCCTGTGTCCCAATCTCCCTCCCCAGACTGAACTGGGAATATACCCCATAGTTACAGAAGAATAGCATATTGGAGATTAACATTTATCTCCACTAATAAAGAGTAGACTTTTATTTCATCCATTTCAAAGCTGTGAATTATGGTATATGTCTGTTAAGTGAGGGTTAAACTATTTGTCCTGCCATTTTTTTTTTTTTTTTTTTTGTGTGTGTGTACTTTAAATTGTATTTTTTCTTTTTGTTTTAAGCATTCTCCCATATTTCAGGGAATACTTTTTAGAGTGCAGATGAGCAAGTATCTCATTTCCCTTTCACGACAATAGGAGATGTTTTGGAATACTCATTCCTACAGAACTTAAACACCTAATTTTTTATACCAGTAAATGACCCAATAAAATCAATGCAAGTTCTTAAATTAATGAACTATTTGGGAATAAGCGATAAAAGCACGTGATCTCTGTGGCTTTCTTGCTTTGAACATGCAATTATGAAAAAGGACGAGCATGATGGGCAGGGACGGAAGAAAACAGTCTGTAAAATTTTGAAAATATGGTAGGAGAAATGGCTCCCAATCCAGTGCTTCTCTAGAGATGGCAAAGGACTGTACAGTGTGTGGTAAAATTGGCTCTTAGTTTGCAAAGTCCTTTCTTAGCCATGAGGAGTGTGGTGCTGTTGTCTATGCAGAATATCCAGGCAGACGAAAGGTCGTATCTTGCTATTTTGGGATCGGCTGACTGTAGAACTGTCATACAAATAAGCTGAAAGGCACAGGAAAGTTGTGTAGTGGTGTGAGCAGAGTACGACCCAGCGCTGGCTAAAGCCAATGAGAATCTTTTTTGCAACCTTAATGGCTGTTAAATGAGACCCTGGTTTAGCTCAGACCTTTCCATTTTTTGATCTGCAGTCATTTGAGAATGTGCTGTTATATATGTAATAAATCTTTAAATAACACTTCAGTCTGAAGACTCTCGCTTGCCCATGAGCAATTTTGGAAACTCTGTGCTGCCACATCATTTTTCTGCCATAATTTTTCAAATATTGCTTATGTGGTTTTACACTTACCTGCTTTATTGGATATACACCTTAGGTATATTTATTGTTATGTATGTATTATAATGAAAAATTATATTTGGGCTCTGACAGTTCCAAATCAAGATCAAGATAAGGTCTATAACACTTCGTGCTCCAAATTCCATGTGGATTTTTTTGAACATTCAGTGGTGGTGCTCCTGACTGTTTGTCCAGCAAGTTTCTCCATACATAAAATGGAAACTATATTGGATGTTTTACTAAAAATGTTATGGTATGATTAAAATGTGGGTTGCTTAGGACAGGAGTAGTCTTTATTTCTAGAAAGAATAGTACCAGACATCTCTGTTGTGTCAGAGAGGGAATGAGTAGAATCTGCAGCCATTGTCAGTAGGGTCCTTCCTTGTGTGCTGTGTTCACTCCTGCCTTGCAGTGATGCGACTCCTTGGCAGGCGGATGTGCCAGATCTTTCAGGTCTGTCAGGAGGCTGATCTAAAACATGCAAGTCAGTGTCTGATCCCTCCCATTTGCGAGGGGGGTTTCCTGATTTCCAATTTTTTTTTTTTTTTTTTTTTTAAAGCATACATTTTTTGTTTGTTTTATGGGAGAGGATCAGGGTAATTCGTAGACCAGTGCCGAGACATGGGAAGGAGCATTTGTATCATTACCTTGATTGTGATAAGCATGTGACCCCTGGAAAAATGGGCTGATTATGGAAAAGTCTTCTGTTTACTCCTGTTTTTTTACTTGGCCTTTGCTGTTCTGCTGCTAATAGCTCAGGATACTACTGTCTCAACCTCATTACATGGAGACTGCTACAGGTGTCACAGAAACTAGTTAGTTATTATAAAGCACTTTGTAAATAATAAGATGTAGTAGAAAAATAATTATAATATTGTTGAAGTACAATTAATTCTTCCAGTAAAATTACAAAGAATTAATTCAAAAATTAAGAACTTGAAACTGGGGTTTTCTGTCTGTAAGAATCAAAAGACATTTTTGTGGTCTTACTTCATTTAAGCTTTGTGAAATAACTTATTTTCATTATGCAAAATTACTTAGTATGAAAACTCTTGATTGAGTACTCGAAAACAAACATGGCTTTGTAGTAACTTGTTGTTTCGCTGAAGAATATGTGTGCCCTTTCTTGCACTCAGCATTGTACTGCTTCATGTGGTTTTGTCTTTGTATACAACCCACTGTGCTCCAGCTCCACACTTGATTAAATAGCATTATGAACTCTCTAATTATAATACCTTCACTTTATTACGCTCAAAAGGGTTGGCTCTGGTGGATGGTAGTACAGACAATGTGCAGTGTGAGTACACTAGTTTGAGTTTCCTATTTTTGTTATTATTACATGCATTGTGATCTTGCCTTGTGGTCACCATCATGGAGGTAAATATGATTGTGGCGCTATTCATAAAAAAGAGGTGATGTCTCTCACAAATGCTTTACTATCCAACTAATAGTTTATGCTTCTATGACAGTAGCAAATACTGAAATATTGAGTATCTCTCACATTAATCCAATCTCCAAAACACAAAGGTTTTTTTGGGTGTTTTTGGTGTTTTGGTGGTTTGTTGGTTTTGTTTTTTCTTTTGGATGGATGTGAAACAAGTGTTAAGACCTAACTTTTCAAGCAAGGTTTTTCTAGGAAGGAGAAGCAGATAATGAGGTGTTGTTTATCGTTTTCGTAGCTAATGTGGAGTCTGGAACTATAATGACAAGGAAGTTTGGTATGATGTTGGAAGCCTGGTTTCTTTCCTTTCAACTTAATTAACCTCATGAACAGTAGCAGAGTTGCTACATGGTCATTTGTGTTTGTGGATTTGTCACTTACATACTCTTTCTTCAGCAAGAAATTGCAGAGGTCCTCGATGGGGTTTCATTGATGCTAATGTTAACTCTATAAAACTATTTACATAGTCTCATCTTCAGACAAGAACCATGTCATTTTAATAGTAGAATAGGAATAAAGAGAATTAATATCCTTACTGACTAAAACTCAGTACAAAAAATCCAGGGAATTTGATTGAAGAAGGGACAGTACAGTACAGGAATCTCCAGGGAGTGGTCTGCGTGTAAGGGTGTAGTTTGCAACTTAACAATGGCAAAGGGAGAATAACAGAAGGGCAATATTATTGTGAGGACCTTGCTGCAAAGGAATTAGAGTATTGGATCTCAGATTCAATAGGACGTAAAAAAAACAAGAAAGAAAGCATAAGTGGAAATATGGACATATGCTCAGAGAAGGAGTAGGAGTCAATGGACAAAAAAGCAAGTAATAACCACTCAGGGTGCATGAGGAGCATGACCTTGTCCTGCTTGATGGCGGGGGGCTCTCTCCCCTTCACTCCAGGCACCAGCCCTTGCTTCCCTTTGAACGCTCTCCCTGAGTAGCCCAATGCCAGGTTATATGATCTCTCCCCCTAACACTGCTTTTAGCAAGTGTTCATGGAGCTAAACTCTGCCAAACCCAGTCACTCTCCCTCCTTCCCAGAGGTGGCAATCAGTTGAAATGCGATGTGCATCCCAGGTGTGCTGAGACTGAACCCGTGTCCTGGAACAGCCAGCCTGAGGTCATTACCTGCATCCATATACCACAGCATGAATGAAGTGCTTTGGATTATGTTAAAATGGAAACAATGCCATTGAGGCACTGTAAAAAAGCATCGGTAATCACTTCTGAGTGCTGCAATTTTTGTTTTACTTACGAATGTTGTGGAGTGGGGTGTGTTGCAAACAAAAACCTAGTACACTTTAAAAAAAAAAAAAATTAACGCCCCCCTCATAAACAAAATCACAAAACAACAAAACCCAAGCCATTGAATTTATTTAGTGTCTTTTTAGCCTGGTCATAGGAGTGTTATCTCTCAGGATATTTTGTGTCCTGTGAATCAGAATTGTGGGCTGCTGCTTTGTGTATTTGCACCAGTGATTTTGCAGAAGGCTGACAGAGTCTCTGGGTTGAGCCCAAGTGCTGTGGGCTGGCAGATGTGGCGGGCAGTGTCTGTGCGTGGTTGGGAATAAAGAGCCCTTGTGCCTGCTGAAAACACGTGAGATTATGAACATGAAACTGCTGAAACTGGCCCCTTGCATTTGAGTTCAAAGAAATTCAATTTGTTTTAAAAATAGGTTCAATACGTAGGTTTCCTGCTTTAACACAGCTTCATGTATTTAGGATCTTGTAGAAGATGCAGACGGGGGAGTTTTGGAGCAAAGCAAATCATTGGCAGATTTAGCATCATGTACATGTGCGCCAAGTTATTCTTAGCATGAGTGGAGCCCAGTCAAAAGACTTCTGGTTTGTGTGCTATTCTGTTGTATTTTAAACTAATGTTGTGTATAATTGGCATTCATTAAGGGGAAAATGTAGTGCTGTTTGCTTACATCATGCAAAGTAAAATTAGCGACCAAATTAATAATAACTCATTTTTCAGGCATGGACTGGGAGCCAGTTGCATGGTAGTACTGTACGGGGAAGAAGCAGCCAGCTCAGTTTTTATATTGTGTTCGTTAATACTTTCCTCCTCCTTCTATCCTTTATGTTGACATTAATGTTAATTACTTACTTGCAGCAACCAAAAAGTATTGATGAAAGCCCATGAACCCAATGTGCTTTTGTAAAATTAGTTTCCTGCTTAAGCAGATATTTCTGTAGTAATTGACACAAACCAGCCTCGGACAGGGAGGCAGAGGCAAGCTGGTTGTATGATTGATTCACCATGTTCTGTGGTTATTTCATGTTTATAGTAAAGAGAAGACTGTAAGTGTAGGGCCAGATGCTCCACCTGTGTCCTCATCTGAAGATGTGGCCTGAATAATTTATTAAGGTGCTGTCCCTTACATTCTCTTCAACTAGAGGTCTTGCCAGAAAAAACATGAGAATTTTAAAACCTTCCTCTTGGTTTGCTTTGCCTTTGGTAAAATAGTGGAACACTACAGGCAGTCCCAACAATCCCAATACTGGTGCAGAATCAGAAACTGTATGTGCAAATGCTACAGTGTGTATATTGCAATATGGGTTGAATAACCACCCATTTGTAACTGCATTCTCTCAAATGCATTGTAATTGTAGGTGTTAAAAGCGGATGACTTAATGTTTTAATGACACATTAAAGTTGTTGATTGGTTTTTTGTTTGTTTTTTTTTCCCTGAAGATTAATAAATAGGCTTTTTTGTTATCCCACATCACCTAGAGATAAGAAAATTGCATCATATAAGATGTGATCCCTAACATAGTTTTCTCTTTGAAGGGATGCGTAGTTCTACCTTCTGGCTTTAATGTGATCTCCCAAATAGCACAAAGCTTGCTACTTTAAATACTGACTTTCAAACAAATAATGTTCTCTTCTGTCTTGCAGGACAGCTAATTGTGCAGATTTTCCCTTGTTTTGTTCTCTGATTTTCCTTTTTCGGTAAAAAAGTGTAAATATTATAAAAGGTCAGGTGGTTTCTGTCCAAGTAATGGATTGCTTCAGGCTTTAAAAATGATGCGTGTTTATGGTCCTGCCATCTGCAGGAGCAGCAGCCTATCATAAAGTTACTGTATTGATCTGTCACTAGCACTGTCTTGTCTGCCAAATGAAAAAATGGTTTAAACTCATAACCTGGGCCAGCAGATTTCTTATTGTAAGCCAGACAAAAAAATGCTATTGATCTTCTTTGCTGAAGTGTTCTTTTCACAGCTTGCCAGCATCAACATACTGTTGTCCTTACTCAGGGCTAATTAGCTAATAATTTAATGCAACTGAGACAGCAATCTCAGTTTGGTTTAGCAGCAAGGGAATACATGGTAACTTCAGAAGTATGGGACCTTTTTAAAGCACGGTCATGATTGCAGTGCTTATCTCAACTTTTACACTCTCACGTCAAGTTTGATTTCCTCTGCACTAAAGAATAACAGTCCAGTTAGGTTGAGGTGGGCTGTCACTTGAAGATTTATAGGAAGCAAAGCTGAGATGCAGTGCTGGTGTCTGTGTTCTTGTACTTGGTTATGCACTTGCACTTCAGCTTTATGATCACTTCTTGAGTGAAATCAAATAGTTCATTGAATTAATCATGGGGTCCCTGTGGTTTGGGAGCTACAGACTGGATGCATTCAGTCACTTCTGTGAAACAGCCACATACACCTTTTTGACTGATACGTTTGGTTTTGTTGGGGTTTTTTTGGTAAAACACCAACCAAACAAAAAATACACTGCTAAATTTTTTAAAATCAAAGTTCATATGATAGATCTTTCTAAGGAATACATTTTCTTAATCCTCTTACTGCTGTGGAGGTCAGAAGGTTGCAAGGGATCTCAGGTTGGAAGCATGGGAAAGATCTCATCTGCTCACACATGTTGAAAACTCACAGGAGTCTTCCACAAGTATTACTCTTTTTAATTCAAATATTTAATTATGTGTATGAATGGAGTTTGCTTGCTTCCAATCCTTAGCTGTGTACAGGAAGCAATTGGTACAACTTCAGCTGGACGATGGCTCAATGTCCATCAGCCCGTTTAATTTTGTGGGTGGTTCTCCTGGCATGTCTCATACTCTTGTGGTGGTGGAAGATACAGTTCCTTTTAGAATAAACAATAATAAAACCTTCTGAAATATAATTATAAGCATATTGCCAAAAAAGAAACAGGCATCATCTCTCAGTTTTTAGCCATTAGACATTTTTTAAAAGCTCTTGACCTAAAGCAGCTTCTTCTGTAGTCTTTGCCCCAATAGTGTAGGCCACATCTTAGTTTATATTTCAGAATCATGTATGATTCAAGTTGTGTTTTTGTTTTCTTTTCCATATTGCTGAGCACAGTGTGAGGCAGTGCACAGGAGGCGGAAGAAAACAGATGATCCCTGAGGGAAGTTATTCTTTACATTTCATACATTAATTTCTCTGGAGTGTGGGTACATATGTTAATTTTGTACATGAAAAAGGAGTTTAATCTATAAGGACACTTAAAATTTGCTTGAAGTAAGGCAACTTTTAATCTCTGAAAGCATCCCCAAAGTGCAATTAACTATTCTGATGTCCTGATGACTCAACAGATGCTTCTGTAAACTAGAACACATCTGTCAGATTACTGAACTGATATGCTGCTATATGTGATTTAAAATGACTGCCCATAAGGGGTTGTATTGTGATAAATATCATATAGATGGCAAGGGTGTCCAACTTTTCAGTAGTCCTTTAAAAATATTTCAAAATGCACTGTTCATTGTCACTCACTGAAGTTTGCTGTAGTCACGTGAAATGCCCTACTCTTTCTTTGTATCTTTTAAACTTGTTTGGGTTTTTCTTCTTATTCCCAGCTCCCTGCTAATGTATGCAGGCTATTGAGTGGTATTTTTAATAAAACAGTAGAACTAAAGATTTTTCTAAGCCTTTCTGAAGATTACCAGTAGCCAATTCAACTGATTTTAGACTGTACTCCATCTGCCTAGCAAAGAAAGAAAACGCATTAGTAGTCCACACAGGAGTAGCTTATTAGTTCATTTGGTGTGTGCGCTACAGTGATTCAAGACTGATCTAAAATATTCATCCACAATTACTGGCTCAGCACAGTTTAAAGTGCTTCAAATCTGTGGGTTTGACTGAGAAATTTAAGGAAAATAGCTGCAAATTGATTCTGTATGTAATTAATGAAACATTTCATTCTTATGTAAATATTAAATGCTTGGCTATTTTTTCCTCTTTTTTTTTCCCTTTCCTCTTATTGAGCTCTCCCTCCCTGACCTCCATTATATGTTTGTTTGTTTTGTAGGATGGTGGGTGGGCTGGCGTGGGGGCATATTCTCTTGAGAGAAAGAATTAATAGCTGAGTCCTGTGACTCATTCACTGAACAAACAGCTGTTCTCCCTCTAATTCACCCTTCCTCGGATGTCCATCCCACCCTCAGAGAGGAGCTGCCAGAAGGCACTGTTTGCCTCTGCCTCAGTTGCTGAAACTCAGTCCTCTTTCTCGTAAAAAATGCACTTTCCTTGACCGAACCACGCTATGCACACATAAAGCAGAGGTATGAGATGAGCCCCTGGGCAGCTCTGCTGCAGCGAGCCTCATCTCTGGCAGAGGGACATGGCAGACTGGCAGTGGCAGCCACATCTCCAAGTGTCTGGGCAAGATTTTCCAGGGTTTGCCTTTTACAGAGTAGTGGCTTTGCCACAGCAGTGCTTTTTTGGAGCTGGGGCTGGATTATAGTGGCTTCAATATGGGTTAAAAGCTTTTGGTGTGTTGGAGAGAAAGGGCTTTCAAGGACAGCAGAGAAACGAGTGGATATTTGTGCAGATATAAGGAGTGAAGTCAGTGAGGCAGGACTGGGATTTTGTTTAGGGTCTCTCCCTCCCTCTTTCAGTGTCACAGAAAATTAATTCTAGTTTTACAAATGCTATCAGTGGAAGATTTTAAGAACAGCCTGCAGTAAAACTTGGAAGATCTTGAGGCAAACTTCATCTTGCTTTGAAATTACTGTCTTTCCAGCTTAAATGTCCATGCAGAGCATGAATTGTGTAACGCTGCCTCTCCGATGCTGCCGATGACCTCGAGTTTTAGCATGGGCAGCCTGGCAGGGCTTGGCATCAGGAAAGGCCCCTGCAGCCCTCGAGGGAACCAGAAAACCAGGATCCAGGGCTACCAGTTTGAGTGTACTTGTGTAATAGCTTGTGTGATAGACAGCAAGGAGCGTTATCTGTTGCAACCAAATGACCTGAAGAGAAGATGGGTAGAAACTGCTTCTAGCTATTAAATCCCAAGATACAACTCTTCCTCTGAGACATCTGTGCAATTACTCCTTTCGAAGCTTTTATTGCTATGACATTAATTTGCATTAAAGGCTTGGATGTCTAAAATGGTGTTTGCCTGCATCTTATTTGGGTCATAGTGTTGCAGCTTTGCTGCCCTTCGCTTCCCTGCCATGACAGCAGCACTCAGGCAGGCAGAGCAGGCAATAGCCCCCCTGCTGCACCATGTGCAGACATGGGGTTGGGTATATGTGGTGTTTAGTATTACAGGAGGTGGTTGTTAGGGTATAGCAGTATTCAGTGAGCTGATGTGAAGGCACTCAAGAAAATGGACTTGGCACAGGATAGATTTAAACTTCTGTAAAATGCCTACCTTCACATTTAGAGAAATAGAATTTCACCCATAGGTCTTGGCACAACTGCTAGGGACAGTGGCTAAACCCAACAAAATAGATGTTTGTAATTTAGTTGACTGGCAGCAATATAGGATGTTAAATTACCGTTTTTTCCCTTCCACATACATGAGCTTGTTTCCCTTAATATGGGTGTTCACATCACTTGAACTGCTTTCTGTTCAAATTGCTGTTCTCTGGTGAGTTCCATTCTGATTTAACTAAAAGCAGGGAAATAGCCTTCTCGTCTCCACTCCCATGAGTGGAAGGTAAGGGCAGAAATGAAATTTGTATGTTGATCAAGTTTAAGAGGTTATTAGGCAGAGATGGTAAAAAAAAAAAATCTGTGCCTGATTTTATATTGCTGACCTTTTAACTTTATTTCAGATTGGAGAATGTGGGAGAATGAAATGGTTTATATATGTTTTCCTTAGATACTCTAGTAAGAGCTCTCAGATACTGTTCTTTCATTTTGTAAATGCACTTAATTTTTAACTTCCTCTGTTTTAAGGTTAAACTGGAGGGATTTTCACTTTGATCCGCTAAGGTCAGAGCCCTCTTTTATCACTGTTACTTGAGGTAAGTGGGCAAAGGAAAATTTTGGGGATTTCAGCTTAGTTCTATAGAAGGGTTGTAGTGAATGGGGGATCCAGCTCAAAAGAGCCAAAGTTGGGGTGTACCTTCTACAGGAAAACACCTGTTTAAGAAGTATTTTTTGGCAAAAGAAAAATGAAGAGTTTTTCCTTGTATAACCTAGGCACAAAGCTGTAGAAGTGGTCTAAGGCTTTGTGGGCTTCTGTTTGTTTGTTTTTAAAGTTCTCTTAAAAACCAGCTTTCCTTACTTTGGTGCTCTGTATTTGTGCATACATATTGCTGTATACACACCCCTGGTTCCATACTGCATTAGGGAGGAACATTTTCAGACCAAAACAAAGCAAAACTTGTTTATTCACAGATGATGTTCAGTGAAGTGAAACAAAGTGAAAAAGATAAACCACTGCATTTTTATTGGTGGTGGTGTGAGTTTCCTTCATTCCAGTATTTTTTCTCTGTATGTATGTTTTGTGTTCTGCTCCCCAGCAAAAATAATGCACACATGTTGCTTGTACTTCTAAGCCCGTTGCTTTGCTACTGTCCTGAAGTAGTAATGCTGTAAAATTTTAAAAATTATTCTACTGCCAAATACAAGACATTTGTTACTCTCAGATATGATGGCTTAATTTTTAGTATTCCTTGGTGGTTTATATCTTGACATTTCTTATGACCTATGATTAAAATGACTTTAGCAAAGTCTCAACTTATATCCAGATTGCTGAGTGTGGTTGAGTGTCTCCAGGGAGAGCCTTGAACTGCTCACTAAATCAATTTGTTCTTTTCTCAAAACAGCTTAAATATGTTTTACCACTTTATATTAAAAAATAAATAACCCCAGATGACATAACTGCTACATGTAAAATTAAAAAATGTGCTCTGCACATTTTGAAGGGTAGTAATTTTGATGCCAGTGCTGTGCTGATAGTATTCCACTAGAGAGAGCAAAGAATGGTTAAAAACAAGCATGTCTAATCCTGTCTTGCTCTTCTGCTGGTCTCGTTTGCGAATTAAGTTGATAACACTCTACTTGGGTGGGTGCTAACTGCTAGATGTGGCAATAATCTTCTTCAGCAGAGCTTGAGACGCTTTGCTTCCACTGCTTTGTCTCCCTAGAGTTAGATTTTTATTTTTTTTATTTGTCTTACTCATGCCTACTGCTTTCTTTCCAGGTCAATCTTCTCCCTATTCCTTTAGCAAGAGAGGCTGCAGAATTTGCTTGTGACTCACCTACAGCCTTAGCTGATTCTACAAGTGTAATTTGAGTAGACTCCTCATGCTTACAGTTTACTTTGTATCCAACACACAGGAGGAGCAGAGGGAAATCAGTAGCTGCCGCTTTTCTGCAAACCTGCAGAGGCTACACAGACAGCTGTATGCAGGGAGAGTCAGATGCACTGGCCATGCCAGAAGCAGGCTTTGTTCCTTCAAGCCACTTCCATGGTTGTGCTTGAGTGGATTATTGTTTAAGGCTCTGTAAGTACAATAGGACTTAAGGAAAAGGGAAGGGGAAAATTTTTTTTCTAAAACAGAACAAAACAAACTAATAAAGTTTCTGCGGAAATAGATGGCAAATGGTCTCTAATAATGGGATTTTACAAGAGATGTCCAATCTCCAGAACAATGGTTCAGTTTAAGCCAAGATTAATAGCGCTTGTTATCCTACGCCTGTGAGTTGGCAACTCAGTCCTCTGCTACAAACAGATGCAGTCTAATGTGCTGCTGCCTGCTGCGGCCTGGGGAGGAGCCGGGAATGGGATGGTCACTTGTGAAATGATACTGAATTGCAAACCTCAGTTGTTTTGGGTCCATCAGCCCCAGGCTGACCCTGACTGTAGCTGGCTGGGCAGTGTTGGCTGGAGCAGGCGCTGGAGGAGGAACTGCCTGGATTGCCTTGCATAGGACAGCAACACCAAATCTTTCTTGTTTCAGCTCATGCCAAAGCCATCTCTTATCAGATTATAGTTTCACAAAGATGTGCTGAAATGCCTGTCCTCCTAGTAGCATTTCCCTGTTCCTGCTTAAACCCCTGATCTATCCTACAGAGTCATGTGCGGCCCCTGGGGTATGGGGCTGGGAGGGAGATGGGGTGCAGCACTGCCCCAGGGACTTTAGGATTTCCAGGGCTGTGACAAGAGAGCAGTAATATAGACTCCAGCAATCTTGGCCTACTCATCCCTATGTTTTTACGTGCACTAGACCCATCTCAGATGCAGCCTGAAAAAGAGAACAAGATTGAAAAAGTGGTTCTTTCAGAAATTAGATTTTGTGGAACACTTGGGAGAAGCAAAGAATTTTGTTGTTCTTCTAAACTGGAGATCGTGATACTGAAAACTGCTGCTGTTAAGTCTTAATATGTTAAGCTTAAATATGTAGGGTATGAAAACAACCTGGACTTTTCACTTCCATCTCAAAATAAGGAAATTGCAAATTCATGGCTTTCTACAGCTGAGAAAAGGTGTACTTGAGTTATATTTTATTTTTTTGAAATGTGAAATACAAGTTTGAGATGGCTTTCATTTCTCTTTATGCCGAGAAAAAACTAAAAGTAGTTGTTTGTTTTTTAAAATTGGGAAAACTAATTTAGAAAATGGTGACTAAAACTTTTGCTTTTACACTCTGGTGAGAAAGAAGATGGGAGAAAACGCTAGCAAAAAATTTACATACTTATTGCTGTGATTCTTTCTTACTTTGTTGTACCCTTGTAGCATTCTGCCTAACAGGGTGAGCTTGAGAAATCTCCCAGGAGGCCTGGTTGTAGTAATGAGGTGATACAGGAGCCACCGGTTTGACCAAGTGTCTTGAGTGGCTGCGCTGTTCATTTGAGCAGCCCCCTGTGAGAACCTGCTTCTATTTTGGGAGCAAACCATATCAGGAGGAAGTGGGGTAGCGCAGGAGTGCTGGCCCAGGGTTCTCCTGGGACTCCGCAGGATTCAGGGAGCGCCAGTGGGATAAAGGCAGGAGGCTGACTCCAGGGCTTGCTGAGGCAGGGAGGAGGATGTGTTAGGTGGTGCCAGGTGAGAGACATGGCAAGTTTCAGTGCAGCTTGGCCACTTTCTGTGGCTTTCTGCTGCTTGTGTTTGGAAGGAGTATGCATCCTGTCTGTTCCATCAGATAAATGTCTGTGTTTGACAGCCATGTGGCTGTTGCATTTTGGTGCGATGTGTTTGTGTGTTTTTTGGTTCTCGTTTTAATAAGGATTATTGAGGACCAAGTCTAGGCGTAGGCAAAATTGAAAGTTGTCAGAAGCTGCAGTCCTGCTTCCATCTGCCCAGATCTTCCCATCTTTATTTTCCTCTCTTATTCCGTCTCTACCCAGGAAGGAACGCACCAACCTGCATTGATGTTAGTTTCTCTCTGTCTCTCTTTTTTCCTCTTCAAAACCTTCAGCTATTTTGCATTGCTTACTTAGACAACATTTTTTGCTTATCGCTTATTAAACTAGCAGACTATTTCTTTGTCAGTGAGGACAGCATCTGATGCTTATCAGGCATACACTCACTGTTGATTTTGAGTTGCTTTAGAATTTCAAGAAAACTCAATTTTCTAAAAAGTCTTGAGTTGGTAGAAGGCTACAGTACCTAATAAGGACTGCATATAATAGTTAAACTCTCTGCAGAAGCTTGTTAATGTTTTCACATAGCAGATGCTTGCTGACCAGTAAGCTTATTTAGGAAGAGCAGCACTTCATGTTCTTCACTTATGACCCAGTTGCAGCTGTGGATAGATGAGAAGCTGGGATTGCTGACATGCTGTGGTTTTACAGGAATGTTGAGGTTGAACATGCTCTGCAGTTCAAGGAGAATAATTCTGGAACTTTGAAATAATTTGTAAAAGTAGAATATCCTAAAATGCACTTGCCTTATGCATTTATGTATGAAGATTGTGCAACATACTTTAAGTGTCTATCTTAGCAGTATTTTCGTTTTTCAAGAATTTCTGTTTGAGTGTTTTTTATTTGCTATCTCTTCTTTTTTGTTTGGATATGTAGAGTCCAAGTGATATTTTGTGTATGGAAACAGAAGGGTTTACTCTTGGTTTCCTTTGGAGATTGATTTATTTCCAGTTATATAAGTCCAGCACAGGCTGAGTGCTGAGATGTAGACAGTGAGATACCCTGGGGTCCCTCCTGCTTTCCTCAGAGGGTAAGGCTGAGGATGAGAAGCAGGATTCCAGGAAGATCTGAGCAAGTCCAGAGAGATCTATAATAAACTTCTCTCTAAAATCTGGCAGTCACCAGGTGGGACCAGGATGTGATGATAAAGCAGGGAAAATTATTTGTGCTCAGCCTAAGTCCATTGCAGTGATACAGCTGAGATTAGGAACTTTAAAGATTATCCTTGTACTACTTCTCTACTGGATTCTCTCCCCCTTACAGTATTTTTATGTGCTTTAATTTTAAGACTTGTAATGCATAGTTTACTCTGGGTGTTTCCCTTGTATATGGACCTTTTCTATTAATTTTGGCAAAACCACTAAGGAACAGAGCACCATGTTAAAAGCAAAAATATTGAAACTATGTAGTATGTTGGGCCAAAATTAGTGGGTTTGGTAGCAGGGACTGCAGGGTGGGGGACATCGCCTGGGCTGCCCTTCAGGAGTGCCCCCAAGGGATTACATCTGCCCCAGAGTGCAGTGAGGATCACCCTGAAAGACTGTGGCCACCCGAGGCCAAAGCAAGGGCATCCTTGGGGGGAGATTGGGATCTGGGGAGCCAGAGTCCAGCCTGGGACAGGGGAGATGGAGAAAAGGAGTAAGGAGCAGCAGAAGGATAGATGAGAAGCGATGAGGAGCAGATAGAAGGCATTGCACACACCCCCTACAGCCTCCTGTGCTGCCCTGTAGCCTCACCAAAGGCAAGGGCTGGGCTCAGGGTAAGGCATGGCTCAAACCCAGGAGGTTAGGCTTGAAAAGCTGGGGGGTGAAAAGGTGTTTGAATGAAGTTGACCCTTGGGAAAGTGTGGGAAGAGAGTTCCCTCAGTGGCTGCTGAACTGCTTAGTCTCCTCTTTTTTCTCCTCAATTTCTGAAACAATAATTAACGGCATGTTAATTGGTAATAAATAAAGTAAAATTACATGAAATTCCCCGAGTTGAGATTGTTTTGTCCATGATGTACAGACAACAGATTTTGGGGATTCTTGTATTTCTCTTCTTATTTTTTTACATCTTTGGAGTTTATATTTACAGCTTTGCTTTTGAACTTAGGAAGCCTAGAGATAAATATATCCGTTTAAAAAAAAAAAAAAAGCAAAGAGCTGAAAGCTGAAATTTTTACATGATGATGATATTTTGGAGAGCTGGCTTTATGAAAAATTCCTAGTGCTGCAGGGGACACGATAAAATTGCTAGAGTTGGCAGCCCTGCTGTGTGTAGCCTCTCCTTCCTCCCCCCGGCTCCTGCAGCCTTCCTGGCATGTATTGGTCAGCTCCTTCACAGTGCTGATTTTTACGGCGTGATCTTCTCGGAGCGAGAGTTTTGTCTGTTGTGCACGTGTAATGCACCACGTACCCATTACTATAGGAGTAGCCTAAGGCAGAGTGTCCGGCATTGCAAGCATCGAGCTGTTCATAGCCAAAAAAGCCTTTGGCCAAAAAAAAAGTGCGTTTTTGTGCTCCCTCTGCTGGATCTGGAAGAACAGGAAGCCCTCCCGGCTGGAGCTCTGCTGGTTGCCCTCCTTCCCCATTCCCACCCCACTGCTCCCTGGCCGGCACTGGTGGGTGTTTGCAGAAAGGACTTGGTGCTTCCCAGAGGCCGCTCATGCAGCTGCACAGCGGGCTGTGAGCCAGGTGGGAATGTGGAAAGGGCTGGGAATTGTGCAGCATCAACTTATTGTGCCACAGTACGGCTTAGAACACACCTGGACAGGGTGGCTGAGACAAGCCAGGTGTAAGCGCTTTCCAGCTGACACCTCTTGTCTGCCATCTGTTCTCATTTTCAGGTGTGGCCTGCTACCCCTGAACTTTGCCGGTGAGACTGTTTCGGGGATCTTTCTAGTAACAGGATGAGAGAAGGGATCAGGCTTTAAGAAGCTAATTTTATTTTTAGAAGCTGATTGCAGTTCCCAGCAGGACCCTGTGAAGTGTGCTGGCAGGGCTGGGGCTGGCGTGGGGGCATGGAACAGGCTGGAGTGGTGGGGAGGCATTGTACAACCCCTGAGCGGGTTGTGTGGGGAAACCAGGGAGCAGATGCAGGTGGGGACAGTGCCAGTGACCCTAGAATCAGCTTGAACCTGGTGTGTGAAAGGCCTGGGTGGTCTGTAACGTGAATCCACAGAAATATCAATAGATAGCGCTTTTATTTTAAGAGGTGCTTTATAAAACAAAGTAGGAATTGTGGTGCCAGTTTTACAGATGGGCAGAATAAAGCACAGAGGAGGGGAGCAAAGCTTTCGGTGTGCTGCAGCAGTGCAGTTTAAGCTGGTTTAAACAGCCTCTGTTCCTATCCTCTGCCATCATGGCTGCTCCCTCCTGTCCTGTGCCCGGTCCCTGTGTTGTGTTGGCACAGCTGTCTACGAGATAACATGCTGAAGGAAAATTTGTTCCATCATTCCAGCAAACCGTGCAGCTGCACAAATGCAGTGTTGGAAGCAAGAGTCCAGGAGAGAGGAGTGAGAGGTAAAGGTGAAGCATCCAAGTAAAGGCTATAGCCTGATCTGACAAAGTCCAATCCAGTTACACCTGGAATGGTACCCAGCTCTCGGGGCAGGCAGAACAAAAGTTTCTCCTTTGGGGAAGCAAACAATAATAACTAATTGCAACTTCATTAAACACCAGTCTACATTACCTGAGAAAGTCATGTTAACACATACTAAATTTGAATCAATTAACATGTTTTTCTGCCTTGTATAAGCAGAAGAGAAGCACTGGGGAAAAGTTCTGGATGAGAATAAATACGTTCTGGCTGAAAACATTCACAGTTCAATGAGGCCTTAAAAGCCAGTCATTCACCCAAGGTGCTTGTCAATATGTAACTTCTCTAAAATTGCCTTTTGTGAGACAAGAAAACCGCCAGTGTTCCTGTCTTGAAGGAGGCAGTTCATTGGTGACACTGATGTGGTTGGGCTGGGATGACTGTTTCTAACAAGGTTTTCAGTACTGTTTTAATTCTTTGGGAATTATCAGTGAACAGGATAAATATGGCTGCAGAACAAACATTGAATGTGACTAACAAGTTATTTGTAATAACTTGAGGCTTTTTTTCTGCATTTTTTTAAAGTCACCTGTGACTTTTGCATCATTTGAGTTATTATGAAAGTGTCTGCTCCTATAGCTGGTCCCTGGGGAGGAACCTGGACTGGTTACAAATTGTATGGGGTTTGTTGTGTTTTTTGTTTCTGGTTTTTTTTCCCTCCTGTAGTATGTGCTTTTTCATGTTTAATGAAAAATTCTTTTTCATGAACGTTATTTGGAAGTTAGTCAAAGGAGAGGCAAAATGTAGTCACTGTGTTACTTTTCTCAATATTTGCTGAGTTTTGAAACTTAGTAGTATGATGCTGTAAGGACACCTTGTCTGCCTGCTGAAACAGCATGTAACAAAATATAGACTGCCTGTAAACATTCCCCTGTCTCCCTTTGCAGTCTTTCTTTGTAATTAAAAAACATGTCCTGGAAGTTGCAGTGCTGTGCCACTGTAATCTGTAAACTTATTTTGTTTTGCTACAGACAGGATGGTAATTTTGAGGTACTTTGGTGTATTTTCTTAAGCAGTATTTGGGGGTTGGTTTATCTTTTTTAATGGCACTTAGCTCACAACAGTCAGTGAGTATCCTTTATAAAGAGAATAAAAGAAACTTCAGCATGACCTTTAACTGAAAAAAATTTGCCATTTGGCTCAGGAAATTTTGATATAAACCTCAACAGGCTTCTTGTTATCTTTTCCTCATTTCATTGTTACAGGCATGAAAACCTGTAATACTTTAACTCCTGAGTGAGTCTCAAAAGCTTGAGGGTGGCAAGAGCTGGGCTGGAACCATAACCCAGCCTCAGATGTGGTCTTCCTGTCTTGGTCATTGGTCTCCTAAATGCTCTTAATTCATTTTAGGTCTTTTCACTGAGCTGATTGAAATGCTGCTGTGTTCTGCAGGAGAATGGAAGCATGATGTGTCTGTATTTTTTTTTTTGCAGGAAAATGAATCTTGTTATGTGAGGGCGTTGAGAAAACAGTCCCCAGCTACTGAGAGGAAGAAAGGCCAGTGGGAAATATTCAGGTAGGAAAGCTGTTTGTATCATCAAACAGTAAAAACACTTGTGGGCCTTCATTCTTTTTCCAGACACTGTGTCGTGTTTGATGCTTGAATGGCTGATCTGGTCACTATCATAGTTTATTTGTTGTTTTAAGAAGCAGTGCTGTTTGGTCAATTGATTGCAACAACAAAACACTGCAAGCAAAGCCTTCAGCGTAAACATTCCTCAGGCTATCCCTGGTACAGTATTGATCCTGATACAGAATACAAACAAATTACTCTTTGCATGAGCCATTCGAGCTATAAAACAGAGCAATAATATGTTCTACTTGCTGCCAATAAATGTGCATTTATAATAAACAAAGCAGAAATCCCTGAGTAGAAATGAACAGTAGTTTCAATAATATGTTCAATATCTTATGTCCAACTGTTGCAGAATTTTTAAAAAAGCACAGAATGGGCACTCCAGAATTTCTGTTTCCTTCCTCATTTAAGAAAAATAATCTTTGCAGACTTTTTCTGTTGCTTTTTCTTTCCTTTTTGGGGTTCTTTTAGATATTTTTAACCATTTTATAATGCTGTAGGTAAGCTCATCTCTGCCTTATTTTCAGTGTCGTTCAATGCTTCTCAAGAACTGGGCCTACATCATAATTTTCTTGTGGACCAGCTGCTTCTCTTTACACTGCTATGTGGGTCATCTCCATTTTTGCTCCTTGTCATATCCCAGTGACATTTCTATATATTGGGAAATAGCGCTATAGAGAGTTTTCTGTATCTGTAGTTGCTTTGAATGCACCTGAAATTAGGGGGGGATCAGTACCCTGTGAATGTCACCACTGGGGGTGCATAACTGAGCCCATTTCCAAAAAAAAAAAAAGCATTACTGATCATGAGAACATGGATTTTTTTCTTTTTTTTTTTTACAATCTGCTTTACAAAGCGTGCTCGTGTAATCCTCCTCATCCATATTTTCAGTGCAGCGCTTTGATGAGTTACAGACAGTTGACCTCAAGGCATTTCTTGATGAACATTTCTGTCTGCTCTCAGCCTTGAAAAACTCAACCTTTTCAAGAGCTGTATGGGAGAAAAATGTGTAAGACTAATATTTATAGGCTGAAAGAGAAGGGAGAGGAAAGACTAATGTGTAAAACTTGCTTCCAGCAGAAATGCCATCCCTCTTTTACCTCTGATAATTAGAAGCATTTCTGACATGGTTACAAAGCAAGTTAGTGGCGAGTGCCTGCCATTTGCTGTGCATTTCTACTGCAGGACTGTTTGCCTTGCTGATGCTTTCTTCTATGTTGTTTCCAGATAATCACAAATTTCTTACATTATGATTCATCAATACTCCTACGTTTCAAACAGTTACTTCCAAGTATGTACACATGATTGTTTGTAAAAAGGCAAGGTTGTGATTCGGGTTCAGATTGTGAGTTGTTTTTTTCTTTCATAATATTTAGCAAAGCTCGTTTTTATAAATCTTTTCATTAATAGTGCTAGCTGAAATAATCCTGGAAGACAAGAAGGAAGAGAGGTTTTAAGTGCCATAATTTTTGCCAGGAAAAGATCATGGCTGTATTAAGAAATAGAGCAGTGCTGATTTCAATTCTAATAGAAGATTTAGAGAACATAACAAGTAGTTTTTAGAGATGCTTTAAACAGTATACTGTATTTAATGGTCCCTGAATATAGGTCTAAGATGCTAGTCTTAGACAATAAAAAATAGTACGTGCAGGCATAGAAATGCAACAAATAAATATCAAGGGAAACAAAACACCAAACCTCACCACATCAAGGAACACTCTGTTTTTAAAACTGTGCTCTTGAAAATTTCCTGGAGATTTTCCTAGACTTGGATCCTCATTTTAAAAAATAAAATAAAAATAAATTTTCTGTTCCATGAGGAAACTTAGGAAAAAAGTTCCTTGCTGTGCCTTTGGGTCATGTGACCTCTCTGCTGTAGAGCTGGAATGTTTGCCATGGTATTTCCGGAGGCTTCATAAACACACAGAAAAAACAGTGAGGGTTAGGAGGATTTTAAAAAAATTACTATATTTTCCCCCCGACCCTGTTTTTTTTTCTGACAGCCTAAATTCATTACACTTTAGATGTAGGTTTCTTTTTAGCAATTTTGAAGATTTTTATTTGATTAGTGCAGTGAAATTTAAGAACCAAGTTAAAATATTTAATAAATTTTTAATTGTTGAATTTGTCTAGAATTATTTCTTTCTAGATGTAATATTTGGGAACCTACATATTAAGCCCAACTCTTATTTAGACAGTCTTAATGGTTTACTTTTGGCATGTGTCAGTGTGAGTGACATTCAGTAATCTGACTTGATAGCTGTCATCTTGCAAGCCAGAGTAATGCAAACAAAAGATGAGCACTCAGACAAGGTTACAGTGAAGAGCCATTTCCTAAGTCCTGCTGCGGTGGTGTAGAATCCCCAAGTCAAATCAGAAAAGCACAGAATTAGTTCTGGCTCCTGGGATCTGAGGGATAAGATTATGCAAACCTCTTCTTTCTAGCTGTAGGAATAGTACATACTCCTTTTCAGGCTTTGCAAACACCAGCTTCAACTGAGATCGTGAGTGTGTGTCTGTAATGCCATGGATATGTTATGTCTCAGTGGCAAGGTGGGCTGAAGGGACCCTGCAGTCCCTCTTAACACCCGGGGCTGACAGAGTTGCATCTTCTCCTCCTCCCTTCCCCTTCCAGCTCAGCTGCCTGTTGAACAAGGGCAGAGAACTGAGCTGTTCTAAAAATAACCTGACAAAAATGAGGAGGGAGGGAGAGGATGAATGGACTATTTTTAGCTTAACCAAGTCCATTCTCTACACAGCACCATGAAGCTGTCCTGACACTACCAGGAGGAGTGGGGAGAAGGCAGTGCAACGGGAGCTGGTAACAAGCAGCCAGAGTTAGGAACTGCTTGTTCCAGATTATGCCTTTGTGAAAAATCCCCCAGCAATGAGCCTGTGTATTCCATGAGGCTGCTCAGGACATGGTCAGTGGGAGGTGTATAACCATATCAAGACAGGCTTGTTGCTGAATCAGACTATTTATTGCATCAGAAGTTACAAAAAGGCTGCATAGTTTGTCTTTGAGCTTCCCTTTTAAGTATGAAACACTAGAGTTGTTTTTTTTTTTCTTGACTTCAGGCCCCAAATTAGCACTCTGAGGAGGAGCATGGGTAGATCTGGAATTGAGCAAGGGTTTGGATTTTGCCCATTGATAGGACTTCTTCACTCCTTTCTCCTGTCCTCTACTGAACTTTCTGATTTCTCTCTTTAAGTGTGACTAATTATTGAATTATATTCTCCTCATGTGGAAATGTATGAAGTATAGAACCACTTACTTTAATAAAGTAAGTCTTATATTTTTTTCAATAAATTTTGTAATGTCTGATTGCCACAGATTGTCACATTGTCTTACTCCTACTCTACTGGTCTCTAGCTAGAGTAGTTGATGGAGAAGGGAATGAGATGAAGCTAAGAAGTTGTTCTGAAACTATTTGACTGTAATATAAAGGAAAAAACACAGTTTTCAAGATTGGCTTGAATGTATATGCTCTAGTATTTATAAGTCATCTTTTGTAAAAATAAGCAATGACTCCTAAGGCAATCTGTGTTTTAATTTAAGCATTATCTGCTTGTATATGTGGGTTTTTTTCCAGTGGATACATAGAAATGTGTATAGCTGAGTAAAACGTTGGTAACTTCTTGCTTGAGCTGTCTTCAGTGTTGTACTTTTGAGTAAAATGCTGTAGCACCTCAAGTTTCTGGTGAAAAATCCCACCTATTTAGGTAGCAGAAATATAGTGTACAAGAGCTTCCTTTTTTTTTTTTTTTCAGAGATGTTCCAAAGTTCTGTCTCATTCCTTAGTATATTTCACTGATTTGTCACTTAGTGTCTTTATGAGACAGGGCAAAGACTTTTTATAATTTTGTAATAACACTATGTATATTCGAATAATACTTTTCATGCCATTTGGCTTTGCCTCTTCCCATCTAACGATTCCCAAGCCTTTATGAGGAAATTTTTGTTTAGGCATGCCAACAGGAGTCGTGGTTGAAACTCGTTCTCAAAAGCTCTGTGTTCCTAATGGCCTTTGACAGTGGTTGGGAAAGATGTCACTTCAGCATAGTGAAAAGCAACCAAAGTAAATTGTATTTTTAATGAAGGATTTTCTATCTGGATGAATTGATACTGGCAGGACAGTATTAGTTAAAAATAGAAGAACCTTCTGCAGACACATTGCAGTCTATCCTGGTTTTACTTTGTCTAAACAAAAAGCAATGTATACATGGTGAAGTACTTCCTTTGGCAGGTGGCTTCTGATTCTTTTCTTTTTTCCTTTTTTCTATAAGTAAGTATTGCTTTGAAGGGAGACCAAATAAAATCAGTATTCAGGGATTCTGTTTATCATGTCACTGCATGGGAAATTGCTGTATCCTGTACTAGACCTACTTTATGGTGATATGTACAAGATTCTTATGGCCTTAGAAAGGAGGCTAACTTGCATTCCTCTCTGCAAAGAAGTATTTCCAAAAGAAATGGTACACAGATTGAATATTTATTTTTGCTCAATACAAAAGTATTCAGAGCTAACTGGCAAATATTTTGCTTCTCTACCCTCCCTTTTTCCCTTAATGTTGTTTATGTCCTCAGTGTTTTCTTCTATTAGAAATGTATTCGTCTGTGGTATTTTAGATCAGCTGTTTTACAAGCCAAGAATTTTTATCTTTTCACTGAAAGCATGTGTAAGTAAAGGGACTGAATGGATATTTGACTTTTATAGCTTGCACATGTGTATACTGTGTATTTTAGATATATTAGATGTCTGTGTAAATTGAGATCCTGTTTGAGAACAGTTGTCCCTGTCTGAACAATGGTTGATGATGATATATGTATTTTTAAAAGACAGAAAAATTTAAATAAGGTTAAATTAACCTGCAATAATCATACTGTTGCATATTTTTAAATATTTCATACTGAATAGTATTTAACTACATTTCTCTATTTCACCTTCTTGAAGCTAGTAAGTTCAAGGTATACCTTGTTTTTCACACATTTTATTAGGCCTTGATATTTCTGACAGCGTAGCTTTCTTTTTCAGGCCTTCAAGTGAGAAAAGAGAGAGAAAACTATTTCTTTCTCAAGACAAAAGAACAGTGCAAGTGTAATCTCAACTCTGTTTTTCTTTTGTCTATCTCTCTTAACCTGGTATGATTAATTGCATTTGATTTGGTTGTGTTTTTAGAAGTTTATAAAAGGATAGGGAAAAGGGAAGAAAAACACCCCTTTTGAGCAAGTGTCAGTGATTCAAATGCTGCCTTGAATCATAGAGATATATACGACTGAGATGTGTTACCAGAGTGTGAGAAATTCTGTGTGAAATGCCAGCAGGTGTAAAGCCCAAACTTATGATCAGGCAGGGGACAGGGACAAGTATGTAAACTGCCTGTAGTCTGCTGAGACTATGTGGTCTGCACCACAGATCAAACTAAGGCTTTTCAAAGAAAATATTTTAGGAAATCAGGGGAAACCTCCATATACACAATGTAATCTAAAAATCTCAGAAGTCAAAACAAACCTAGTTAATCTGCAGAATCTGAATGTGTGGAGGAGTGTGTCTGCCACACCTTGTGGGGTCCCTTCTGTCTCTTGTTTATACCTGTCCCATACAGCAGAAAGCTCAAACAACTGAAAGCTAAATATACTCCTTTACAGGGGAGTGGGAGTAAAAAGAAAACACACATGAGCACCACCTTCCAAAGATACTAAGTGTTTGCTACAGGAATAGTCTGTTGACAGAGAACTCAACAAAATAATTATGTGTTGAATAAGGTGTTTTCTTTGTTGCCTTTGCCTTCAGTGGAATTTCCTCTTGTCCATGTGCTCTCTTACTGGGTGGGCAGAAGCTCACTAACTTGTATAGGTTGGTTTCTGTTAAATATAGTTAAGCAGTTACTATTTTATTATTATCCTTTTAAATGTAAACATTCCCACTCTCTTCAGGCACTTCTCTTAAAATAAGCCTATTCTTTCCCCTGATAATTTTCATTGCTACCCTTTGATTTTTGTCTCATTTAGCTTTGAATTCATAAGTTTCACATACTACTATTGCCAACCACTAGACTATCACTGCTCCTTTAATAAAAACTATGTCACCAGGGGAGCATTGTTTTCTCGGTCCCAGTTTGATAACAGATTTCCTTCTCTGAGCACATTCCTCTTTTGGACTGTTCAAATGTCCACCAAACAGAGTGAGTTCTTTGTTGGTGTGCAGAGTCCATTTCATATCTACAGTATGGTAATGGTTTTTGGTCATAATTGCTCTGGACGTGATAGAGGCTGAGAAGCCAGAGGTGGAGTGCTCTTTTATCAGTTTGTAGAGTCTTGCAGTGCTTTGCTTTGCCTTTCCTCACACCTTCGGCCTTTTTGGTACCTGGTGCCTTTTCTCTTATACTGCCTCAGAAGTTCTCACCTGGAAGCCCCCCGCTCCCTCTATCTGCTCACAGTGCTCAGGTCCTGTTGGTTTGCAGTCAGAGCATTTTGGGAGTTCAGGTAGAGGGAAAGGATAGTGCTTGCAGCAGAGGGTATACCCCAAGAGAAGATGTGCTTACACCATGTCCCGTGGGCAGATGTGAGCTTGATGTGCTTGTCTTCAGCTGCCCACATTCTGTGTGGAGCCAAAGCAGAAGCCCCATATCCATTGTTTGCATTGTGTTGAGCTCGAGCTAATAAGCTCGGTCTCTTGGCAGGATGTGTTAGATCAGGCTTACTGCTGTGCTAATTGTGCTTACACAGCTTCCAGTTTGGAGCTGGCTCATTTACAGCTGGCTTGGATGGTGGCCAAGAAGGCTCGCCTCTGCCTGCAGTATGCCATGTAGACATACACATATCCAGCACTTGAACGTGTCTGTCAATAGCAGGAAATTATATTTGGAGGGAGGGGAAAATCTTTGGCCTGGCTGCAAGCGTAAACAAGGACAATATTAATGAATGAGGAAGTAGGTAACAGTTTTAATAAGGAGAAAGTTTGATTATTCCAAATTTAGACTCACTGCCACAAGTTGTTTTCGGCCCCTGTGTTTGGCCTTATCTTGTTCCTCATTTATCACTGTTTTTGTGAGGAGTTTGGTTTGTTTTTTTTTTTTTTTTCAATATATCTTGGAAACACTTCCTGGATTTAAGAAACCTCATTGTAGAAGTGAGCAGCATGGTATTTTAACTGGGAAACAGAAACTAAACTAAACACAACTTTAAAAATGGGCAAACATTCAGAGGATAGAAACTTGCTTTTATGATTAGCCCATCCACTGTTTTTTGTCTTCTCTTACTTCATATGTTAGCAAGTTAGTGTGTACACTGGCTCTAACACAGTGTCAAGGATTGGCCCATCTTAGTGTTGAAGTGCTGTAGTTACTTAAAAGTACAGGATACTCAGTTGTAACAGGAATTATTCAGGAAGAAGAAACCCAGAGCTGTAAAAAGTTTGTTTAGTTAGGTTTGAAAAACTAGGGCTCAGAATGACTTGAAAGCCACATCCTCAACTGGCATAGATCAGTTTCATCAGTTACCAGCAGTTGTGTAATTTACTTCAACAAGTATATCCCCTCAGTTATTACGAAATCTTCTGTCTGTGGAGGAGGGCGGTGGTGGATGGGAACATAGGAATGTGTATGTACATAAATATAGAGAAAACTGGGCTAGGCTCTTCTTTTATTGTGAAATAATAAAATGATTTGTCACCCACATTACTATGAGCTCTCTTAATATTTGAGCCCATTTGTCTCAAATGTTTTTAGTCACAAACATCCATGCATCACTGCATTAACTTGGTTGACAGTTCAGAGGCCACTTCTCATTTTGAGCAAGCCTCGAAGAGACAGTAACAACCTTCTACTTCTAAAATCACTGTTATTAAAACAACCAGGGGAATGTATCTCTGCAAAGGCAGAGTTGAATAATGATTTAGCTCCCAGAATTAATTTGAAATTTCAGCAGCACTAAGTAATATTTTAGTGGCAGTATAATCCTGTACATTACACATTAAGTCTGCAGACTGCACTGCCAGAAGAAGAACCCTGCAGTATTTAAATGACACTGTAACACCATGGTATTATATTCAGGTCATTAGGGGGTATTTTACAGGATTGAAGTTATCTGGCAGAATGTCAAGGGTGAATCATATAATCTCTGTTTCTTTGCCTCTCCAAATATGTAGATTAGGGGTTTAAAAAAAGTAAATGACACCTTAGTCACCAGTGTTCCTTCTCTGTCTCAGCCCACTGTATCACCTGTGCATCAGTTGTATGGTCAACAAACACTGAGAGGGGAAGGGAAGGGGAGTAATAGATACAGATGGCTCCAATGGTTGGTGAGAGAGCACTGTACTGAGGATTGGGGGTATTTTTCCTGTATGAGTCAGAGCAATTGACAGATAAGCAAAAACTCGAGCATTTGGCTTTTGTGGCAGGTGTCAGCAGGCGTCCAGAATGATGGAAAGTTCTGAGCTCTAAGGTGGC
Organism: Dasyornis broadbenti; assembly: GCA_013397935.1. Classification (NCBI taxonomy): domain Eukaryota; kingdom Metazoa; phylum Chordata; class Aves; order Passeriformes; family Dasyornithidae; genus Dasyornis; species Dasyornis broadbenti. Next base: position 4,221,408 of record VZRN01004407.1, on the reverse strand, counting down.
TGTTTCCAGAGCAGATCCCTAACACTAACCTTAAGAAGAGGCAGGGGCACTCTTGTGATTGAATATACTAAGGGAGATGAATGCTTCTGTCCCCTTTGTGCCTTTGAAATGCCTTCTAAATTCATGTGTGTGGCCCATCATAATGATTTTGATACCTCTTTTCAAATGTAGTCATCATTCAGACAGCTCTGGTTGAATTTAGAGAGAGTATTAGGCTGTGAAAAGCATGTGTTCTCAGCAGCTCATTGCTGCTGCTGGCAGAAGTTGCTGCCATTCAGATCTGCTAACTTGATAGTTCTCAGGATTATCCCGTGCACCATTACAGACAAACTGGACTGGGTTAGTTTAAACACGTCAATAGTAGCTTTGGACCATTCTTTCTGCAAGAAACAGATAATCATCACACAAGTAAGCCTAGCTGTCTGATAGCAAATTTTACCGCATCAGTCTTCTCTTGTCTTTCCTTCACTGTAGTTTAAATTACAGCTTTTGGGACAGTGGGAACATTTGTTAAAAATAAAAATAATAATAAAAAAGGATTGTTGACAACAAATGAAGTTGAAATGATGTCTAACTTCCAGTGGTGGGATTAGCAGTGGTAACATACTGGTTGGTCAGGGGTTCATAACCTTTTCAATTAGCAAAGAGGGCATCATATGAATGGGATGTGTGGCTATGATCTTTCTGTGCTTCAAGCGGTTGAGGTGGGAACCCAACAACAGTTTGCTTATTTGAAGAGTTTTTCTCTAATCTAGAAGATGGGCCAAATTTTCATACGGTTATACCTGTTTTCTTCTTGCTGCATTCCATGAGATGAGAAATTCTTAGAGAAGTCTCATGGGCAAGAGGTGTGCTGTGCTGCTGCGTACCAGTGCTCAAAAGGAGTGGTGAGGATACTGGACATTATTTTTACAGGTCTTTCCAAAGATAGCCTTAACATCTTATTAGCGAGTAGGGCAAGACTTGTATCTGTAAAGAAATGTTGGCTGTGCCAGTGGGAGAATTGCTCTACCTGGCAGAGCTGCTGCTGCAGGAGGCTGTGAGGGCAGATCAGCAGGTTAAACACATCTGTGGGTGCTGGGGAATAAAGGCAATAAACCACAGATAATAGCTGGGCTCATGTACCCTGCCTACATAAGTGTCTTCTGCTCAGAATATCAAGATAGAGGGATGATGGGATTAACCCACAATAGCATGTTTTCTATTCCTACTGCTTTCATGTATATAAAAATACTTCAAATATTATTCACTGTATTTTAAATTATTTCAATATCCTCTGCCTCTGCTTCATTCTTCTTTTTTTTTTTTTTTTTTAACCTGAGAAAAGACTAAACTTTTATTTTCGTATATATAGCCTATTTTCACAGAGGATAAAGTTTCAGTTTAGATTTTGAGGACTGTTTTCTCTTGATCTTGATTTTTGCCTTGGTTGTCACCAGCTTTTATTTTAAAATATGTATCAGGAAGCCAGTTCTGTCCAACCATTTCTACTGGGTATTTTTGCAAGTTAAAGGCTTTCCTGAAAAATGTCCATAGACAAAGAACTCCCCAGAGTGTGTCTCTAGTGATCTGTGCAGTTAGCAGTTACTCCTGCGAGCTGCCATTTTACAGTAAAAATAGAAAATGTAAAATATTGATTACATATGCAAGTACAAGAAATGTACATCTGTATACTAGCTCTCCAGAAGCTTGTAGATAAAAATAGATTTCAGTCACATTTTTCCTTTCAATGTGCCACAACATGTAATGGTTTTGTTCTTGAGGAAGTATGTGTGAAGCTCTAAGGCTACAAGTTTTTGAAGAGAGCTTTATTCCAGCTGTTTTGTTAATGAATTAACATGGAAATTTTCTTGGACTTCTTTTCCCGAGTAACGGACATGTACTAAATCTGTTGTGACTTTTTTTGATAGCTATCAGTTTGAAGCATTGTCAGATACAGTTTTGATCCAGAAACTTGCCAAACCAACCTGTGCCTCTAGCCTTCTTCCAAGGACTGGTCATTAAAACAGGAAGATTGTAGCACAATCCCCATTATCTTATGAGATGATGTGTATGTGAGAAGTTCTGAATAATTACACAATAAAGTAATCAGCCAGCAACTTATTATGTTCCTCAGTAGGGAACCTCAATAATAAGTCTGGCAAAAATAGAACTTTTCTTTTAATAGCCATTGTCAAAATATTTTTAAGTATCAGCAAAGTTTATTTAAAATTGAATGAATATCAGGTTCACTTTCCAGTTCTTTGTAGAATGAAAATTCTGCGTTTAGAATGAATCTTAATAATGAATAGAAGGTATTTCAGAAGTAGGGTTTGTGGTGGAGTTTCATTTCAATGTTTGTTCTTTTCGTTCACAGTGTGGTGCAGGACTGTAGATATTAATCTCAAAATAGGTCTTATTAAAGATTTTGAGTAACAACCACCTGGTTCTTTGACATTTTGCATTTATACATGAAACGAGGGAATTGACCACATTTGCTCATTTTGTTGCAAAAATGTAGCTGGACTTCTGCAAACGGTTTAATAGATTGGATTCAGTGTTGCTAGTGGTATAAGACTATATCTGATAACATCCAGCATTTTTGGGAAGGTTCTGGTAGCTGGTAATTTTCTTTAATTATCTTTTTTTTTTTTTTTTTTTTTAATATGAATGCACCCAAACCCAATTTACAACTTGTAACATGAAAGTACTATACACGCTACCAGAATACTTGTAGCTGTAATGCTCTCTGATGGAGATGCTGTACTTTGCAGTATGTCTGCTTTCTTCCTTTTGTAAGCTTGCAGTTGGTTCTTTTTTGGACAATGTGCATTCACACATACACACACAAAGTGCATTAACAGCCTGAAGCTTCAGGCTAAATGTGTGAGCCCAGGTGTCATATTTCTAATGCCCTTTGCATGAAATGTGAAGTAATTGCTCAAGTGTAGAAGCTGTACGTATGTTTATGAAACGTGAAGTACAGGCACAGTCTGTGATTTCAAGTGTCTTATGAAAATGTGTGTGTGGTAAGGCCATGCAGTCTTCAAAACAAACATTTCATATTCTTGAACTTCAGACTTCTCAGTCTTGAAAAGTGAAGTGAATGACAGAATACCTTAAATACCTCCATATGTGTTTATATTTAGTAGGTCTAAAACCACTTACACCAAGGTAACTTACTGCAAAGGAGAAACATCTGCTGAATTAATTTTCATCAAGTAGATGGTTTTCTTAAGTTTCTGTGTTGTGAGGCCTCCCAGCCAAAAGGGGAAGAAGCATATAGGTATGGTGACCTGTTAAATAAATGAAACAAGTGGATTGTGGGTAAATAAATATGAGTGACAAAGAGATCATATAAGGAGAGCAAAAAGCATTCTTACACAAAGAACAGTGGATGGTGCCTACCTCTCCATCATGATCCTAAACGCTAGAAAAATCAAAGGCTTTATTCTTACTGGAGAAGCTGAAAGAAGGTCAAGTTCAAAAATAGCTTTGGGTCAAAAAGGAGGGAGGAGAAAGAGACAGTATAGTCACTGAGATGAGTAACTTCAGATAACATTTGAGTGTCTGAGATGTCATTGAGAGAACTGCTGCTGAGGAAGAGGCCTGCTGTAGCTAATATTTTCAGTATAGTGACACATGATATCAGTACCAGAAATGGGCTGCTTCGGGTGCAGGTTGTCATTGTACCCTATTTATTGGTCTCTATTGATACTCCATTTCCACGTGTGTGATGCTGGGACTTCTGAGGCCACATGCCTTGATTGTCTTGTGGCAATATTCCAAGCCATTCTATAAATCCTTCTTCATAAATTATGGAGGGAAGAAACTGCTCTATTCCTTAACTGCTTAAGACTTTTGGGAAGACAGTGAAGGCTCTTGCATAATTTAACCCTTCTTGTCCTCAGCTGTTTACTCACACAGCTATAAACTGACATAAATGCTGGATGTATACTCTAATCCTTATCATCACTGTACCACCTTGAAGTCGTGACTTTTGAAGCATTTGTAGCAGCAGAAATTGTTTAATGTTGCTGAAAACTTCTTTCCTGTATGCAATAAAAATGCATATAATGGTGGATTTAATCTGACATGTGTGCAAGTACTTTGACTAGATACTCTCTTGATTTAGAAACAATGTAGGATCTAATATGCCAAGGAGGAAGGATTTATTTAATTTTTTTCAAAAAATTCTAAACAGATTGAGTCCCTAATAATCTTAGCAGCTGATACCTGTAGTTAGATTTTGAGGAAGTAAGTGTCTTGCACTGGCATCTCAGTATTTTAACTCTAGTTTTCAAAAAAATTAAACAAAAAAAAAGGCATAATGCTATCGAATGAGATAAGAGTTTGAAAACCCCCACTCAATAAACTGATATGTTCTTCAGGAAATTGATGATATATCAAAAGCTGTTTGTTCAGATACCAATCACTAGCTTAGCTTCCCAAAATGAATGTGAAATACAAACATTGAGAGAAGGCTGTGTCTGCTTATAATGGTGCTGGTTTTGTATACAGAGCTCTCAGCTTATCTTGAGAGGGGTTCTGACACACAACAAAACCTATGGAAACTGTTTCAGCCAGCAGTACTTTCTTCTGACCTTAAGTATTTCTTGGCTTGTGTATGACAATTCAAAGAAATTTTGGTATTTTTATTTTTTCCTTTTCTTTTTTTAACTGACCAAATACATTGGATGAAAACAGGTCCTCCAATTAAAAGAAAAGTTATATATTTGAAATTAAGCATATTCTTCTGTACAGCAATAAAACTGTTAATATATGTCTTTTTAATTAGTCGTTCTGAAAAGGGCATAGAAAGCTACATCTATTGTGGTGGCAGTGGTGTTTGTCTTTCTTTTGGAATAGCTGAATGTTTTCTTCAAATAATCTATTTTGTGGCTGATCTGGAGGTCTTTGCCACTGCTGTGAAAATGAAGCAGTGTCCGATGGACCAAGTAGTATCTTGCACTGAATTCTCTTAGTAGAAGGAACAGTGAGACACATACACCTGACCCATATGTGATTTTTGTGTAACAGATTGTCCCTCTTGAGAATTCACAGGTCTCTTCTGTTTAAACTGGAAGTCACTGTTGTCAAGGGTGCTCTTCAGTCACAGGGAGTGAGGCGTGTTTCTGTCCCACTCACTGGGACCCCAGAAGTCAGCCTGAACCTGGGCGATCCACTGGGAAACATGAAAGCTTTGGAGTGAACTTCAGATTTTCAGGTGTGGGCGAATGTTGTTTGGTCAGTCAGTATATTTGTGTTTTTCAACCCTGTTGAGATGAACTTTATAGGTAGAGTGCTGAGTAGCATAGCTGGGCATTGCACATAGCTTGCACTGAGCCGCTGCTTGAGTGACCAAATACATAAGGAAGATGATTTTTGCACTGAGCAGTTTTTTCACAAATGGGCACAATTTCCACTAGTTCCACTTTCAAATCTGTCTAAAAATAAGTGATTGTTAGTGTTTTCACATGATGTCTTGGCGTCGTTAATTATTTTTCTTCATGACTACGTGTGTGTGAGAAAGGATTTGGTTACCCCTGTTTAACCGGAGACAGATAGGGCATGAATTGACTTGTAGACTATGCCTGTGCTATGGTAGAGTGCTCCACAGAATGGCTCCGCCGTAAAGCTGCAAGGAAGGGTGTTGCTCATTGTACTATGCTTTATTCTTAGAGCATTCGAGAGCAAACTGCTGCAAGCATCGGACTGGAAGGAATATTGCCTTTTCTCACTCTTTCTTAATTCTGTAAAAGTCCTTATCAAAAACTGGTAGTGTTTTCAAGTCTCATAATGGCTTAAGAGACTTGTGTCTACTGAAGGAAGAAGCCCAAACCAGCTCAATTGTTTCTTTTGAGAGCAAGGTGCACTGTGTTGTTTGTGCAGCCAGCCTTGGCAATGCCTTCCCCTCCCCAACTTCTTTGTCCACCTTCTTCCCTTCCCCCGCCTCCCCAATTATTTTTCCAGAGACCTTGGCTTGCTGCTTCTGGGGCGGCAGCAGCAGCTGCTAGTGCTGTCCTGTAATTCTTCCATCTCGGTCACAGGGGACTGGAAGGGAAAAAGACGGTCTGTCTCAGCAGCAGTCCACCAGCTGCCACTACAATCTATAATGCGTAAATTTGCAAAATACAGCTTTTAATTTTGCTTTGCAGTCAGAATGAAAAACTAGAGTGCACCACCACTGCCATCATTGATTGATTAATAGAAATAAATGCTCCCTGCTCCTTGGTTCAGACTTGGACAAAAAGTACTTGGAAGTGGCTTAAAATAAAAGGTAAGAAACCTGCCAGACTTTCCCACCAACAGAGTAATTAACAAAACATTGTTGTCTGTGTGTGCTTGAGAATGTGCTCTGGCTAAGTAAAAGCTGTTGAGTAATGCAAAAATATTAACTAAATCAGAGTATAAAATTAGGCTTAGGGTCACGATACTTTCTGAAGTTTATGGATAAGCAGGGCTTCTTTGTTACAGCATTAATGACTGAGGGAGTCTCACAGATTCTAGCCGAAGAGGTTTTCCAGAAATTGTGTATTGAAACATATTTTTGGTTTTGAGGTTTTTCTTAAAGGAGAGAGAAGTGGAATTAAAGAAGAATAGGCAATGTTCCTTCTCAGCCAGCAGTGTAGTTGGAGTAGCAATAGTAACTGCTTGGTTTGTGTCCAATCATATACCTTGAGCAAGGAAATGGCACATAGAAAAGGTAAACAGCCCCCAAATTTCCATTAGAAATGGATTTGTAGCTTCTTCAGTGTGTGTTTATGAATGATGAATCTTTTAGTTGGACGATTCAAGAAGAACCAGGCCAAAATTTGTGAAAGAACTTGTTTGCACTGAGTAGTTTAACTCAGTGGGTTATTCAGAAGACTTGAACTATAAAACACCATTCACAAAAGAATTCATGTTGTTGTTGCATACATTATTGACCAAAGAAAGACTGTTGTGTGTATAGCTGAGAGAACTAATTTTATCACCAGTCAGTTTTGCATTTGATATCTCTAGAGCGCCTGTTGCCCTCTTTGTTTTTCTTTAAATGCTCTGAAGTCCTTTGTCATGGAAGTTGCATGGGAACTGTGATGTGTGAAGGATGGAACAGAAACCTTTGTGTGCCAGGTTGTTATGGGCACCGTGAGATGGTTTGCACCCAGGCTTCCTCACTGGTGGAAGAGCTCGTGGCAGCTGGCTCTCTGCTCTCCTCTGTTGGTTTCAGCAGGGGTAAGGACTCAGAGAAGCCAGCTGCCGTGTTGGCTTCTGTGCCCAGGGTTGTGTGTGAGGGATGGTGGTGGTGGTGGTATCAGCTGGAAGCTGCTGCCTTCCTATGTGTGCACCAGGGTAAACCCAAATGTGGAGCAATTACAGATCTCATTTTGTCAGTGTGTCCACATTTTAACCCTCCTGCTGCACGTCGGTGAGGGTACTCGTGTGCGAGCTGTATTTTTTTGCTACCAGCTAGAATGTAATGGGTCCAAACCTAAACTTCAGATGCACATTTGCTGGAATTCAGGAGAGAGCAATCTAGACCTTACCTTTGTGGACACCCTAACTCTGACAATAAATATATAGTGTAACCTAGTACCAATCCCCAGAATTACCAGTCCTGACTTCTGCTTCTTACATGATAATGTCAGCAGTTTTAAGTAAAAGCATGAGCAGACCCTGATCTTGCAAGATGCTCTACTTTAAATAGATACGTTGTACAGACATGTTGGCAGAAGTAAACTACATCTAGATGTGTCTTTGAGACTATAGAGAAAACCAATTAAAATAGTTTAAGGGGAAAAACAACCACATACTTTGTACATGTGTGTGATATTACCTTAAATGTGTTAGAGTTTTTTAGCATGTGAAAAATACAGCCCCGAGTGTATACCATGCCTTCCATCTCCTGGGAGAATAGAGTAAGAAGAAATTATATAGTTGACCCATTATTCAGGCATTTCGGAATTAAGATAATGGAAGAGGAGTTTGTTTCTCTGAAGCCCTTCCTGGTTATATATATGTTTTTAAACAAACATGATATACTCAAATATTTATATAAAAGCAGTGTTCAGTGGTATCACTTAACTGCGCAGAGAAGTAAAATTTAGTCAAGTGCACACACTTTGTGTTGTTCAGTTGTAGTGTTTTGGGTGGGCTATCTGCTCACTTTCAGGGAGAGGATGAAATGAAAGGACAGAGGTTCTTCAAAAGTAAAAATCAGCAGAACTATTGAAAATACTTGGTATCTTGATTTTCTACTTTAGCCAGACTTTACGATATTGCACATTACTAGTCTTGTCAAAGTATCAGAAATTAGCTATTGAAAACTGGTTTTGTTTAATCTTTAAAGAAAGACTGCTAGAGTATGTTTTAAAATGGAAGTGGTAGCAAGCTGGATTGAAGCTTGCTAACTTCTGACTGGGTGGCATCACAGGCCTGTAGGACTCCCAGTAATGTCTCCAAGAAATCAAGTTCCTCTTTCCAACACATATTTTCATTTGTCCTCCTATTGTGGTAAAGGCATCTATCTTCTGCCAGTGTTTTCTGAGCTATGCACTGAAGCATTTTGAAGATGATTGAATTTGCTTTTTATTGACTTTTCCTTCCCTTCAAAATTAATACATTTATTTTAACATTCAAGCTCCTGAGCACGGCTTCTTTCATACAGAGATTGTTACCTTGGCACTACAAAAAAAGACCCTTACTAGATACTGATATTTACAGCATGGTCTGTTTTTCACCCATTCTGCAAGGACTGTTTCTTAATGAAAAGAACAGCGTTAAAGCCTCAGTGAGAACCAACCTTTCTTCATTTCTGCTCCTGTGGGGATTTGAGCAGTCTCTACAGCCTCCTGCATAGGTACCATATGCACCAGCTGCTACTTTGGGGTCACAGCTAACCTGGGAATAGTTGAAGAGCGGAGTTTTGAGGAAGTATTCTGAAATTTTTCAGTAGCTGCATTCACACTGGATACCTCCTACGTAACTCTTTACATGGAAGTGGGAATGTGGCTGTTACTGTTGTATCCTATCCATGAAATTTTGGCTATGGGCAGGAAGCCCATAGTCTAATCTGTAGATCCATTCTGGTTCTTAGAATAAAACATTTTGAGACAAGAATAGTCAGAAATAGATATTAAAAGAAGATGTTTCAGAAAACGGACTTAAAAGCACTCTGAATGTCCCTGAAAGAATATGGTATCTAGATAATGGGCAGCTTAATTTCTTAATTCCTCAGCCACAAAATTCTTTGGTATTCGGATCTCTTAAAAATCCATGTTCCCCAAAACCTTTTTAAGGGAGTGAGAAGGAAAGAGGGAGAACAAAATATAAGTTCTAAGCTTGCCTAACATGTCACTTGGGATAACATCACTTCTGTGTGTCCTTAGTAAACACAATGCCAAATCAGGAGCCAGAGCATAATCTTGTGCACTAAATTGTTTTCCTGTAATATCTGAAGCTGCACAGTCTAAAATCAGGAGTGGAGAAAGGCTATCCTGAGTCTCTCTCTTTGCCTGCTGATACAAGCATGATTTCATTATACAAACATTTGCTCCATTAATTGTCATTATTCCTAATCCTCCATTTTGCTTAATGGCAAAACATTTCACTGCAGGGAAAAAAAAATTAGATTAAAGTAAAGACTTTCAGACAGTAAAGACTACTAATTGAAACCTGCAAGGGATATCCCCATCATGGAAATTCAAAATTACAGAAGTTATTAGTGATGTAACTGGAAAAGTGATGCTTGAAAATCCTCAGGCATACACTTTGCATTAAGTTTTTGTATGTTTTAAGTCAGGGTTGGGTCTTTTTTCTTCCTCTGTAAATGTAAGAACATAGCTTTAGTAAATGTGTGCACATAGTGCTAAATGTGTTTGTAAAGCATGCCTTTTGTCTTCTGATGGAAAGTAGAGGTTTTGATTGTGCGTATGTGTCCATGTGGACATCTAAAAGCTGATAAATTGCAGATGGGGATACTAGAACATTCTGGTTCTGTTTCTCTTTGCTCCTTCCATGTGGAGAGGTTTTTTTGTCTGTCTTCCCCTGCAGTAGCGTTGCATTGAGGTCTTGGAATAAAATATCTTTCCCTGTGCAAAGTTCGTGTGTGTGTGTGTGTGTGTTTCTGTTTTTTCCTTTGCAGTCTGTGGTATACAACAATGTAGAGGTCTTATTTCTAAAAAGAGGTCTTATTTCTGTTCTCTAAAGGAATAGATTTACCCAAAGGAAGACTGAGGCATATGAAAGTTTCCCTACTTCTCCTCCTTCCTGCAGTGCAGGGCAGTGAGCTGCTTCTGGAGCTCCTTTCCCATCTGACAAACCCCCAGCTTGCAGGCACATAGATGGGTGTTCTGTTGAACGCATAAACGTACAAATGCTGATACTTATCTGAGAAACATCTTGTGTCTTCACTGAGTATACAATGGTAGGACACCACTTCATAAATGGATTCTGAGGTTGCATAGCATTTGTTAAGGAAAGAAATAAAGAGAATATTTCTTTTTGACAGGAAGAAAATAATATCCTGAAAGACATCCCTCAAATATTTCTCAATAATTTTTGTTGTGTTGAAGAGTTTAAATGTACACAGTTCTGGATCTTTGGATTATTTTTTGGTTTCTTGATTTGGCACATTTTTGGATGCATAGTATAGCATATTGGTAGTATGTGTATCATGAAGGAACCCCAGTGAAATGTAAATTCATGGGGTTAAAATGACTTTTCCTGAAATGATCTGTTCTCTGTGTGTTTTGTGCTCTGCATCTCCCTCTGTTCCCCCACCCTAATGTCCATTAGGTGTAAGTTGGATTAGCTTGGTGACTCTTTATCAGACCTCTTTTTCCTGTTACCCCCAGAAAAATTTTTGTGACTTAAAGAGTGAGCTCCAAGGGACAGCCTTATTCCTGCTGGGGACAGGAGCTGCATTTGCTGAAACTGTGTTGGTGAATACTACCCCACTGTGCTCTATATGGGAAAGTGTGTGGGTGGCAATTTGCATGGTAAACAAAGGCAGGCAGGGAAGGAAGATAGATAAGTTTATGTTTTTAATGCTTCGCCTCAAAAAGTGTCTGTTGAAAATTAGCAGCAACAAATATCACGACAGAAAGATTGGTGTAGATTTTTCCATTTTTAAGAATAAATCTTTAAATAAAAATATTTTTAATTTATGTTTGTTGGTAAATTAAATTTATTGATATAACTTGTGCTGATTTTGTGGTAATAGCAAATGAAGACTGTACCTGCCACTATTCCATTTAAGGATAAAAGAAACCTTTTACTTAATCAGCAAAGTAGGCTCATACTCATCTGAAGGATCACACACACCCCCTTCCTGCCACCCTAAATAGGTTGTTTACTTGTTTGTCATCAAATGTGTAGGAAGGCAATGTGAATTAGATAGCAAGGGACTAGAGAGAGTGTCAGGAAGCATTGACATTCTTATTTGTGGCGTGTATCTACTGTGTGACCTTGGACAAGTCTCTTCACCTATGCCATATCCTGTTATTAGATTATAAATCTCTGCTGGGAGAACGCTTGTCGCACTTTGCTTTTGTGTCTGGCAAAGGGTCTTTCAGATATCATTGTAAAACAAATAATAGAAATAAGGATAAATGGGTTTTTTCTGGAACACTGGCCTTTGATGGAGATAGGGATTTCTTTTTAAGGTTTCCTCTGGTGCCCACTCAGCTACAAAAAAGTTTATTCACTGTGTCGCCTTCCAAGCAGCAAAAACCTTCTAACCTGGAATTTGTTATTTATTCCGCTAAATAAATGTTTTGAGTGACTCGGTAGCCCTTGAAAAGTTTTGCAAATGTATTCTAAAATGCAAAAAACCTAACACGTGAATGTTTGCAGTATTTTCTTTCTGATTAAATTAGAGGGCTTTCTGTGGCATGTTTGTATAAATTGTGTATTTTAATTGTGGTCACAATCTGTTTCCTTGGGGGAAGGCCTGTCACTCAGAAGTGACTGATCAATGTGATAACTGTTAACCCATGGACATGCTAACAAGCACAGCTCACGCTGCTTCAGGTAAGTCACTGCCTTATTCCATGTGATGAAACTCTTGTTCCAGTTCACGTCTCATTTTGCACTGCTACCCTTCATGCTCGCGTTGGCGCAGGGAAGGAGGCTCACATGGGAGACTCCCCCTTCCAGTTCACTGACTTGCATCCAGGCCACTTGCAGATGCTGCCGTGCGGAGAAGCTGCTGGTCTGTGTGGAAGGAGAGCTTGTTGTGTAACGCCGCGTGTCACAAGGGGTTTCTGCCACGGTGCTTGGCCTCACACTGAGCTCTTTCCCTACACTCTGTTTGATGAGCAGTGTAGCTGAGTTGTGGGAATTCAACTCTGTCTTTTGCAGGGTTTAATAGTTGAAATTTCATGGATTTGCATGCCAGCGGGAGGAAAACCTTACATGCTTCCAGTTGCAATGTAGAGGAGCAATTTTTTTTTTTTCCTAAGAAGTTTTTGGGTGGTTTTGCTTTTGGGTTGTTTTATTGTTTTTGAGGTCTTTTCTTCTGTGCCATTCAGGAAGTTTATTTTTCAAGTTTATTTTTCAAGTATTTTGCTACTAACACACTACCAAATCTTTAAAAGGCAGAGAAATTAAGATTTACAGGTGATATTCACTTAATTCTAGGACTTGACTCTTTAATTATGAAATAACACTTCAATTCAAAGTAACGTAAAGATTGCTTTTTAATTGTTTTATAATGTCAGAAAGGATAAATATCTAAGTCTAATCTGTGCTCCTGCATACAGCTAAGAGTCTCTTCTCCAATAATATTTCTGTCAAGCTATTTAATTTGTTGAAGCCTTTAAAAGATGTCTTGTGATGTAGTAATTTAAAAAGTAAAAAATGAAGACAGTGGAAAGAGAACATACCTGACATGAATATAATGTAATGTTCATGTGATTCAACTTCGTCTGCATAATATTCCTATGCAGTTTCTGTTTGTTCCTTGAGTGTGACTTTGCTAATAGCAGAGGGGGTATTGACCAAGGTCTTTGCTGATAATTACTTCCTAAATATAATTAAATATAAAGGTGGTGCTAGCAAGATGCTAATTGGCTTACAAACAGTTTTGAGATTTTTCACTTTCCCAGCACCACTAGATTAGAGGACGTGGCGCAGCAGTTCTTCGACTGTGGGGACCGCTGATGGAGTTGCTGAAGCCAACAAAGCAGGATGTCCTGCAGTGTCACGTTGGGGACGGGGTCTTTGTGCTTAAGGCACAGACAAAATACTTCTTCGGTAGGGACATTCTGTGGGACCTTAGGGAAGCCATTCAGTTCCGTTGTCTAAAAGAGAAGGCGTACTTTGCTTCTTGTCTTTCTAGAATTTAAACTTAGGTGGGGATTTTTGTATATTTATAAATAAAAGGTTGGTCATTAGCTTACAACTTCACTGGAATACAGGCAGGCTTAAAATGTTTGTCATCACGGAATAAAACCTTTGTGGGTTGTCTGTATTAGTGTGCATGTGCCATATTGCAACTACGCTGACTTTCAGCTATCATTAGTGGTTTGGAAAGGCCCCAAATGTTGCTTAGACAACACACCTTATTCTTCCAAAAGCCAAGGCTTTCGTGGAAGCAGTAAGTGTAATTTTCAAAAGCAGGCTGGCATGGGAGCACTTGGGGATCTGAAAGACAAAAGGAAACTGGCTTTAATGAGCACCTTTGTCCAAGTTAGCATGCAGCTGTCCCCAGCAAGGCCCGCTGCTGTGCAGATCGCGGTGTTTGTGCTGTGTAAGCGTGACTAATGGCTGTGATTCATGAGGAGCGTGCCTTGTCTAGGGACGGCTGAGCTGGTTTCACCTCAAGCTGCCTGGTCCCTTTCTCGGAAGCATGCTCTGCTCCAGTGGGGTTGGCAGAGCTGCTCACCAAGCAGCTGCTGACCTGCTGTGAATGATAGCTTGACATATGAAGGTAAACCAAAAGCAGGGCTGCTTGACAGCATGGGCTTTGTGGTAGTGGTCTGTCTATGATACCTCTTACATTAAGCCTTGAATAATGATGCAGTGATGGTTTTCAGTGGGAACATATTTCAGCAAAGGCTGAAACAATTACAGCCTGACATGAAGTTTTTGTGGACAGTTAAGAAAAAAAAAAAATTGTGAGTCACTGGCAGCAAAAGGCTCTGTGTTGTTTTTGGTTGGTTGGGAGTTTTTGTTGAAATTTCATCCCTGGAAAACAGAATTCTTGCACTATTGCTGATTTTTTAGGAGGTCAGCAAAAGTTTGGGTTATCCCCTAATCTCTCAAATACAAAGGGTCTGTAGTTGAGGCCAAGCATGGGAACATGCATTGACTGCAATTATTCATGATACAGTGATAGTTTTCGGCCTTGATAGGTACTGTATCAAACATGATTCTAAACCTATTTGTTGCCTCACTTAGACCTTTGAGTTTATCCTGTAACTGTTCTAAAGAGCTGATTTTTATCAAAGTTTCATTATATAAATCTTTTTCAGTCCTGGCAAGATAATGCATCCTTGTGTAAAACTCGCTTCTCACAGAAATCGATGAAGAGCAAGGCCCAGTTGCTTGCAGGGCAGTGGCATTGTTGCAAGGTTATCAGAAGGTTAAAGGTACAAATCCGCTGTTGGCTCCAGTAACTTCTATGGGGGAAATATGGGAAAAGATACATCTTTTTTGTAAATGAGATAGCACAGTGTGTGATTCTGACCTTTGCTATAAGAGGTGCAAGTGCAACAAGATTTTGTGACTCCAGGAAGACAAGATTTAGATGTTCGCATTTGGGTTGTAAAAGGAAGCGAACTTTTGTAGAGAGTATTCGTAATGCTTGTCATGGGTTACTGTTGTGTATCCTGCTTCAAAAAGCAAACCTTTGTCCAAGACTTTGATCCTTTTTAGGTGGTTAAGGAAGGCACAAGAGGCATTTTACAGCGTTGTCACATGCCTCTGAACTGCTGATGTTTTGGACTTTTTTGGAAGAGGAAAGAGAAATACCATAGAAAAGGCTGTTCTTGAAATATTTGTGACCATTTTGAAATTGGGATGAATTGAAACTTTCCCAGGATTTCTAGACCAAAGAGATGCTGGTAAGTATGCCAACTTTTTGAAGCTGGCCCAGACTTCCGGAAATTTGGAGGTTTGTACAGTGCCAGTGGCAATTAGTGATGCCTGAAAAAATATACACACTTCGGGTTTCGAAAAAGGAGAATTTGCTGTGATAGATAAAACATATTTTAAAGCATTTGGAGAGTTGAAGAATGCTTTTGGTTTCTTCTGTTCTGACTTCCTCCCTTTCCCCATTTATATTTTTCAATAAATCTGCAACTCTGGAGTTACGGAAGTGATTTAGGAAGAGAAGACTGGGTGACAAGCTACCATGGGAAAGGCAGACACATTAAGCATAAGATTTTGAAAAGTATTCTGCTCTCTTACTTGAAGAAGAATTTCTTTTAACATTTGACCCCATTAGAACTTCAACACTGTAAATGATGGTAACATGTTTAAAATACATTTTGGTTATTCTCATATATGCTGCCATCCTGTGTTTACAGTGGAACACACTGTGAGTTTAAGACTTCAGAAATTCTTAATTTTGGAATTAAGAAATGTATGAGAAATAGGATTTTTCAGGCAGTCTAAATTTCCATTTCAAATGAACTGGAAATTCCATGTCTTCCAAATTTTCTATTTAAAAAAAAATAAAAAAGCTTTACAAAAAGTTTTCTTTGAAATTGCTGTCTCTTAAATGAAGCAGAATGCTGTCATCTTCCAGTTTCTTTCATTAGCTTTGTCTGCATCATCATTCTCATTCTCTAAACAAAAATATCGGTGTACCCACATTGTTGCTTGAGCTCTGAGGAGGTGCAGTGGTAGGGCAGCCCTGACCAAGACCCCAGTTTGTCTTAGTCACTGACTCAAGAGCAAGTCCTACTACTAATAATTATTGGACCTGTGACACTTTCAGTGTCTAAGGCAGGGAGCCATAGTATTTAAAAACATTTCATATATAACCACCATTTTTTAAAAGCAATTTTTACTTCATCATGAAAGCCAGTACAAATTAATCCTGGGTCCTGATCCAACAAGGGTTGGCATGCAAGCAAAGGAACCTGCCTGTACAGTATTTTCATGAAGGCTCAGTGTCTCTGATGAGTTTCTCAAAAGTATCTTCAGAAAGTTAGAGCTAAAGTCATTCACTTTAGGGTTCCATAGGACCTTTTTTAACCGTTCTGGAAACGTCAGCATTGTTTGACATGACCTTGCTGTGAAAGGGCTCTCCATACTGGGGTGCTGCAGATTCCAGCGGGCAGGAGGAAAACAGGAACTTCCAAGAATGTCATTCCTTACCATGCTTTACCTCTGAGGGGTTTTAAAGGCTGGCAAGCTTGTTTGCTTTGGCAAAATCTGTAATTGATGAGCAACTTATACGAGAAATTTTGCTAGTAACTTACCAAAAGAAATGTTCCCATTGTTATGTTGGGTTTTACAGTCACTTTTTGTTTGTTTATATTTAAGCTCAAACCATTGACAAGTTGTATGTTTCTGCAAATTAGGTTGTTCTTCTGTGCAGCCTGCATTTGAAGACAGACAATCCCCCAAAACTTTATAATACAAGGAGTGTATCTTCCCTTTTGTTCTGGTCAGTATTTGTTCTGGTTTTAAGGGAGAGAATAAACTGCAATTTAGGAAATTGCTGTTGTATAATACTCAGTGATAAAATGTGTGCAAGTTCTGCTTCCTTGTGCATTACCTACAGATATGAAAATGGAAACATGCTTATATCTTTATAATAACAGGGGAATCAGTATGCTCTGTTTTTATATAAAATAACTAAATTTTATGCAATTAAATAATAGTGCCTAAAACAGTAGGGATTAAAAGAGCTGGTAAAGGTTTTGAGATTTTTGAGCTATGAAAACATTTACTTATGCGTCACTGTTAAGACCAGAGTTTAGCAAAGAACATGAACACGTATTTCACTTAAGCATGATGTTATTTTGTGGAATACTTAGTGTGAACCTAATTACATGTGGTAGTGCAGTTCTGACTCGGAGCTATAATGTCGATCATGTAACCAAAAAAGAGCTAATCATGACATGGAGATTAATCTGTTTTCAGAACTCCAGGTTTTGGAGACTTTTAAGTCAGAGAATCTTGGCAAAACTCTCTTTCATTACAAGAGTTAGAAGTAGGTATTTTTGATACTGATTGGCCTGTTCTGACGTGGATGTGTTATATTCCGTTTTGGCTCGGTCACACTCTCTCTCCTGTTTGGTTTTGGGGGAATCAGTGGAACTTTGTGACTTGCTGTTTGTCCTACCAACAAGAGGTTAAACTGTTTATCTTCTGCTAGTTGACAATGTTGAAAATGAAGCTGAGGCTTGTGAAGACTTAAGCAGCAGATGGACGTGGATCTTTTAAATATATCTGAACATGATTCATGTGTGGTCTTCCAGCATTGTGTAATACAAGGAAGACTGTGTTATGCTTTTTTTTTTGTATTTCAAAAAAATGTTAGTTGCACTTGAAACATTCAGAAATGGAACTGGTTCCCCTGATTCCACCTATCACGTTGCTGGTTCTGATGCTGTTTTGTCACAGCAGAAGAGCTGCTTGTGTTAGTGCTGGTCCCACAGGCTAGTGCTGCACACCTTTTCTCTTCTAGCAGAAGATATTTCCTAACCATTGGTGTATTTTTAATCAAAAGGTTTCTTGATGTTTCCTTAAAAATGAAAACAAAACCGCTGGGATATCCAAGCTGAAACAGCTACAATTTGTGGCAGTGTTTTGTGTGCTTCCTAATCACATTGGGCAACATCCCAGGGGTGCCACTTTACTATTGCAACCAGCCACTGACTTAATCTTAAGTAGGATTTTAATGAAGATCCTGGTGAGGATGTAGTAAAACATCCAATAAGGGTACAAAAGTTATGTTTTACATCACTTTCAGCTCCTGTAACATAGGCAGTCTTTTTCCCAAATGGCAGTTTGGACAGCTAAGAGTCACAACTCCTAAGGTTTTTTTTTCTTTCCATTTTCTCCTACTATTATTTCTTAGGCTTAAGCTGAGACTTGGTTTTTTCCTCAGCTAGTCCAAACCCCCTTCTCACTCTGAGGACAATTACAGATGCTATGCATTAAGGTCAACTTCATCCCTTTAGCCTTGGAAGTGAAAAACTCCTACCCTTCCTCCCTCCAACAGGGACTACTTTCTGTAAACCTGCTTCAAAACTTCCTTGTGGTGAAGAACATTGTGTGGGATGGAGAAAGGGATGGGAGAAAATGCATCGGGGAGTGTAGCAGGGGAAATTACTCTGATTCAGTGTCTGGTTATAGATACATTTCTCTAGACACTCTACAAAGCTTTAGGTCTTTGCAAGATTCCTCCCAACTGCCTTTGTTCTTTGTATAGCTCACTTGCAAACCTGGCATGTGGAATTGTTTTATTCAGACTTTACTGAATGACAGGATGTACCTTAGAATTAGAAATATGATGGGCTGTCAGCCTCTTGCCCAAATTCTATCAGATCTCTATAGTTCTTAATAAATGAACTGACAGCTTATTAACCAGGCAGTACAACAGGAGCTTCATTCTGTTGTAAAATTTTAAATCATGTTGTTCTAACGGGCATGCAGTTTATTACCACCTTTTTCTTTGGGAATGAGAAATAAGTAAGAAAAAGTCCATCTCCCCCTACCACCCTGATTTCTGGCAATATTAAAGATTTTGAGCTATCTGTGAAATTAAGATAGTATTTCTGCAGGATATCCAATCAGGCACTGAGAAATGAAGTTAATTTGCTGCCCCAGGGTTAAGCGAAAACTTGGGAGTATTATAGAAGTTTAATGCTTTTTTGTTTAGTTTTATGATTCCTAGTAAACAAACATTTTATCTAGCAGCAAAAAAAAAAATCTTAGAATTTAATTAGGTAAGCTACTGGATCTTAGTTTAAATCTTAGCCAAACAGAGGGCTTACACTTTTTCATTGTCATATGATTCACTTGGTAAAATCAGTCTGAGGACAAATCAGTAATGAGTGAATGCTGTTGCTGACTGCATGTTGTTGCATAGTTATGCAAGGTCATGGCTTTCTTCTGCAAGTTGTGCAAAACTGTTACCATCATGGAAATACCACCAAAAATGATTCCTTTATTTAGCTTTTCACTTGGATACAAGTCAAGAGATTTAGGGACTGCAGTGCATTATCAGGTCTGTGACCAGCTCCTGTACAGTAATTAAATAGCACAGTGCAAGAAATGGTGCTTACAGCTGAAAACTCTCCACGTGATTTTCCGAGAATCGGTTTGGAACAAACTGAGCTGGATTGAAAAGTGTATTAACTGCAACATTTCACTGAAGGTACTAATCTGTGTGACAGTCTGGGCACATCAAGGGGGAAATGAATCTCCTAAATACTGTTATTATTCTCTGTGAGAAGCCATGGAATACTTCATGAGTGAGATTTGAGCTCTGTTATGCCTGGTGGCCCCCAAACAAGGTTTCTGCTAGTAGGTGATAAGGATGTGCAGCTTGGTCAGGGTTCTTGTGCCCAGGCTGCTCTGGGCAGTGCTGAGGGCGGTCCTGACCGCAGGGCTGTGCCTCGGGGTGCAGCCAGGCCTGGGAGGCTCCTTGGCTTGCTGGCAGCATTGGTGTGCTCGACGGGGAGCTGCCATGTGCTCCCTGCCCTGTCCCTCTGCCGGGGCCATGCTGAGCTTTAATACTCATATTCTTCCTTTGTGGTCTGAGAGTCATATTAGACTTCACTGAATCTTACGCTGAACTGTTCTTTGCTAATATGTATTCCAAAATCTTCCCTGGCTGGAATACATGTGGTAAATTTTCTACCTTGCTGCTTTTTAAATAAGAACATCCTTTTCCTCAGTACTGCCTTTATCACAGGCTGCCTACTACTGAGAGCTCAGGTAACTCACTTTGCTCTTTGATGCATGAGAAGCTGTTGGCTCCCTTCCAGCAATAGCTGGCTCTAGCCGGGAAGGAAACCATGCAAGAGCTGAAGTGCTCTAAGAGTATGTGTAAGAGTGACAAAAACCAAAGCTTTTAGTCTGGCTTTATTCTCTGGAGGTGTGTGCTGTGCTGTTGCTGTTTATTCCAAAGAGCAAGAGATGGAAAGTACTGTGTTGTACTTCCATCAAGTAATTTTACAAATCAAGGTTAGTTTTTCTTACCTTGGTGTTTTAGTCTCACAATTAGGTTTATATCAGAATGAAGATGTTTTTATGCGCTTGCAATTTTTGAATCCCAGCTTTGCTCCAGATGCCAAAAACTCCAGCGCCCACTTAGGTGTTGTATCCACGCGCTTCCTCTTAGGTGAGTGAGATGACTGTATTGGCATTTATCATTCCACCATGCTGCCCTGGGGAAGCCTGCTGAGCCCTTGGTTGTCCGTAGTGGCCACACTGCCAACCAACTACCAATTCCACTTTGATATATGGAGTTTGAGCTGGCTCAGACAGAACCAGAAAACTGCAAAATTGGATGTGATGCCTTCCTTGAAATTTGCTTCCTTTGTAGGGGACTGTTCAGTATGTGCTGGTCTCCTTGTGGATGCCATGCTGGAAAATAATTAAAACTGACCTTAGGCAGCAATACTGAACTAGATTAGTGATTTTTTAAAAATCTGTGTCACACTAAACATGGTAGTGTGTTTTGCGCTTGCATCCTTAGGAAGTTTCCTACTTAAGTACTCTGGAGTACTTTTATCTACAGGGGAGAGATGAAGAAAGAAAACATATTAATCCATTAGTGAAAGGTTTGACCTGAATGTTCCAATAATGAATTCAGTGCATATGAATTTCTTCAAGAATCTTTGTAATGTTCTAATGAAATGTAAAATCCTTATTAAACAAGCTCTCTTTCTCAAGATGCAATGTTATAGTTCTAATATAACAGTAGAAATAGTATTTTTTAAATTTCTCCAATCAGATCTTTGGGCTACATCCAACATCCTGGTCCTTTCTTTCACATGGTTCATGCATTTCTCAGAACAAGCAGAGAAATTTGGTGGGTTTTTTTCCCCCTCTGTGTTAAGTTAGTGATTCCATTTATTATATATGGATGCTCACAGATACCGAAGTTTATGTTTGCAATGTAGGTTCAGGATAGAGGGTGGTTGGAGTAGGCAAATGGGAAGCGCAAGAGAGAGAACACACAGTAGTCGTTGTGTGTGGTAGGAAAAATTATTACAAATTTAAATATTTCATAAGCATACATTTGAAAACAGAAATTAAAAGCTAATATAACTTTACCTTTTTAACCAGTGGGCAGTTATTTTCTGTGTATAGTAAGAATTTCTTAATTGTGTGTAATAAGAATTTGCTGCCCTGGAAATTTTTTAGAAATTCTTCCTACAATAAAATTTTTTTCGTCCTTCTCCCCCTCATCATGTTGAAAGAGATATATCCTGTACATGAAATATAACTGCAGGCTGGCTGTTTTAATCAACACATACTTTCCTGATGGATTCTGCCAATGCTAAAAGATAAATGGTGCAACAGTTAGAGAAACGTACAGCCTTCCTTTGAATTAGTCTTTTGTAAAATAAGTAAATTATCCAGAAGGTACTCAACCACAGCACTTTAATAATACAGGTGTTTAAATGGTAATAGCTATTGGAATTGGAATGGGAGTGAAACAATAAAGTCATTAGGGTGTTACAACATGAAATTAAGCTATCACTATTACTGAGCAATATTATTATCCTAAAGTGTGCAACTCACAGAGCAAATGAAAACAATGTAATACCCCTCTAATAGTAGTTTACATTAGGATTTAGTTTACCCATGATGTTTGCTCATGTTATAATGTCTTTATTAGACAGCAGTCGTGAGCTGGTGCACTGTATTGTAACCCAAAAGGAATAGCACAGAGCTCCTGACCATCTACCCAAGTAAATTCTGTTCCCTACAAAAAAATGATCTTTTGTTCAAAATTGTCACAGTGGTGACTCACATGTTATGGTTAGCAAGAATGTAGAATATAAATATCTTGTGTTTAGTATTTAAATTACTTAATTACCTAATGAAGACTTAGATCCTGTTGACTTCTATATGTGTCTGTATAAATGTAATGAAAATTCTTGTTTGGTTGAAAATCTCAGCTTTCAGTTTGCTCAGTAATTGTTCCTGAGATGAGGAAGAATTTGTGAGTGAAAATGACATCTGTGTTTATGCATACGATGCGAAAAAAGAAGTATTTCTAATTAATTTTACTGGAACATGTTATATTTGGAGTGGATGTTCAGTAGGACTGTGTTCTGTATTCAGCAGTTCATTGTAACAAAACCGGTGCTGGGTGAGCCCAGTCGTTTAGAGGCTGAGCAGCTTGCTTGCAGACAGTTGAAACTTTTTAAATTAAAGCATTTTTCCTTGTCTGAATATAAAAGTTTCCTGGCAGTTTTTACAAACGACATAGTTTTGTAAACACTGAATCATCAGATTGCTGGTGCTGCTTCTGTTCTTATTGTTGTTGCTATTTATTAGTGCATTAGTGAAAAGAACAAATTTATTTCCATTGTTCAAACTGGTTTTGCTGAAACAATTCTTTCAGTTGATTATAATGTTACTAAGAGACACCTCCCCTGTGACCTGGCTGCAGTTTGCTAGGTACTACGGATATCTAGATGATAAAAGGAAGAAAAAATTTTCAAATATAAAAAAGAAGTTACCTTTTCAAGAACCTGCAGAGTTTCAGTGCCGATTAAAAACCTACTACTACTACCTTGGGAAAGATCCTAAACTGATATACATAAATCATGGTGTCATAGAAGTAGATCAAATGAGGGCAATAAACATTAGCTAATAAATTACTTTCTTTTATTTGAATAAATAAGATTTTAAAGATTTAGTACCTTCTATACCAGGAATTCCTAGTGTATCTTTAAGGAGATCACTGCCATTTTTCCTTCTAAGCATCTCTCCATCTTTGCATATTTTGCTCTGTGCTGGCCTCTGCTATAGGGGCCTTGGCCTTGTGCTTATTCAAATCGTGTTTCTCTCTCTTGGTCTCCCACTGCCAGCCTGGGACCTGGGGCTTCCCCTCCCTGCTCTCTCACCACATGTACCCATGCTGGGACTTTTACACAAGCAGCTTCGCTGCTGAGAAAGGCACAAGCTTGTGAATTAGACGGGGTAAAAAGAGTAAGGAATCTGAAATATCTTTTAGAGCAGCAACCCTACTGTGCCCCATCTTCCAGTGATTCCCCTTCCTGTGCAGGTCATAAGCTAATGAGCCCAGAAGATGTTACT
Source organism: Dasyornis broadbenti (assembly GCA_013397935.1). Classification (NCBI taxonomy): domain Eukaryota; kingdom Metazoa; phylum Chordata; class Aves; order Passeriformes; family Dasyornithidae; genus Dasyornis; species Dasyornis broadbenti. The sequence continues at coordinate 4,198,200 of VZRN01004407.1, read as the reverse complement.
GGCATTTGTTTCCCCTTTCCTCATCTGCTGACAGCGCGGCACAGGGAGCTTTGGCTGGCGCAGAAGCCTGACCTGCTAACTTTGGCTCAGCAGCTGTGCTGCGCTCCACGGGGTCCTCGGCTGCCAGAGGGAGGGGTGCTCTGCACACTGGGATGTGTGCATTTGTTTGCGCTGCTTGCACCTAAACTGAATCCATTAGGGAATACGGCCCTAGCTGGAGGCTGGTGCCATCCCTGTGTCGTGCAGCTGGATGTGTACACGTTGCATTACAGGCTGCAGAGCCACTCTGTCCTCTCCCCCACCTTGCGTGCAAAGACTGAGATGGCTGAACAGTGGAGAATAATCCCTTGATGCTTGTGGGATTATTCACATTTACAGTCAGGCCCCTGCAGCACCTCCTGTGCTGGTGTGCTTCTCTGTGCCAAGAGCTTTCAGATGCCTGCGTGGTGCAAACGCTGACGAGTGATACTGAAGTATGGTGCTGAATCGTGTTGAAATTGCCTTTGTTCTGAGGGAGTAGTGCTTACTGCTGCTATCTTGTCTGTTTGGGTTAACCAGGTCGTTTGGATCAAGTAAAACCAGCAAAATTTCCCCTCCTGAACCCTCTGCTGTTGCACACTCTGCTTTTTGGTTTGTGTACTGCGCTTCTACAGCTCTGCCCTACTCACCACTGTTTCTGGAGTACTTTTGTCTACAGGGGAGAGATGGCGAAAGAAAACAAATTAACCCGTTAGTGAAAAGTTTGACTTGAATGTTATTGTAGTGTTTAATGCTTTAAAAGCTTCAAAATAACTTCATTTGCCAGTACAGTTACTCTGTAAATTCTGCAATACAGTTATTCATGCTGAATTTGTGCCAGTTTAAAAGCTGATTGTGGTTTTGTGTCCTGTAGGTAATACAGAAATTTCTGTAAGAACTGATGTTATTTCTTACAGTATTGTTAGGAAATTTGGTGTTACTGGGTTTAAACAAAACTACCCTTTGGTTGGGCTAACACTACAAAATGGGTTTGTCTGTTTTCATCTGGGGAATCATAACCTTGAATTTTGACTTAGCTGACAGGAGCCAGTGCTATGTCTCAAGGTCTGAAGTGACAATGAATCTACATTCAAGTACCCTGGACTTGTCTTGATTTATGTTGCTGTCTTCCTTGCATAAATGATGGCTATTTTTTTTGGTATGCTGGCAATAAGTGAGATCTGTGCAATAGCTGGTCTTCAGAATTCGGGGTTGGTAGTTTGAAATCAGAGGAAAGCATGACTGCATGTACAGCATATTTGTAGTTATGCCTTAAAACCTGGTCTTGCCAGGGAGCCTGGTGAGGTTTGGTGACTATATGCTTTTGATTGAGACAAAAAAAAAAGTTAGAAATAATGATGGGGGGTGTGAAAGGGGGGAGACAAGGGGTGGAGGGGAGGAATGAGAAAAGGCATGCCAGCTAGTGCAGCTGCAGGTTTTGAGCTTTGTAGGAACTGAAGCAAGGCTGTAGGCTGTCAGCACAAGTGAAGAGCCAGAAAAGATCTGACAGACATAAACATGACTGCTTTCTGCAGCTTTAGAAGTGTAAAGGAACAAACACAGATCTTGACATACATCATCCTCCTCCTTAGTGTTACAAAATATATGAGTAGTCACCAAGTTTTATAACCCATCAAAGGCCAGCTCACTTGGATAACAGAGAAATATTAGTTGGCTCAACCTTATATAAAGATAATATAAGGCTAATAAACCTTATGTTTGAGAGATAATTAGAAGTCTCAGAAATCTTACTGTGGATATCTATATGGAGAATATTGTTTTATTTTCATAAAATTTAAGCAATCTGGTGGTACAGATATTTGAAATTCTGTGGTGGTTTGCGTGTTGCAGTGAGTGTGTGTGATTTCACAAACTGCTGTTATACAAAGGCTGAAAATTCCAGAACCTTTCCATGTGTGAAGAGAGTGTCCCCTTGTATTAAAATGGGCCATTTACTTACTCCTGGAAATCTTACCTTCAGTAATGAGGAAAAGTAAAAACAAAACAAAACCCTACCACCTTGAAGGTAGAGAAATGTAGGTCCTGTATCTTTACTCTAGCTTGATAGTAATTTTTTTTGCTTTGCCATTTAAAAAAAAAAGACAAAAATTTGATTCCTAAAAGAAAATAACTAAGTTCCAAGCTCCCTTACCTCCTTAGAGTAAAATAAGGATGAGATAACCTGATTAGCTAAACGACATGTCAGTTGAAAACATTATGTTTCCTGTTTGAAGAATTTTAAAACATTGGACTTCATTTGAGTATGGAAAACTGGCGTTCCCTTCAGGAAGTGTTAGCTCCCTGCTGCTCTGCAAAAATAATGGAAAAGAGAAATCTTTTCAAGTCAATGTTTCCACTGTAAATAGAAAAAGAACTAGTTTCCATTTTCTTCTTTGTTGTTATTGCTGGGGATCTCAAGAATCCCTGTTTTCTTTTCCTGAGTGAAGCCCACAAGGTAACCAGATAAAAAGTTAGAAAAGGCTTGTGGGGACAGCAGGAGAAAAAGAAGAAGAGGGAGAGAGAGAAAATGTCTGGAATTCATTAATCAAAGGAGTAAATAAGTTTCTGTGGTATGTTTTATGGAACTGCTTGTATTTGTAAGAATGTCTTTAAAACAGGCTTTTCAGTAATGATACATGTAACTGCACGGCAAGCCCCAGAGGGCGAGAGGAGCAGCCCTTCCCTGTGCTCTGCCTTCCCAGTGACCAGGAGCCGTTTCTGCTTCCTCTCTCCCGACAGACACTTAATTATGCCTGTTTTTAACATAACTGAGGTAGGCAGAAAAATGTGGGGCACAGATGTGAAAGGTGAATCGTATCTGTATTTAAAGAATCATTTCTTTAATAACCGTGTTCCTTGTTTCTGTGAGTAGCATGGATCCGTAGTGTCACTGTAGCCTCCGTGGCCAGGACCTGGCAGATAAGAGGAGGCAGAGAAAGTTGTTGCATTAGTAATTCTGCCTGTCAGTGTTCATGAAAACTTGTTCTGAAAACAAGCACATACCCACACATCTTACTTGTGCTTTCAAAGTGCGCCTTGGGTTAAGGAAGCAAGGGGGGAGAGAGAAGCTTTTCAGTGTCTTATTAGCAAGGCAGTAGTGTCCAAATTGCCACTCTGCTAGGAAAAAGTATAAGCAAAACATCTATTTCTGAATTATTCTCGGTGGAGAAGGTCATAAAGAGTAAAGAAGTGCAGTCACACTGTTGATTAATTTGCCCAGCACTGTAATTATTGTGAAATATCAACGTAACTTCCTTTCTTTCTTTCCCTCTTTTAGTTGCACATGGTGGTTTTACTGGTACTACAGAAACCCTGATTATATTACCCTGGCATTCTCGGGGACTGTTAAGCAGGAGTCTTCTCTCTTTTGCTCTAAAACTCATCTAAATGGAAAACACATTGTCTTCATTATATGCCAGTGTTGAATGAACAGAGTTGCCATAGCAACAGCCATCTGAGGCCTTGCTGATTTCAGGCCAGTGAATGGGGTAGACAAACAAAGTACCTTCAAAACCAGAAGGGAACAATTGCTATTCATTCAAGCCAGGTTTAAGATCAGCAAATGTCTTTAGCAAAAGAAATGCAGATAAGAAAGTATCAGACATGGCCAGAGAAGAATAACAGAAAATTATCATAATCTTAAACTTTCCTGCCTGGTGGTATAGCATGAAAGATAATTCTTAAGGAAAAAAAAAAAATAATTAGAGCTGAAGAGCCAAACCACAGTCTGCCCACAAGCTGGGGTAGCAGTGTCAGTCTTAGGAGTTGCTGTGTGGCGTGTTCTCAGCACCAGCAGTCGTGCGAGCACCTGAAGGCAGGCTGGGCTGGGGCTGGAGCAGGGCAGGGCAGGTATGGCCGCAGTGCCCGCGGCTGGAGGTGGCCGTGCTCCCACTCAGGAGGCAGCTCATGCCCGGTGGACACAGAGTCTTGCATATCCAAGGTCGTTATTGAGGAGTTAAATTACTTCGGTCGCACAGAGCCTCCACAGATTACTCAGTGGTGCCTGAAGAAGGTGGTCAGGAGCCCCAGTATGTTTGTTTCACCATTTTGTTGCTCCTGAAAGACTGTGATAGACAGCTTTATGTATGATATGGTTGACATATTCAACATAAAGTCTGGTTAGACTTAATATATATTCACATAAAATGCCAAGAAACTGACTGTGAAATGTTTGCCTTGAATTAGAGATGAGGCATGTGTATGTGTGTGCCTGGTATGTGTAATTGTATTTTCTTTCTCCTTAGTGCTACACAAAAATTTAAGTAAAAATTTTCTGACTAAAGTGCTGTTTCTGATCTCAGTGTTGTCTAACATGTAGAGACACAAAGAGGCAGAAGTGAGAAAACGAGCACGTAGGGGTTACATGTTGTGTTGGCAGTGGGCTTAGAAGGTGTCTTTTGAGAGCAGTGGGGTGACGAAAAGCTTTCTCCTGGCCCCCACATTGGATTTGACAGTAGCCATCACGAGCAGAGGCTATGTGGCAAACAGCCCGCGTGGCAATGGGAAGAAAAAGGCAGGAGTGGGGTCAGGACTGGGATTGCTTATTGGGAGGCTGTGTTGTCTTTTACTTCAGTGAGCACTCTGGGTTGGAGGCTCAAGTAATCAACTGGATTGCTGAATCCCTCTCTGGGAGGTCCTGGAGACTGGAAAAATTATATGTGTTTGGGTTTGTATGTTAGGTAGCTGAAAAAAAAAAAAAGGCAAGAACTTAGTTACAACATAAGACCCACAACTTGCTACTATCTCAGCACATTAGTGGTGTGATAATATAAACTGTGTGCTGTACCAGCTGGGGAGTTGGAGCCACCATGCCCTTGTGAGAGAGAAAGCAAACCCCTCACTAATAATAAGAAAATTGTTATTGTGGGAAGCTGGTCGTGAAGATAGTCTGTCAAACTTCACCTGTTTTCACTACTGTGTTTTATATACTCTGTGAATGTGAACAAAGGGCTATAGTAATTAATGATCACTTGCAAATGTCAGGGAAGCTCTTTAACAGTGGTATAATACTGGCAATATGTATCACTGATAATACTGTGTGTTTTCAGGCTGTTTACAAAGGCATATTCCTATGTTAATCCTACTTACAAAACTAGAATGGTGTGACAAGGTGAATTTCTCACTAATAAAGTTCTGTTAGTACAATGAATTTAGGAGTTATTTTTTATTTTCAGAATGGGGAAAAGTACAAGGCTGTTTCGTGTAGAACTTAAATTAATTTGGGCTGAGGAAATATTTGAAGGATAGTGCTGAAATACCCAAAGATGAAACACAGGTCACCTCACCTTGAATAAAAACTTATTTTCTGTCTGGTTATGACTAGACAGGATAGACAAGATTTAAATCCTGGCAACAAAAGTATTACTCAGAAGAAGGAAGAAAATTAAAGATCGACATATTGAGTTTAGAAGACAACTAAATGGGACTGCAGGAAGCGGGGGAGAATATGAAGTAGAGAATAGTAGGGAGGTCAATCATACATCTTTTAGTCTCTTTTCATAGCATAAGAACAAAGGGGATTTGTTGAAACTGAAAGGCAAAAGGCAAATACATCTAATTCAAATGATGAACATAAAGAATGCTGTCTTGGCAAGGCCAAGATGGTAGGCAGACTCAGAAAATAGTAATTAATTTTGTGTGTGTGTATGTATGCCTTTGTATTTTATATATACACACCAATGTAAGCTTCCACATTAGTTCTATTAGATTTGTCTCCTTATTAGTAAAATGTGTAACATAATGAAGTGGTGTCTAAAATGTAGATAGCAAAACCTCCCTTTTATAATGGAGGCTATTGCCAGATTGTCAGCTGTAGCCTTCGATAGGTGTGGTTCTGATTGCTCTGAAGATCCAAAGCTGCAAGACCTTCTTTTCTGATTTTATGTTTCCAAGAGACATACATAAGTTAACGGGTTTTTTTTCTTGTTGGTGATACTATTATTCTGTGAAAACACAGTATGTTCTAAGGCTTTGGATCCCCTTTTAGCTAATGTCATAGAGAGCAATTCACAGCTATCTGTGCACCTTTATAAACAGACCAGGATTTGCCCACTTTTTGTAATGTTATCGATTAGCAGTTTGCTGAGCGTTGGGCCTTGTGAGACTTTTGGAGGACTGTCAGTGGGCAGTTCAGACATGTACTTCCACTTATGTTTTCTGAGAAGTCTAAATGGAGGTGATATGTTTATCAAAAACCATAGCTGTGACATTCGGACATTTATCTTACACTCTGATTAACAATTTGTTTCTCTTCTATTTTAACGGAATTAAAAGTAATTCTAAAAGAGCTGACTTTGTGTGTTACTAGCAGATTCTGGAGGCAAGCTGGGTAATATAAGTTGGTGCATACAGCATTGTGGTTCAGTCTGTTTTGATTACTAGATCAGGCTTGTAGCTTTCAGATATTTCAGCATAACTGTGGGGTTTGTTTTGGGTCTCTCGCCACACCTCTTATACAAAGTATTACTCTTATTACAAAGCTGTACTAAGACCTAGCATACCTAATCCCTTTCAGCATCATTTGCACATCCTGGAAGAAGTTACACATTTAGTCATGGAAGATAGGTAAGACCTTTGCATGGCTGTTCTGTGTTCTAGATCACACTATTGCTTGTGATGAGAACTTGCAAACTGGAAAAATTTAAGGTACCTCAACAGTGGTGCTTATATAGCACGGTTAGAGCCTGCCTTTTCCAGAGCTTTTCTCTCCCCTTCTGCACAAGGGGCTTCTGGATGTGATTCCTATGTCTTCAGCAGTTCATGCTTCCTATTGTATTTTCTGGTGTTAGTACATCAGTGAGATTAAGCATCATCTAATACAAAGGCAGAGTGCAAAGAAATAGTGTTACAGGTTGAGCAGCTGGATAAGATGATGGATGTGTGCCTTGGAAGCGACGGTTAGACAGATATTTCATTTTCCTGTGAGGCATCTTAGATGTGGAGCTTGTCGTTCAGTAGCTTCACTGAAAAATTACTTCACTAGCTGTATTAGCTACGGGCAGCTTTTGAGTACTCTCCTTTTTTCAGTTTTTAACAGGGTGTTAGTTACCAGATTTCAGAATGTTTAGAATATTTTTTAATGCTTTAGGTAATAAGCAGCAAGACTAGTAAAAAGAATAGTTAACTTGGAGCAGTTATAAATGGTAGAAGTTTCTCCTTTTGTTAAATACGACGTGGAGAATTAATTCAATGATTCTTTTTAGCAAAGCATGCAGACTGTGTTTGAAGAGGCACAGCAAGGGAAACAATCTAAACCATGGCAGTAAAGATCACTTCTATTTCCTTGTTGCAATGGCATATCATCTTGTTCAGTTGCTTTACTGCTTCAGTAGGTTTCAGTAGTTTTCACGCTGAATTCCAGTGCACTCAACCCTGCAGGCACTCAGGAAGAGGGTCCAGAGAGAAGCCCTTTCTGAAGAATGGGGGCCCTGCTAAAGTATTATTACCAAACTTCTTTAGTCGAAACAGAAGAAAGTTGCTCCTAACTCTTCAAAACAGGCTGCTGTGTCCAGTTCCCAGGAACCTTGTAATAGGAAGAGATAATCAGGATCATTGAACCTTATCTTCTGCAGAAACAGAATTTATTTTCCAATATAGCAATTAGTAGCGAACCTTAGGATAAATTTTCTGTGTAGAGCATAAAAAAATTGTGACCAGATTGTGTCTGATAGTCTTGAAATACTGGATTGTTCTTGTCCCAACAGGACAGTCTGAATAACCAATGTATAGAAGTAACAGAAGAGTGTTCTTCCAGGATCATGTTGTAGCCAGTAGATGCTAGAAATATAATATATCCATTCGACCATGGTGAATGAGAGTAACTCGGAGACCGTTACTTGTAAAGAAGCTACTAGACGTGGATTGTATGAGAGAAGATGTAAGTAAATGGATGGGAATTCCTTTCTTATGGAAAGGAAGCTTCTCAGTAGGGAAAAGCCATATTATGTGGTGGCCTAGGCATAAATGATCATATGCTATTATTCCACTGTTGGTGGTTCCCTGGACAAGCAATGAACAGAGGAATTATCCACTTTCTTGGAATGGCCCATTTTATCCTGGAGACTGTTTCACACTGTCACAATAAAGATGTTGCCCATTGCTGCTATTTCTCAGGCTTTGGAATGTAAAAAGTATTTGGAGATAAATACTTTGCAAAAATATTTTATTTACTGAGACCTCTTCTATCTTACTATATTGAGTCATACCTTCACCCCCCAATGCATTTATGCAGGAGAGTGCCTTGCCAAGCCCAGGTTTAATCTGTGAAGGACAGTTATATCCCATCAATTGTAGTACTGCATTCAAGTCTGATGAAAGACATTAACTGGAGTAGGAATTGTTTTATTTCTGTCTTAAGAAAATATAGTTTACTGGGGTGTATGTCAGTGCAGGGTGAGAATTACATAAACTGCAATTTTATTGTGACTTTGTAAAGAGACTAACAACAAGTTCCTGTGTCCTTCTCATGTTGTTTCTTTTTCAAATCACTTTGTGAATAAGAATTTTTGCTTTGTTTCCTTGTTTTAAATATTCATGTTAACTAATAATCATATTTATGAATTATGGAAAGCATCCAAAACCATGCTCCAAGTAAGACAGCAGTGAGAAACAGTGGGAGGTGCAGGGTAGGAAAGAGCACTCCCGTGTTTCCCAAAGTGATCTTGAAAGGTGTAGTTGTGTACAATGACAAGGAGAAATACCTGATTTGAGAAAATATCTGATTCACAACAATTGTAATATGGGAATTGTTGGGCAAGTCAGGCTTAGCTCCTCCTCCTTGGACAAAACTCATGCTCCTGTTAATGTTCCGAAAGGTACATATGCATGTATGTGCTTTAAATTGCATAGAGCCCAGATTATCTCTCTGGCAGGGAGGAGAGCAGAGTTACTATCTGTACAAAATTTTTCAAAGCTGATGCTTCAAGGTATCTTCTCTGCACATCTGACATATTCCTGCTTCATTGTTGACTCCAGCACAACACTTACTGTGAGAATCAAAACAAAGTAATTATCATCAGATTTCAGTGGATCTAAGTACAAGGAAAAAATACATGTATGTGAACAGAGAAGAAAAACATTTTGAACTAAGTCTATGAAGTCTTAGCATTTTGAGACACTGTATATAAAGGAATTAAAAACAAGGAGCAAAATAAAAACTAAGCAGAGTTTCTTAGCAGTATCAATATAAAGAATTTAGTTAAGATAGCTCTACTACCACTCTTTATTTGCAAATATCAAATTCTGTAAGAGAAAAAAAAATAGATTCCCGTTGGTGTGTGATAATATCAGTAAAACCCAGTGCATCCTTCCCTGTGCTGTCACTACAAATTCTAGCACTTAAAAGCCCTGATGGGTTTGCAAGCCTTTTACATGAAACCCTCTCGCACTATGTGAAATAGCCACAGTGTGGCTGTAGCTATGTCTGCTACCTGTCAATCTGGAGGACGTGAAATCCTTGGAACATTCAGGAGACTGATATTTAACAGTGCTGTTGCATAAGCCCCAGATGTATATGTGCTTCTGTGTAGCTCCAGCTGATGCTAAAGAAAATGGAAACCAGTCTAATAGCTAAATTTAAATCAAATTATAAATCGTTTTATTCAATTCAATTTCCATTTAAAAATAATTTGGTTCAGTGATAGGCATATGACTGCAAGCCCTGAAGACTGAAATGCTCTTTATCTAGACACACAACTGCTTTGACCCTTATCTAGAGGGACTCTTTAATCTGCTAATTTAGTTTTTATGCCCATTCAGTTCTTGACCTTTCTGACTCAACTTCCAGTTAGTAACACTCGTGATGGTTGTTTCTGTGATGGAGACACCTGCCCATTAACAATGGGATTGAACTGAACAACCTTTCTCTTCTTGTCTAGGCCACTAAACAGGCAGATGGTAACAACATTTGGTCACCACTGATTGGGCTTGCAGTTGAACTCTTGACCTAAAGGCGAAGGCCACTGTATCCTATTAGGAATATGAGCCATCAAATTTAGTTTTAGTTTTGATACCTAGCCTGGGATGTATGTGAAGTCAAACATCTCACAAATATGTGAAGGAAAAGAAGTCATTTCTCCTCCATCTGTTCTTTCTTTTATTGTTCTGTGTTATAGTTAACTCTGTCAACTCTTCATGTTAGCAGCCTCTTCTTTGAAGAATGTCATGTTAATAAAAATTAACTATCAACAAAACCACACTCTGAGATCCTATCTCAGGAGCAATTCTTCATTTTTTTTTCTGTTGTAAAATGCAATCTTTCCCCTTCTCTCTCTTTGTCTGTTACATGCCTTTCATACTTGTTGCTGTCATTTTTTTTCTTACAGAATTCGCAAATGGTTTACCTGAGAGACATTTTTTCTGACTAGACAGCGACCCCTGCAATTCTCTTGTTATGTACTCTCTGACTTGCAGACCTACAGTCCAACATGACTACTTCTTTGGTGGTTTTATACCTATTGATCTCTTAAAATTTAGTGTGTAACTATCAATATTCAGTGCTGTGCCACTATTTTCATTAATCTGTGGCCTCTAATACATAATTTTCTCTGTCCCTTTTCTCTTTATTTGTAAAATTCTGTGTTTTTTGAAGGCAAGAAGTTTATAGTTCTCCACTGTTTTCTTGAAAACTTCAGTGAAACAGGTTGGAGGGAAGTGGAAAGTAATGGTGCTTCTGATTCGTGACTTCTAACACATGGCTGTGTTTCTATTTAGATGTAGCAAAGATGGATATGCAAGTTATTTATCCCTACAAAGAACTGCCATCATGAGCTGACAAAAAGAAGTCTGTAATAAGTTAAAAATTACCCTGAGGCTTACACTGCAAGCGCTGCTGCCAGGCATGCTGCAAGATTCAGTTACTTTGAGTTGCTGATGGATCAGCAGTTTTAGAGTTTGAGGATGCAGGATGCAGAGTTTCTCAGACTGCCTGTTTGATCATGTGTACTTTATTTTATCTGCTTCGGTGGTGTCTGGATCTCTTCATTTAGGTATCATTTCCAGTTTAGTAATTTTAATATTCTAAAGGTGAGCAACAGAATAAAGCAGGTTGTAAGATGAGAGGCAAGCATTTCAAAGCATATAATCAGAGGGCAGATATTGTTAGATGAGTTAGTGTTTGATGTGTGTTTATTAAAGTCTTGCTGGTGTTAACTAACGCTGTGTCTGAGCTGAGGCGTTCCCCGCTCCTGAGCAGAACCCTTCAGCGGTGGGCTGGGACGGGCCTTTCTGCGACCGTGCTGCTGCTGCTGTGTTTGCCCAGCCAGTCCCTCAGTGCCAGCTCTCTGGCCAGCTCTCTCTGCCCATCAGTGTTGCACAAAGCCACACAGTCTGCTCCTGCTTTCCCGTACTTGACATGGCATTGTGGGAAGTATGCTGCGGTAATTACACTCCCAGCAGATCAGACCACCTATGAAGCACTTCCTGACACGTGCACCTCACTAGGGGGCACTCCTGGGTTTTGGCATTAAAAACTTCTACCAACTTCATTTTCTTTGCTGGTACCTGGGGTAAGCTACTTGGGCTTTGGAGGCTCCACCATGACTATGGAGACTGGTAAACCTTTGAAAGAAAATTGTCTGACAAACAAGGAGGTCTTGGGAGATGCTTTAATAGGAAGAAGAGAATTGAACTTTAAAAGATTGTAAATATAGAGACATCTTGAGCTGGAGGACTCAGATATGTTATTTTGTGATCCATTTTCTAAAACAAAACATTTGAGGTCTGGAATTACTAGCTATGTTTGATAGAGAAGCCTGTAACAGAAGTGGAAGGGACATTTTTGATGACTTTTAACACTAAGCATGCTGTCTGAACTGTTATGTTTGCACTGAGCAAGGACTCGGCATTCTTACTTCCTTGATAATTATTGCAGTTGAATGATAACAGCAGTAACCAAAACTTGGTCTTAGTGGGCAGAAATTCCATTTGATGAGGAACTTAATGCAAGAATGAGATCAAGTTGCTAAATTCTGGAGGGAAGGAACCCATGTTTGTAGCTCATCTTAAAAAGTGATTAAGGAAAAACAGAAAGCTTAGAGTGCCATTATTGGATATATTCCTTGTTTTTGGAAACAAATGTTGAACTTTTTGACTCACTTGGAACTGCTGAACAATGGAGTCTTTTTCAGTTTAATAACACAGCTCATCCGGATGTTAGTAATGAGGTAAAACTGTATCATCCTGCCTGCCTGGTGGTGGGTGATCAGTGCAAACCAAGGGCTGCTTTGGGAGCAGCTGTTGAGCGCTGCCAGCCGCCTTTGCGGGAACCGGGAGCCATTGGAAGAGCAGAGGTGCACAAGGACACCCAACCAGCCAGCCACCAGCAAAGGAGAAGTGCAAGCCTTATGTTAGCAAAGGTGAGACAAGGCGGCGGCCTGTGTTGTTCCTGGGAATTCATTACATGCCTGCATGTCCTGAGAAGGGTGATAAGGAAGATACGTGCAAGAGATTTGAAATTCTGTTTACTTTCAAAGCTGTAAATCAGTAGCACTCTCCTCTTTTAAAGCTATACCAGGGCAAACAAGAATGTGCTAATGGTCTTGCCTAAAGTGTCATGGGTTTTGTGCTCTATTTAAAAATTTGCTCTAGAATAAATTCTCTGACAAAGGCAAAGAGCCTAAGTAATGTCAGAGTTTTGTAATTTTTATTTTTTTAACAATTAAAGGTGGTAGTACATCATACTGGACTCTAGGCTTGTTTTCTTTCAGGATATTCATCTTAGGAAGCTTTTGTAATTTGGCTTCACGCATGGCTGAGAGAGATGTATTTAATTTAAAGAAAACACTTGTATTGCAATATAGTTCATCTAGTTACTTTAATGTTACCTGTGTGATTGGGCTAATTGAGTAGTTCATAATTTTTATGGATCTATTCCCATAACACCCTGGGAAAATGTATTATTCCACTGCTGTTAAACAAATGCATAGAAGAACCTATGACTTGCCCACGCTTCCGTGGGAGGAGTGACTGAGAAGTTGAATACACCTTACCAGATCCCTTGTCTAGGACTCCAAGTAATGGAAAAAATTCTCCCTTTTTATTATGTATGAAACATATGTGCAGTTGCACATGTTAGAATGAAGCTTACATAAATTACTGAATATTATACATAAATTATCCATGTCCTACAAAACTCAAGCCTCTAGAAAGATCTCTTCATAATAATTTTTAGCGATTTTTGAAAGAGAGTATACTTACATTTTACTAATGGGCAAATAGAATATACAGTACAATATTTACATTCAATTTACAATGAATATAGGTCTTATTAATTATGTGAGAAACACTTGCCATATTTTTATAGTGAGAAACCAAGGATCATGTAACAAACAAGGATTCTAATTTTAGATACTTTTAATTCTGCCCAAATTAAAATTAACGAGTTTTGTAACATTAGCACACAATTTCAGAAATGTCAAGAAAATAAGTTTTGTTTTCAAAAAATAAGACCAGGATTAAAGAGTCTGCATCATCCTCCAAGTCGGTGAAGACTTTGGCTTCTTAAGAAATTATGTAGACTTACTCTGTAATCACTGGGCAGATATAGGTATCTCCAGAGAGCAATTTGTGCCACCCATTTTTGACATCTGTCTTAGCAAAGGACAAATTGCCCTCTGAAAGTACTGCTCGCTGTTGCCTGTTGGTGGAATCTGGATGGTTAGGCGAAAACCTCTCTAAGATACATCATGTTAAGAATCCAGACCAAAGTTGTTGGTCCTTTTGCTAAAGTAGGAGAAAAATCACTAACCAAAAGTTTTGGTTTGATATGTTTGGTTTCTGTGAAGAAATTTCCAAGAAACATAAAAGGATGAGTCAAGATATAACCATATTCTATTTAAATTGAATAAAATTATTTCTCTTAATATTTTTGAAAGCTTCATGTACTCTTAAAAACTTTTTTTACATCACCATCTAGAACCAGAAGGCTGATACTTCCTGCTGTGGGCTAACATGTTGAAGAGAATTTGAGCTATGTTTGGGATTTGGTTTTTTTCTTTGTTGTTGGATTTTGGATGTATCTTCATATGTGCATCCTCTAGCCATCCCATACACATTTTAACAGCCTGCTCTGAAATAGAAGACAAAGCTAATTGTAGATCTGTGCATTCTGTAACCCAGTCCCTACAGACCTAAATTAATTACACAGCTCAGCAAGTCAAAGCGTTACAGACCAAGTTGAATGTCTTGTGGCTGTTTCCAAAGGGGGAGTAAATGCTTTTGGGTTTTTCTAGCTGTTGTGGTATTTGTGTGTAAGTTTGCAAGTAAAATTGCTTTTTCCACTGATAAGGGTTTTTTTTTTTTCCCCTTTTGTATTGGACAGAATATTTATTGTTTTTTCTAGTAATGCTTGAAATTAATTTTTCAACTCCCTTTCTTAGGAAATCCAGGGCTATATTGCTCAAAGAAAGAGAACTATTGATTGCTATCTGAGAGTACAGGGCACATAAAGATTTTACATAGATTTCAGGTTTGTTTTTTACAAAGCCACTGGCACATGTGCAATTTCTTAGACTGCTGTTTAAAAAAGTTTAAGTAACTGGCTCAAACCTCAAATAATTATATATGTAGTATTCAAATTGCAGTAGCATGAAAGAGCATGCTCTTTTGCTGTATTTAAATTTTCAGTAGTACCATGTCATTAATTCCATTTTTTTCCACTGGAACTTCAGTTACTCTGTGTGCATTTTGTTTATATTTTGAGGTCCCTATGATGTTTTCTAAACAACAGTTTTAGAATTTTAAGGAGTGAAAAGCTCTTAGTAGTTTGACTGTCATAATTTGTCTGTAAAAATACGGATTCTTTGTTTCTACCAAATAACTGCAAAGGGAAACTTGTTCAGCCCATGAGACAGAATTGCGGAGGTTCTGCAGACTCAGTCATGGATTTGGTAATCTCTGGATGTTTGTTTGGGTAGTTAGGGCTTGTTTTTGTTGATAAAATCTGCCTGATAATAAAGATTCTGCAGTCAAAACACTGCACAGAAGTAGACTACTCTGTTCATGGCATGTCTCGATTCCCTGCAGATGTACCAATAGTTAAAGTAGCCTTGCTCTTGTTTTTGTAATTGAGTATAGCTGCAATGTAGAGAGGAGGTATGTGCTGAAAAAACATAGACCCCTTTGCATTGTAATTTTTCTATCTCTAGTTTTAAGTGATAGAACTGCATTTTATCATGGATTTTAAAGTGCTTTTTTTATCATGGGTTTTATGGTGTTAGTTTTAGGAGGAGAAACTCTTACCTCTGTTGACTTTTAAAGATCAGACAAAGAGCATCATTTTGCATCACAGTGATAACTATTGGAAGGATAAAAGATTACAACTTCTGAAGAATTGGTGTTGAAAAACCAATGTTGGTTGAGGAAGAACAGTAATTGCTGGAATACTTTTGGAGGGGTGAGGGTGTGCCCTTGAAAGCAGAAGAGGAATTCTTCATTACTAAGAGTGTCTTTGTAAAAATTAGGTTTTGTATTTCTATTGATCAGAGTAAGCTGGATAGTTCCAGGGATAATTAAACCTGGGACAGAGAGACAGCTTTATGGTATTGTGCCCAGTTCATTTTTCACCAAAAATCATTATATTAAAAATAAATATTTACATTTGTATTCAGTACTTCTGTTGGGAAACATAGATCTGTAGTAACACGGTTATTTTGAGACCTGTGTAAACAGGAATTGCATTTCCCTGCAGATTTTGGGCAGAAACCAGTAGTAAATTATCTGGCTATAAGTACATTATGCAAAGGGTCAGTAATTAAAAATCATAAAAGCCTATAGTCTGTGTCTTCAACTGTGATTTACACTACTGGATGCATCAGTACTAGTTAGGTTTTCAAGTTGAACCATCTTAAGAAAAACTGATTTGAGAAAGCAGAGAACACATGTCTTTTGAGGATGAGTCATGTTAAGTACCAAGTTTGGATGCTTGAACTTGTTCAGTATTTCTGATTTTTTGCCTTGGTCTTAGCAGCTGTGTGCTTGGTTTTAGCGAAGATACTTCACCCTCTTTAAATTTCTGCAACTGTTTTAAGGAGGAAAAGTTCTAACACAATTGCTACTAGAATCATGATCAGCTGTTTTATCAGCCTCTTTAAGTGCAGACAATGTTTTCTGGTTAATATTTTGAATATTTGATGCAGAAATGTAAATTACTAAAATACTCTGCATCAGGTCTTCCATTTAGCATTATCCTTTCGCACTGCAGAGTAAACTAATGAATTACAGCATGATTACATAGCACATAATTAACTTTGTAATTAATATGCAACTGCCACTTAAACTAAAGTACTGCTTATAAAGATGTACGGTAACAGTAAATCACGGGTCAGAAGTAGCACTTTGGAATTTTCAAAAGAATGAGAGTAAATGCAGAATCACTTACAGCAGCAAAGTAAGTTAATTAAAAAGCAGATTAATTGTGAATGTCCTGTTTAATTTTAAATACCTTTGCTATTTCTTTTCCCAGAAGAAAGAACAAATTTAAAGCCTAACTCATTCATTGTTTTCTTAGATGACATATTTTAAAATGAGCAATTGGTTAGCTTTAAACTGTCCTGGTTGAGATTAGAATTTGGTTAGTATTGCTTTCTCATCTTGCTGCATAAAAGGGTAGCATGAAACCAACAACTTTATACTTTGAATTAATTCCAGCTTTCTGCCATGGTCTTTTTTTTGGGGGGGGGGGAGGTTTCCCACATCAAGTCAATGAAACAAAGGTAGTCAAACCAGCTCCATCTTTTGTTCTGCTGAATTTATTTTTTTTTTTTAAGGAGAATGAGGATTTGTGCTGGGCTATCGTAACCAGTGAAGAACAAGGCAAAAGGTCTAAGTTCATTATTTCAGAAAAACTATTTTTTTGCAGCAACTGTCCCCAGTTGCTGGCACCCCCAGTAGCAGTGCTAATGCTGGATGCCCTTGTGCAGACAGATCACATGCTTCACACACATCCAGAATGACACATCAGTAAAACTGCATGTCTTGCTACAGGTTTCCAAAGTATTAGCTGGAGACCTGTCCTTTCCTATATCCTTTTCCTTTCCATCTGTCTCCATGTGAAATGCTGTTGATAATGGCAGGGAACTGAAATCCCTGATGTAGGTGTGGCCATACTGCCTTGGTTCAGACGGTGCTTGATCCATGGAAAGCACTGTTTAAAATGGTACCGAACATAGTATGTCAAAGGTTTAGCGTCTTTTTCAAGTAGAAATGGCACATTTTGGAGAGCTCTGTACCCAGAGGCCATGGGAAGCTAAGCTCTTTAACACCTTTCTGACCTTCTGAAGGTGATGCAATACGGGAACTAGACCCTGCAAGTGTATCAGATGCTGTTCATGTTATTCACTACTTCAGAATGGGCTCCTTGATCTATAGGCTGTATTTCATCTCCTGTTGGATATATCCTGCTTAGTGTCTGGTTAAAAGAAATTAAACAGGATAGATGTCACAATCAGTAGAAAATGGCGACCCGAAGCATATAATGCATCTTTTAAAAGAATTAGTATTTTTTGTTAATGTCTCTTTTGTGAACCAAACTAATTTTTCATGTTGAGCAATACATGACAAACAGCTCTAACTTTAAAGCTTCTGTGTTTCTGAAACCTTTTGATTTGTGTATTCGGTATTCATGGTGCTCACTATATTGTTGGTTGCTTTATCCACGTGGTGCTATTTTTTTCTTTTTAAATGGCTAGCTGAAACTTCTGACCTGGAACAAAGCGTGATAGATGCTGCACAGTTGCTCTTCATTCTAGATAAATAATCATTCAGGCATAATTACGTGCATCTCTCAGTACTCATGAATATCTACTGCCTGCTTGAATAGCTGGGAGGGAATATACATTGCCCTTACAAATCCTTCAGAATTGGCTTCTGCTTGTATTGTATTTAGGAGAAAAAGAAATAGGAAACAAGCAACATCACACACACACAAAAGGGGAAAAAAAAAAACAACCTAACTAGAAAACCACCCAAACAAAAAATCAGAAACCAGGAATTCTTTGTTTCCTGTTTGCTGGCTTTGTTTTTTCTCACTGATCAGCATGCTCAACAGGCTGATTACTATCAAAATTGACATGTAAGAATAAGCATCCTGACATATTCTTCAAGAGTAAAAAAAATTACTGGAAGTACGATGTGCACCATAAGTGGAATCTAACCTAGCAGAACTTGGAGGGAGGTTTGTCATTTGAGTTTCATGTGTCACTTAGTGGGTCATAATGTGAGGAACAGGTCAGTTTTGTAATCATCGGATTTTTGCTTTAGTGGCTCAAAAAAGAAATGAAGCTTCAGGAAGGTGTCTTTTTCTGAAAATGATGTGTGGTAGATTCTTGGAGGTTCTGTTCTAGGCATTATGAACAGATGCTTCTGAACTAATCTCAAATGTCACATTTCATGCATAAACCCTGAGGGATTAGCAATATCAGGATTCCCTAAGAGTATTTTTGGAGGTTTAACTTAATACACTCTCCCAGGGAAGTGTCCCACCTACTAACTCGATGAATACTTCCAGGCCTTCCCGAAGGCCTTCTCTCTAATGCCAATCCAAATAAGGCCAGGGGAGAGATGACACAAGCAAGATACTGCAAAGCAGGGGAGCTTTGAGGCATCAAGTAAAAATCATGTGGTGTAGAAAAGTTGCAGAGTCTCAACAGAAGAGATATCATGACTTGATTTTACATTAAAATGGAGTCATCAGCATCTGGTAGAGAAAAAAAAAATCACAGCTCCATAATTATGATTGAGTTAGTTGTAATGGTTGGGATAAATGCAGACAATTTAAAATATGAAAAAGTTAATCTCCTGTCCAGCAAATGCCCACTTTTCTATTTTAAATATTTCAGTGACTGTTCAGAAAAGCTTTTCTTTAAAAGTAGTAATAATTTAAAAACTCACTGTTGTCTGGAAACAGAGGTGCTTGTGATGGATGCTTTGATAAACTCTCTAACAGTAGAGGAATTGACAGCTATGTTTTTAGCGTATTAGCCAGCTATTTTCCCTTGTAATATATATGATACGTTGGGTTTGGATGAAAAAAAAAAAAAAGAAAATAAAACCCAAAGAAAATACTTCCCTAAGCCTCTGTTAGAATGAGTTTCTGTCTAAACAGAAGATAAGGGAGGGAGTTTTGTTGTTGTTCTCTTACATCTACGTGGATGTTTTTGTGATGAGGTTATAATATATGTTAACATTATGCTGACACGGACAGCTCTAGCCAATAGGTTAAAATTGTTAGGTAGTTTGTCTTTCTGACAGATCTTGTCTCCATGTCTAGCAATTTATATGACCTTCCAACTCTGATATTTTCCTTGCCAGTGTGTGTCCTATATGGCTCCCTCCTACCAGTGGGCCCTGCCTCGTTCTCAGAGACTGACAAGGCAGCCCGTGCTTCACTGAACCTGTGAGGAGGCCTCTGGGTCACCCTTAGGGTTAAATGCCGCTTTATTCCATTGAGTGTTAAATTGCTTGTTCAATCCTTGGACGTGTTTTGTTAAATGAATGTTTTAAACTAATTTAGAAATTCAATTTCTTACAGGTTAGAGACATGGCAATATGATGTAGCAAACAAAATGTATCATGTTTCCCTGTGTTTTCCCCTTACAATGTAGTACATGGAATGATTCCTAGAAACCTAGGCCGAAGCTAGGCATGTTCTGCATAGATGAATGAAACTGCAGAATAAAATCCCTGTTTCTGGAACAAATCTGCTGAGTATCACTTGAGTGAACTTTTCTCCCATGTTCCGTAACACTTAGGATTTGTTGTTTGATCTTGCAGCAAAATGTTTACGTGAGTTTGTAATATAAATTCTTTCTTCCCCAGCATTTCAACCCGTTCCGTGTGTGCATGAGTGCTTACGTATGTATTTGCACGTGTTAATTTAATCAAAGCCTTATAAATAGCAGATCAGTTGGCTTTCAAAAGGAAGGAGGCGTATTAAATTTATGCTGGTGAGGTGCTTTTCACAGGCCAGTCAAAAAAGCTCTTGAGAACTTTGCTGCTAAGACCCATCAGAGGTTTTCTTCCCAAAGCTGTATAATAGCACTGCAGTTGCTATGCAGTTCATTAGTAATTCTTGACTCCATAACAGGTGTGACGTATTAAAAGCACTTGTATTATATTGTGATGTTTAAAAAAACTTGAATTACAGGTAATATAAACCAATCTTTTCTAGAGTTCTGAACAAGTCCTGAAGCAGAATCTAAGGTAAGGGGGGCAGTGAAGATGGCAACTCTGATAGTCTGAAGAGGTGGCAGCAATAGACTAATTTAGGTCCTTAGCAGTACTTGAGAGACTTGAATAAATTAGTGTCATCCCAGGAAATGGATATCTAAATTGGTTTTAAACCATTTCGGAGAATGAATCTGTATTCCTAATGTCAGCTAGAAGTAGAATAGGACAATCTAATATTGTACTTCTTGTGATAGACAAGGAAGGAAAGACTTAGGTGTTAGGACACTGTTTGGGGCTTATGTGAAAGGTTCAAAATTGCCTGTTTTGACACTTTGGACAAATCTCCTAGAGAAC
This sequence comes from Dasyornis broadbenti, assembly GCA_013397935.1. Lineage (NCBI taxonomy): Eukaryota > Metazoa > Chordata > Aves > Passeriformes > Dasyornithidae > Dasyornis > Dasyornis broadbenti. The sequence continues at coordinate 4,177,665 of VZRN01004407.1, read as the reverse complement.
ATGCAGCTGAGCTCCTGCAATGTATCCCTGCTGTAGAAGAGACCAGAGTATCAAAACTCTAGTAGAGAGAAAGTTTGGCTCCTTAAAGGTCAACCTTTGAGCAAAATACCTTTCTTCCTACCGTTTTTGAAAAGTATATGATTTTGTTGCTCAGCAGTGGAAATAAGTCACTGTGTTGCTATATAATGTCATACGCATCTCTCTAAATTTTTTCAGGCCTATTGAAGGCAGTAAAAAAAGAAATTTATGTGGAAACTGGGTCCCTCCTCGAGGAAAGTAAAATGGGAAGAAGCTTGAAAATAGGCAGCTTGTCCAAAAGATCTATGACACCTGCAGGTGGTAGCATGTCATTCTGTGGAACCAAGATCCACCGACTTTTGACTGTTATCATGGGATATTTTCAGGGACTGAATTGATCTTACAAGGAACTAATGCATAATATTTTTACAGTCACAGAACTGACATTTTAGGGTTTCCATTTATTTGTTTGTTGTTAATGAGTGTATGATTGAATTCATGTAGGTGCTTAATAAATACTGATGTTTTTATTGAAAATCCTAGAAAGATCATTATAATGCTTTAATGATTGCAAAGGAAAGTGATTAATGTTGCTTAACTTACACTCTGCAAACTTTGTGATAGAGTTGTTTGGTTTGCAGGTTTTTTCTTTGCTTTCTTGTATAAATTACTTTCAATCCACGTATTTTTGTGTCTTTCTGGGCAGGCCTAGGTCCCCAGTTCTTCATGTTAGTTCTTTAGGTTACTATGTTTGCACATAGTATAGCTTTCTTCTTCTTTGGTAGTTTTCCTGTCTGAACAAAATCTTGTGCAGTCAAGAAAGGGTTCATGTCCTGATTTTGTCCTGCCATGTAGATGGTCCTAATGCCTAATATTATAGTAATACCTCTGTATTTGAGCTGGTAAGAGAAAGTTGTCAAATAGTTCTTGCTTTTCTAAAGAGAAGTAGTTGTTGGAAAGAACTAAGAAATCATACTTTCTCCTGTGGTGTTTCATAAAAATATTTTATCATGTCTTGTATTATAGCTATCCCATTTGCCTGTACATCTCCAGTATTTGTGCCAATCTGTAAAAAAGTCAGTGAATTTTGTTTTGTTAGACTTTCCTTTTAAAATTATTATTTCCTGCCTCAGACTTAAGGACTTGTTTAATTGTTGCTGCTTTGCTTTTGCCAATAGCCCAGAAGTGTGCTGTTGGAGGAAGAGGTTTATGTTAGTGTTTTCTTGCTTCTTATGCTTTGTGCAGTTGAAACAGTGGAATTACAAGCTGAGAAGTGTAGAGACAAAAGATAGAGCACTGCATTGTTTAGAGGTTTAATGGCTGCCATTTTGAATACCACTATCACCTTAGGAGGAAAAACTGCAAGTGCCTAGGTCTTAACCAGCTGATAGACAGCATAGAAAGGAAAGAGTGGAAATTTCCTTACTGGGGACTGGTGAGTGTCTAAATGTATTATAAGGGGACAGTAGAGCCAGGTTAAATTTCTGACCTATGGGAAAAGAAGGAAAGGATGGGTCAAAGAAGTCCTTAATTTGAAGTAGTTCAAGTTTGTGACATGGCTGTTTGGCTGGGAAGGAAGAGCTGCTGTGTACTACATAACTCTTTCTTCATGAAGTGGGGTATGTCAAATGAAACATAATCAGAACAAATAAAAACTCTCACATCTGGTACTGTCTGAATTGGTTCCCTTGTCTCAAATGGGACAGGAGAAAATGGGCTGCTCCTGCAACATGATCTGTTTCGTACCAACCTGTCCTTTCCTTTTATATCACTGCCTGGATCAGCCATGTGATAAGCAGGAACTTTTTTAATCCTGTAATGTGGCATATTGGGAAGCTAGGCTTTAAAAAAAATGAACCATCTTTTGAAATAAATCCCTCCAAATTTCAGATCTAACAAACCCCAGTTACTCAGGAGAAAAAAAAAGGTGCCAAAATGCCAACTCTAGGTTGACAAAAACCAAGAGCAAAAGACAAAGAGATATATGATAGAAAGAGTTTTATTCTCTGCATGGTTTGAAATTGTCACAATAACACATCTCTCCTTGAGTTCATCAGAACCTTTTCAAAGGGGACACTTGTTTCCTTTTCAGGGGAGCTGGGTGTTGTTTCATATGAGATATTACACCGACTCCTGCCTGCTGAAGGCTTTGCAGTGTGGCTGCTCTGCCAGCTTTGTATGCATGTCACCAGCACATCACGTTTGATCACAATGAAAGTCACTCCAGAGTACGTCTAATCAGACAGGGCTTCAGAAAAACTTGAACACTCTAAAGCTGACCTCTGGAGTCTGTAGTGTTGCCATTGGGAGCAAAGAAGAAAAGTGTGTAGCTTTTTGAGGTCTGTTCCACTGTGCCGTAATAACCATTTAAACAAAAAAAATAAAGGAAGGATATGAGTAGAAGAAAATACCATCTGGACTTGAACTGCTTTTATCCAAGTGTCACCTGGATGTACACTTGAAGTTTATCAAGTTAATTCTGTATTTGGAACTGTATTTGGAACTCTGGCGGAATGCTGGAAATTTTGTCTTGAAATTGCAGTAAGGGTAATATTAGATGTTTTATCCTTAACTTCTAATAATACATACATTAAAGATTTTACACTATCACTTCATTGTTCATACTAAACTAGCATGTGGTAGCCCTAGTCTGATTTGTGATTTGTTAGGCACTGTATGTGTATTTGGTGGAGATGGAATTTACCCTGAGCCGCACTGGATGCAACTGGAAAGCCAGAGTAGCTGAAGAAGTGAAGCCTTTGGTGGTGGAGAAGAGCTCAGGTCTCTGTTCACAGGGCTGACTTTGTCCTGCAGTTATGGGAAAAAGCTTCTGGGCATATACTTTGTAATAATGATGGTGGTATGAAAAATACAAGGCAGTCTAAGTGTCTTAATTTATGGACTGCACTATAAATAATTCATTAGCAATAGTGTTTCTGTTTACATTGTCTGTAATAAAAATGGGAAGTCTGCCTGCTTCAGTTTGCGAGGCATTTGTCGCTCCTAAGTTGTCAGGCTCGCTCCTTCCCTGTTCCAGTCAAAACAGCAGTGGGGATGATGGGAACTGTGCTCTCCTCTTCTTAACAGGGGATGCCACATTGATATCTAGTCTTTTCAGTCAAGGTAGCTTTTGTTCAGGCCAAATTTAGGATTTGTATAGTTGGGGCTTTCAAATACTTGAGAGGATTTTTAAAAACCTGCTTGAGATATGTGTTGTGTTTTGCCAAATGCCATTTTAGCTTGGGTTGTGCTATCACCTGATGGTGAGAGACCTAGCAGAGGTACAGCTAACAGAGATCTGTGCTCTCAGAAGAAAATTCTACTGAAATCTGCTCCTGATTATCCTAAGAGGTTTGTTCCTGAACTGAGCATGTGACAGATCTTCAACCATGGAATTCATAAACCTTTGAAAAGTTAATTGTCTATTAAGATTCTTGGTTTAAAGAAACTTATTTCATGGTAAGTGTAAAATTCTCTTTATTTGCCTGTAAAGTAGGTTTGGGACACTGGTAATTCTCAGAGGCCAGTTTCTAGATAAAAAGTTCCTCTTAAATGATAACATAGTGAGAACGGGGCAGTGCAGAGGATCGTGGATGTGTCAGTTAAAATCTTTCTTGCAGACAGCAGGCTTTGTTGTGTAAAGCTCCTGCAGTATTTTGTCACCTAGGTATCTAGAATTTCTACTTTACTGCAAGTATGGGCTCTTGGAAAGCATGAATAGCAATGACTGCTCTACAGATAGGCAAATAGCAGGGATGTGTGCAGGTTTGACTTTATTGGAATTGAAGGTGTTGCAGTTGGAACTAGTTTGTAAATTATGTTCTTTTCAGAATCAGCTAGGGTGTTCAAAGTATTTCTGGGCTTCTTGATAAAGTTTCAGTAGCGATGAATTTGTCCCTTTGGTTGTGTTTCAGGTCCTTGAATATTAGCTGTTGAGGCTAACGTAAATAGCAGTCACATTTCCAGTCTTCCAGTATATTGTGTTCACACAATGTTTCATTATGTACATACAGAAGAGTTTTCCATGAGGGATACACAGTAGTTTGATTTGCTTGTCCCATCCTGGCTCATCTTACCCAGACTCTCAGTATGGTTTCTTAAAATTTAGGATTTGGTAGTGATGTGAAACACTGAATGTTTGTCCAATAGTATTGACAATTCAGTAAAACCAAATACCCTGGGTTTTAATGTATATTTTGCAGGTCCAGAAGTATTAATATGGATGGATATCCAGTCAGCTGCCTTGAAGATGATAAAATAGCTTATAGACCTTACTGAAACTGTAGTTTGATTTTGTCTAGATGCCCACTATCTCTAGTTTGAGTTACTAAAAGAAATGGCACCCCCTAACACTAAATTGTCATAATTCAAAACAAGTGAAGAGTTTGTGAGAAGCCACGTTTGGATAGCACCTGAAAGCAGTGCAGGCAATATAATTTGGCTGCCAGCAACTGCTCTGTTTCTACAGTTACAAAAATTCACAGCCATCCAGCTTCTGCTTTACTTGTTCAGCTATATTTAGCCTTTACAGGTTTTGCTGGTCCTCCTGAAATTTATTTTGCTTCTATTCTGGGGAGCTTGGTAAATATTTAAGTTTCATCAGAACAGACCAGAATAATGGCTGATGTCAAAATTGTTAGAGTTTGTGTCTCAAAGCAGCTATTCAGTTGCTCTGCTCTCCAGAGACTTTGCTGATTGAGCTAATGTTACTTTTCATTCTCTATTCCTTCCCTCTCCCTGAGTGGTGTTCTCCAAAGTAGTGATGCCGTTCCCTGGTGGCTTATCAGAAATCGTTGGTCTTAGGAGGACTTCCTGAGTTCTCATAAAATGAAAGAAAAGGTGAATAGATCTTACATTTATAGAAAATAAAGAGAAATTACCATCTGCTTTGACTTTATGCTTTTTTTACGATGCTAAACTTAGTGGGGAAAAAAGGAGTTCAAATCTATCCTCGTTCCTTTATTTGGTGCAATATATTTTGGGGATGGGGAATTGTTATGTTCTTTGTGTTGCCACTCAGTAATGACGAATAGAAGTTGTGACAGTACAGTATCATGAGAAGAAATCAGCAATTTCCTTCAAATGCTACAGTTCAACTTCCAAAACATGCCTGGTTTCATCAGATAAGTAAGAGGGCTTTCAGTGTCAGCATGCAAATCCTTCTCGTTTCTAATTCACAGTGGGCTTGAGATGGTTCTTGCTAGGAGCATTTCTTTGGGCTGGCCCAAGAGGTTTTGACCTCTCTGTTATATAGCAGGCTATCTGCTGCAAGAGAGATGTTATCGAAGCATGGCAAATACAGAGTAGCATCTTCAGTTTTTGATAGGTAATTGTCAAAATTATTTGCTGCTACTGCTATCTCTCCTCTGTCCTTCTTTTCTCCTCCTTCTGAGACCATCTTTGACAGTTTGGTTGGGTCATTACTGTTTCCTGTAAACCTTAAGAAAATGCTTAGGTTGTTTTCTGTAGCTCATCTTTCAGGTTTTAAGCAAGTAACTTAGGCACATATGTCCAAACCAGCTGGTTTTCTTTAGTAGTGATAAATGTCTAGCAAGAGCGGGGAAAAGTTGACAGTTCATAGACGTCCTTTGCTGCAGTTGTATAGATTTAGCCACCAGAAGGTGTGTACGCCAGGTGATGTTAGCAACACTACAGGCCTGTTTGCAGCATTTGGTAGGCAAACACAAAGAATTCTCAGCAAATACTTTGCATCTTACCACAGAACCTCTGAAAGAACCAAGCTTTCATTAGGTAAATAAGCATTTCATGCCAGAATGCAAACCTTTTTACTGTTCTTATGGTCACCTGACTTCTGCAATCCTCCCGCCGAGCCCAGAAGGTGGGAAGAGGTGCTTGATTCTGATTCACTTTAGAGACTAGCAGTTTATCAGGGAGGGATTTTTTACAGCATCGCTGTGTGATTTATCAGGGACACTGGTTATGAAATTATTTGAATGCAACTTGGCAAGCTTTTAGGGCTGGCTCATTTGCTTGTAGCTGTCCCGATGAGGATTAGTATTTCTTACCTGCAAGCTACAGTACATAGAGTAAACCACTGGATCAGTGGGTTCTGCTGTGGAACTGTCAATGTTTGTTCTTGCAGATCTGTCTGTATTGAAGTGTGCAAAGCCCCTGAGAGCACTATAAGCAGGGCTGTCTGCCCTGGCTCCCCAGTAGCACACTTCTACACACTTTTGCCTTTAATTTTGTGTCATTATCTCTTGCTGTTTTAAACTGCAGTGTCCTTTTACCTCCTTGCTCTCCCTAAAGATAACAAGCTGACAGAGCTGATGACACTAGGAGCTGGGTGGAATGCAGGGAAACCAACCTTATAATACAAGCATGCAGCAGGGCAATTACCTGTGATCTGCAGATGCTGCTCTCGGTCTGGGGAAACCGCTCATTTCAGCTAGCGGGCTGGAGGTGAGGGCTGCTGGTGCAGGAGGTAGTTCATGTGCTTAATGGTTAGTGCTGGCTGATGACCAACTTGTCTGGGCTCAGAGGAGCTCTCTCCTTAGCTAGAGGTGTGGTATTTTTATGTTTCTGCAACACCACTCCTACACAATGTGGAGGGGTTTTTTATATTTCTGTGTCTATACTTTAAGTATAGGTCGTATCCAAGTGCTGTGTGTGTGCTTCCAGCTAGCCTGACCACCTTTGCTTTTGTAATCAGGGTGCAGATGTGCTTCATGATTGAACAACTTCTGCGCACCACCGCTCCTCCTCCCAGAGGAGTCCAGCAGGCTTGCTTATGCAAGCTGTCATGCTGCCTTTTTTTTTCAAAAGCATGTGTGGGTTTGCTTTTGTGTGTATCCGGCTGGCTGTTGATGCCTGCATATAATAGGCTCTGTGTATAAAAACGTTCCCAAGCACACGGCTGCGGAAACAGCTTCCTTAAACCCGACAAAATTGCCAGCCCTTGCAGCTCAAGCCACCATAAATTACAAAAACCTGCTCCCACCTCACTGAAGCTGTGCCTGCCGGGCGCTGTGTGCACACACACACACTTGCTTGCTTTCCCTCTCTCGCAGTCAAAGATGATAGAAAGTCTTCTGGGGATTACTGCACATTTGTAGAGCAACAATGGAAAGCAGCACAGCACAAATATCTATTCTTCCTCACCCAGCATAACAAACGCTGCTTTGTCTCACATCTGGCTCCTTGTAATAGCTCAAAGCCAACAGCAGTAGCTATTTAACAGCTTATGGTAAATAAAGCTTTATTAAAACAACTTCCTTTTTCAAGTATTTAATGATGAAAACAGCCTTTCACCTGACATTTTATACTTTTTATACCACAGCTAGTAGAAGAAATAAATTAGTTGTCATGGATAGATATTAAACTTTTTCCAGCAGATGATCTTTGAAAGCATCTTTGAAAATTCTCGTACTGAAAAGCGGGCTTAGAGCCCTTTGAATGGTGTGTGAGCCATGTGCCTGAGTGCAGACGTGCCGAGCTGCATTGTGCCCGAGCTGTGCGGGCTGCCGGGGCTGCGCCTCGGGGCTGGGCTGTGCTGCGGGAGGGCACCGGCTGGGGATGAGGCGGAGAATCGATGCAATTATACGCAATTAGTAGCGCTAACCTGTGTGTACACATGGAGGTAGGTTCTGATAGTTCAAGAAACAACTTCTTACAATATGTTTAATGGTAAGGAAAATGTCAAGTGGAATTAGATGGTTTTTGTCTCTGGACCGCCTCATTTTACCACCAGGACGGGGCGCTGAGGGAAATGATGTTTCTTAAATCCATCATTGGAGGTGACAGGCTCCCGGGAGCTGCTGGGCTGGTTCGGCCCCGGCTCCTCGGGGGTCCGTGCCTCAGGCGACGGAACGCGGCTGCTCCGCCTCGTGGCCTGCGCAGAGACACCGCCCCAGGCCCCGCGTCCCCTCAGGGCTGTCCCGGTCCCCCCCTCGGCCCCCCACGGTCCCGCGGTGGCGCGGCCCGGCGGCGCCCCCTGGCGGGCAGCGGCGGCACCTGCCCTCGCGCGGCCCCGGCCCCGCTCGGCCGCAGCCGCGCCCGCCCTCACTGCCTCTTGGTTTCTTGCTTCATCAAAGCCACTTCGTAGACACAGATTGTCTGCCCTCTCGTAGGACCCTTCGCATGCTGGAGAGTTGCAGGAACTTATTAGTTTTTAGCTGATTGAATAAACAGCATTAACCAACTTGTGTGCTGTGGCGGCAGGGGGCAGGGATGTTTAGAGCACCTGTGTTGAATCCCTACTTAAGGAACTGTTTTTCATTTCCCCTTCTCACCTACTGTTAAAATTTCTTAACTGATAAAGGTATTTCCTGTGCCTTTTTATTTATGCCCTTCTTGCCCTGAGTGGTCCGAAGTGCCTCCAAATTAGATCTTGTCTGGTCCAGCCGCCGCAGGGTGGCTGGCAGCGTGCTGGTCCCTTGAGGAAATGGAGACCTGGCGGAAAGCTGTGCTGCTGGCCTTGAGCACCGCTCACAGCAGCCTCCCCTGCCTCCTGGGAAAGGCTGTCTTTCCTCCTCTACTCTCAGAATGGTTTTCTGGTGGAAAGATTATTTACTAAAAACTTTGGTTTCTGGAGGAATAGCACCCGATTGCTGAGGCAAGGGGCTGGGTGGCAGTGCTTGGGGCTGGTGGAGCTGGGCAGCAGCTGATGTTTCCAGTGAGTTCTGCTCCAGTTCCATCTCTGCCCAGCAGAGAGGGAAGGAAGCGTGTTGGGAGCAAGAGCAGAAGGAACCATGTGAAATCGCTCTACTCTCAGGGAGAAGGCTGGGCCTGTTTCAGTGACGACTCACGTCTTATTTGACCGCAGGGGAGCAGATGTCCCTGGTCCCTTGCTCCTGCGGGGTCAGAGCTCTCGCTGTGGGTGGCAGTTCTGGCCATGAGGAGAGTTTATCCCAAAGCAGAACTGAATCCACACTAACTTTCAAAACACTGTATTAGACATGTTTGAAGCAGTTGGGGGAAATGTTCGGCTTCATTTTCTTTTTTTCCTCTCTAGGAGGCTGTTAAGGCTGCCTTAGGAACTGGTGGGGACCACGTTTTAGTAAATTGTTTTCTTAATTGTGTTACTTAGAAGTTCAGTGTCTGATATAATAATTGCAGTGTTCTAACCTAAACTGTCAGCCAACAGAGTGTAGCAGAAGCTTGTGAAATTCTCTTTCATAAAGCCACTGCAAAATTGCATTCTTTTTCAATATGGAGGAGGGGTTTGTAGTAATGTTTTAAAAGATTCAGTATGTTTAGGGTTAAAAAAAAAAAGGCTAACAGGTCGATACATCTGTTCCTTTAAAAAAAAGCATTCTCCATTTTTGAGACATCATAAATATGTAAATGAGGCCTCTTTAATTACTGCCTAGGGCTATAAACTCTAAATGCTAGAGGGGAGGGAAGAAGGAAAAAGAATTGATATAATTTTTTTTTTATTTTTTTTTTTTTTTTTTTTTTTTTAATTTTTAGAGAGGGAGATTGGATCTTTGCCTCAGAAAAGAAAGAAGAAGAATGGGGCTTTTTATTGTTGAATTACCAGAAGGTGGTGGGAGCAGTTCTTTTTTGTTTATCCTTTTGGATGGAGTTAACATGTAAAGCAGTAGTGTACAACCTTTCTGGCTAATGTGTGCACCAAACAGAGGGGATTTGTTACAAAGCACCGGGAAAAATTCCTTTCTCTATCCTCCTCTGCCAGTACCCTTAATCCTGATCAGCAACATCCCCTGCTGTCTCTTGAGCTGCTCGCAGGCCTGAATCTTAGCGTGCTGTCTAATGCAGGGACACCGCAGGCCAGCCAGGGACCCTGCAAAGTCGTTTTCACTTGCGACCTGATAAGTGCACAGCACTTAACTGAATAGAAGTCTGTTCTTATTCAGCCCTGATGGCCTTTCTGTATCTTAAGTACCATTATTTTCTACTAAGGTCGCTACTTTTCAAATAGCGTGAGATCAACAGAAAGGCTATTTTTTTAAATTTCAGGAGGTGGATGTGCATGTGGGGAACCAGACCAGAGTACAGCAATACTACAAAATATAAATACTACAAAAATGTAGTAGGTATAGTTACTGGAAATTTAATTCTGCTGTTATTTTTCTTCCAACCAAAATGGTCTGGTGTCAAATTGCTTATTCTGCCGTGGTGAAATTTCAGATCTGTATGATAATTTTCACTTTCCACGTTTAATCTTTTAATTCTTGCTGAGGCCCATGAAAGACTAATTTCCAGATAATAATGGTTTCTCACTAATACGCTCTGCGTTTCTTATAGCAGAAATTACTTAGAGCCAGTATGCTCACTGAAAAAAAATTACTCTTATGATGTGTCTGAGAGAAAGATAAAGATGAGTCTTGTGGCGGTGAGGCAGGGCATTTCAAATACAAAGCATGTCATTGTCTGTGATGAGGCTCCATGTGTACAATTTTGGTTCATGCAACAAATGTTTACTGTCCAGGGGAATTAGTGGGCTGAGGGGCTTCTCTTGACCAGAAGAGAAAAAATGAGATTGGGCTGTGAAAGTAGCAAACTGTCAGCAGTAAAGGCTGGTGGGTGATCGTCCCTCCATGCAGTTAGGGGGAAGAGGCAGAGGGAGCCTGGCAGGGCAAAGACTGAGCCGTAGAGCTAATGATGTGAGAACAAGTGGCATTGAGCATGGAAGTGAAAATTCTTCTAGCTGCTAGGGGAAGGGTGAGAGTCAGAGAGAGCTTTTCAGTGAAAGTCATTGGATTTTAAAACCAGAACTATTTTGGAGACTGAATTTGATCAGTTTATTACAGAATTTGTATGCCCTGTCTGTGTAGGAGAGTAGGGGTTTGCACTCCCAGTCCTGTGTCCAAGAGCCTTGTTGGGTTCCTGCTCAGTTAGGTGAGTTACTTTTGTGTATCCTGCCCCTCTGCTTTTCCAGATGGGCTTTGAGAAGCTGTGCCATGTGGGAGAATTGATAGTTTGGATAAGTACAATAGTAAGCTATAGCTCAGGTAGCTGATAGCAAGCTTTGATTATGTTTATGGTTAACTGTAAGGCAGATAATTTGGGTGGCATTACATGTACATTTCAAAAATGTCATGACTTTCTTCAAAAAAAAAATGCCTCAGTTTGCATGTCTTCAAATTTTTCAACAGACATCTATGTGCATGCATATGTATTTGTTTTCAGTATGCCCTTCTCCATCTGTCCTGCTGTTCAATTAAAATGCAGATAATGTGTCCTAGCTTATAAGATGGATCACTGCTGAAGTGGTGTCATGTCTAGGCTAGCTTATCTCTTGATAAATACCTCTGCTGTCCACTGAGAGATTAAACTTCATGACTACTGAGGTCTCTTTGGGGGTCTTACAGGCAGATAAGACTGTGTAACTGGTTTTCAATAAAATATATCAGTTTACATTTACTAGAGGACCTTTGGATGGCATTTGCTATTGAGAAGGTGGCAGTGGCATAATCAAAATATAATACTTGCATGTGAAACTGGCTCTTCTGTTTCATAAGTTTTATAATTTATTGACAGGAGTGCTTTATTGAACCCTCTTGTGTCTAGAGCGTGGAGGTGAGGAGCTTGAGCTGCTGTTAAAAGACCTCATTTAATTGTCTAGCAGAAAAGATTTCTTCCCCTGAGTCTAATCCAGCGGGAGCCGTGAAAGAACATTATCAGCTAGGTACAGAAATTTCCGGCGGTTTGGGTGTGTGGGATGCGCGCCCATCTGTGGTCTGGAGTGTCTCATTGTGAGAGCTGTGTAGTCAAGGTTCGCACCAGGGGAACACTCTTCCCCTCCAGGGGATTGAGTATGGACAGTACTGGAATTGTTTAACTGAAGAGATGTTGAGTCATGTACCAGAAGTGATGAAGAGCCAGGTTCTCTAACCAGACAAGTATCTGAAAAATTTGCTGTCTCTTATGTGTATGGAGGGAGTGGAAAATAGTTCTGTCATGAACAGTGCTCCAAATAGCAAACCACTCAGTGCCACTGAAGAGGTTCGTGAGAGAGAGGTTCCTGTGCAAGACTGGGACCTTGCTTGTGCTACAATAAAGTTTGGTATAAATAGGGCATTTGGGTATATATTTCTGTTCCCATTCATTGTTCATGAATGTAAGGCTACACCTTCTTAGTCTGTACCAATTTCTCTAGTAAAAGGATATGGGAATTTGCAGGCAAAGATGTTCTTCATTTTCCAAATGTGCAGTATCTATGCTTTAGTTTCCATTTTAGATGCCATGAAAGTGACTGAACAGCAGAGTATACATATGTGTGAAACATCTGTGTCCCTGAGAAATTAATTCTAGAAAAAATAGTTAAATTTCATTAGCTTATTAAGTACAGGGTGGAGTCCTATGCAGTTGTACTCAAAACATAAGTAGGTAGAAGTCATGGTGAAAACCAGTCAGTAATGTGAATTATGAACTGAAACAGTTGATTAGCTGTTGGTTTATGGTGTCTTTATGATCTGCTGTTCTGCCATTACAGAAGAATCAAAAGGTAAGGCCAGAGAGGGTGAATGGGTGGAAGGTGCCTGTGAAACGCAAACCATGCCCACACCAAGACCCTTGCTTACCCTTACTTGCACTTTTAGTGTCTTACTCTTGGTCCAACTTTGAAGGCCATTCTGGCCATCCCTGAATCCCAAGCTGTATCTGCAAATATAAATCGGCATGGCAAGCATCAGTAGCCAGCCTAGAGGACTGCGAGTTTGCTCTTTGGATCTCTATGACTTGTTGCCGGTTTTCATTTGATGATTTCATACAGTTGTAGCAACATGAATTGGGAACCTTAATTTTTCTTTTCTAGGTTTTTCTTTTTGAAGTCACAGAAAGGTTTAATTTGCCTTAAGTTATGTTGTTTGTTGGGGGATGGACCTAAAGACTGCAGGAGGTTTTTTTCCAGAAGTAACAAGTAGTTTGTTCAGCTGTAGATATCTGGAAGAACACAGTTTTTCTAGGAGGCAGGAGCTGCTCAGCCCTTTGCTCTGAAGATCAGGCCTGTTCCATATATGCTAGGCTGTGCATCTGGACATTTGTCATTCTAAAAGTCTGGGCTCAGTTGTGGATCCCAGTCCTTCTTGCTGTGTCATCTTGGCCATTTTAAAGGCTCATGAAATACATCTGCTAGTTAGAGGAGAGTCCGGAGTGTATCTGTTGCTTTTATTTCCAATCCAGAAATCCAGATTCTTCAGGACACACATTTCAAGCTATTTTTGGCCATGTAATACTCTGCTCTATCTGATTCATTTAATATTTATGGGAGGTATTTTCTCTTAGAGGAAGATTAGGAAGAATCCCCATGCCCTTGTCCTTGCAAAAGCTGGGCTGTCATTGTTATTGGGATTATTACTATTTTATCTCACAGTGTGCTCAGGGGTTTCTTGCAAGCAGCTCTTTTCGATTGTTCAGGTGGTGAAAGTGTATGGACTGTGTAAGGATCTTTATTGTCCTTTTTGTCTTGCAGATCGAGGGATTTTAATGGCTTTCAGGTAGAAGAAAGTGGAGACAATCAAAATGAATTCTATGGACAGGCACATACAGCAGACCAATGACCGGCTGCAGTGCATAAAACAGGTAAGCTGAAGGTGGAGATCATTGCTGCTAAATGAGGGTTGGGTGTTGTGAGACAGGTGGTGTGCTTTGAAGTTACCTATTGCTTAATGAGTGTCCCTGCCCTTCAGAGGGAGCAATGAGATATTGTAAGCTCATTGAAGAGAATATCTACTGTGAGAGTTGGTGTACTAGCCTCAAAACCCAAACTTTCCCTTACACCTTTCTAAGAAATATTCAGCCTGGAGACTCAACAAATCTGTCTCAGCTGGAAGCAGAGTGATGCTTGTCCTGCCAGCTTGTCCCTGGAGGGTCACAGCAGGCAGCCATCATTCTAGTGCTCTGAGCACAGTAATCCACAGTTCTGATGGGCCAGTTTTGATTTTAATCCAGTAGCTGACCTGAAACCTGCACTGCCTGGAGACTCAGAACTTGGATGGTTGGCATGCCTCCAAGTGCTCAGAGTGCTGCTTAATCAGTTTGCATGGAGATTGTAAAAACTTCTGTTTGCGAGGTAGAATTTTCAGAAGCATCTGTTTGTGAAGATGAAGGGCTCTTCACATGCCACTGCCTTTCAGTGAATTATGTCTCATTTACAGATTTCCGTGCTGTAACTGTACTTGCAAATGCTTTTATAACAAAGTGAAACTACAAAGGCAAGGATGAGCAGAGACCATCTTTCCCTGCTTTACCCTTCTCAGTGAACTTTGCTGTCTAGGGTTGCAGGCAGTGTGTATTCTCCCTTCATGTATGTTCTCATCCACATAGAAGAATCCTGACAGGATTTTCATAGCAATGCTCCTTTTAGAGGAGGTGAGCAAGAGAATGGTTTTTCGTATTGTTTCCTGTGTTGATCTCTGAATCAATGCATGCATGCAGCAAACAGGTGCATAAATGCAAGTTGCACACAGATATTTTGAAGATCCCATCTGGATCCAGAAGATGAGCTCCGAAGTTCATCTCTTCAGACTAGCTGAAATTTTCTGAATTATATTGGCAAAACAGAAAGTTGTTATTCCATGAAATAATGTTCCCGAATAATTTTTCACTGTTGGATGAGCAGTTTTCTTTGTTAGATCCAGTCGCAGCAGAGTCCTGCTGCTTAAGTTTTTCATTTGTATTAACTAAGTTAAAAACCTGTCTGCCTACGTGTTCGCTAGGACATGTGCATATTGCTTCTTGAGGCAGCACAGCATTTCTCTGTTCATAGATTTGCACTGTAGACACAAGCACCCTAAATCAAAGGAACTGATAAAAGATAAGCATGGGGTTGGTAATGCATCAGTAGATCTGGATTTTTAAATTTATTTCTTTTATCTACAACTTCCTCAAGAGAGGCAGCCACGGGGAAGTGATGATCTCTCTCTGGTGAGCAGCCATAGGACACAGGAAAATGCAATGATGATGCGTCAGGGAAAGCTCAGACTGGGCATTAGGAAAAAGCTCTTCATTGAGAGGATGGTCAGTCAGAGGTTAAGGAACATTAGTCACATGATTTAATTTTAGGTAGCCCTGCGAGGAGCACGAAGTTGGACTTACGGATACTTAGAGGTCCCTTGCAATTTCATACATTCTTTGATTCTATATCTTTCTCTTCTCTTAGTTTCATTGATCTCCATCATTGGTTTTCTATCTTTGCTTAGATATTAGTGGAATTTTATATTTTCTAGAATGTGTTGTAATGCAGAAATATGTAAGTTTTTGCAAGTCTGGCCATGCAGATGCTTTGGGTGATATAAAAAAGAATACAGCTTACACCTAAACCAGATGATTTTTCTCTTCATATTTCCTTTGTAAGAGAAGATTTCAGAATAAATCAAACAAAGATTGTTCATAGGTCAAGGAGCAGAAACAGGAATCTTTTCCTGCAGAATTGCTGGTCATAATCCAGCCTTACTCTGTGGTGTCTCTTTCATCACTCTGCAGTGAAAGTTAATGCATCTGGTGGCCCCTTTAGAAGCCTGAGGCAAATATGAATTTGAGGATTTTGTCCCCTTTTTTTATGAACAACTATCTGATTCAGAAAAAACATGCCCATGTCTGGTACAAATTGGTGTCCTTTTTGGCCGTTGTAGCCCATAGGATGAAGAATGAAGGTTAAATTGCAGAACAATTTAACCTTCTAGCTGTAAGACCAGACCTTTACATCAAGTGGAGACAAATGGGGGATGCTACTCAGCTCCTTTTTCTAGAGCTGTCGGTTTCTGTACATAATTTATATTATTTTAATTAGATAAGAGAATATCAAATTACACTTCTTAAAGTTTTAAAGAGATAATTTTGCCTATGTAATGGGTAGTCTGTCAGTTAAACCACTAACTTCATTTATACATAGTGCTATTTTGCGTATGCAGCTTGGATATTTCTGCAGTGATGGAGGCCGAGGGGAAGGGAGGAAGGTCAGGCTCCCCTTGCCTTTGTGTAGCACTCTCTGTTTTCTTTGACCCTGGAAGAAAGCTTGGGGTTTTCTGGTAGACCAGGAGCACGCTTGTGTCAGAGCTCAAAGGATGCCTGAGGAGGAGCTGTCCTGCTTGACAATTCTTGTGAATTCGTGGTTCCTCCTTTTTGGTTAGGCCGAAAAAAAGAAGAGAAGAAGAAAACACTTGTTTTCAAGTCATGACAAACTGTAGTTAACCAAGACAGTGGCTGAACACTAAAAATATATCTCAGAAAGATATTTTTGTGAAAGTAGCAATATTTGTAGTTTTGTTGGAAAGTAATGGTTGTTTTGGGGTTTTTTTTGTTTTTTTTTTTTTTTTTTTTTTTTTTTTTTTTTGTTTTTTTTTTTTTTTAATTCTGTTGAAGAACATGAAAGCAAAACTGCTGTTTGCTTTTTCATAGTTCCAAAATCTTGTGCTGTTATCTTTGCCATAGTGGAGAAAGAGACAGAAACGTACTTTAGCTGCCTTTTTGGAAGATACTTCTCTGTCACAGGGTCATAAATTTCCAGCTTAAGGACATTTACCTTGTACTTTAAGACAGGTCGTTAGCTGGCTGATACTAGAATCCAGTTCACCCATCAGGAACTGGACTGCACACTGCTTTGTGCATGTTGGGTTTGGGAGCAAAGCAGTACCTTGCGTGGCCATATAAATGTATCTTCGCCTAATCTAGGTATTAACTGCGGGTCAGACAAAAATGTGTCTGCCTTTTCTTCCTGGTCTCATCTTTTTCCAGACTGTGAACAAACAGTTCTGCTGTTCTCCTGAACACATGTGTGCTTCTGGGGTAGTTAACACAGCAGTGGTGTGGAAGGTGCACTGCAACAGGGGGAGGAAGGCCATCCTTCCTTGACGCCCAGCATCTGCAAGTTTTATAACCCTGCTGGCAACCAGTGGCTCCTGCAGCCAGACTGAGAGCTGTCTGCAGCCCTCCTTGCCCCTCACTCCAGCCCCTGAGAAATGCTATAAATGGTAATCCGTGTGCCTCTTTAACTAGATCAGGTTTCAGCACAGGGTCAGGACAGGGTTCTTTCTTCCCAGCTCTGTGACTTGTGAGACACCCACAATATCCTTGCTGGCTTCTGTTCCAGGATCAAGGTTGTGTTTTACCTTCATCTTTTTTAGTGCTTTAACGCTACAAACTCAAAACTTGTATATGATCAGCTAGTTAGGAAATGAAGTGTGTGTTAAGAAGTATTTCAAAATAGATGAAAGGGCAAACTGAAGAGGTGGCTGTGTTTTTATGCTTAAAAAAATGCCAGACTTCTGTGGAAGGCTGGAACAGCTTGTGTGGTCTCTTTGTAGCTGATTCCCTCAGTATTTGTAAGTGTGTGTGCTTTAAAATCAAACACAGCTTTTTTGATGTACAGTGGAAAAAGCCAAAGTAACAGGCTTTCCTTAACACATGCAATTAGTTTGTCATGACACGGGAGACTCTTCAGGGTACATTGAAGGAAGCTGGATGTTCAGGGCACAGGCTTTTTTCTTTAAGTCTTTGTCCTTACAAACAAAACTACAAAATTACTTTTGTGCAGAGCAAAGGTCTGATAGCCCTTGAGAATCCCCTGCCATATTTGAGGCTGCAGTACTAATCTGTTTATCTGCTGAGGGCTCACTGCTCAGGTAGCTCTGATACAATGTCCACCATGAAGCCGTGGGGCAGCAGGAGCTGGCTCAGACAGGCATGGAGCTGAATTAGAGAGCTGCCTGGCTGCCTGCTGCCCAGGCACAGCCTCCTAAAGGAGCCGGCTCTGCTCCTGCTGCATAGAAAGTCCCAGTAAAGAATTGACTGGGTTTCTGAGAGCATTCTTCATAACAGTCCAGAGATGTGGCTTTAATGAGATGCTGCCCGTTGCTTTTGTTAGGTGATAGAAGCAAATGCCAGGGAAAATCAGTGGGTTGGGTGACATCTCTCTACTCTTACTCTAATGGGTCTACGTGAAAAACTTAGAGGTATTATAAATCTGGGAACTTCTGTCTTTTGTGTCTCTGTTTGCTGTCAGTCAGTTTTGTAAGATTGCTGTATATTTCTTCTGAAATTCTTGCAAAGAAGAAAATGGAAATAATCTTTCTATATTTAAATTACAAGGAAGCCACCCCTTTCAGAAAGGGTGTGTGGTATCTTCCTGCCCTACTGAGTACAGTTGTTAGGCTCTGCACTAAAGCTGTGCTGAAATGTTAGTAACAGGTTAAGGGGAAGTGTGAAAAGGCTGTCTGGTGTCAAAAGTATTAGATCATGGTGGGAACAGAGAAGGTTGTTTCTGCTGCTTGTGTCACAGTACATCGGGCACATGGAGCAATAGCATCAGGTGATGTTGGATCACCACTTAGTTGGAGACACATGTCACATAGCCGATTTCCAGAAACCGATTAGCATTTCTTCCCTCTTGCAGAAGGCTTGCTGAATTGCTGCCTTGCAATGCTCTTTAGTGTCTACCCAGCCATTCACAGCGATATGCTAAAAGTTGTAATTGCTGTGTGTTTTTGTTGATATTTTCTTGTTCAAATTGGAAACAAGCAACCCCATTTCTCCCATCATTCAGCAACTAGGTTTTTGGTTGCTTGCAATTCAGGGGAAAATAGAATTCTTTGTATATTTACATAACTGTTTTTAAGTGCTGAAGTGTTTGAACTAATTCTTCTGCTCTTCAGTGCTATTGTTGCAGACTCATGTAAATGCTAAGCAGTCCTAAACATGTCATTTTTAGTATATTTTGGACTGGTTACCAAGGACTGGTATGTAATTACAGCTGAAAAGATTTTAATAAAATGAAAAATGCTTCTCCAAAGATTTTTTCATTTGCATGTGCTTACAAAACTGCCCATAGTAGTTTCATGAAAATTTCATTCTTGAAGAACTTTGGAAATAAGAACTATTCTTATGAAGAGTGCATTTATTTAGAATACACTTTTGCTGCTATTCTATGTAAGTTTTACAGGGGTTTTTAGCAGCTAAATATGAAATAACAAGGCTAAAGGGAAAAAGACCATTTCCATAAAGAGACATTTGATGGGCCTCAAGTGTTACAGTTTATTGGTTGAATGGTCCATCAATGCTGTGTTAGTAGCTACATTTTTTTCATATCTTTTTTTCTGAGACCTATAGCCACAAGTTTGTTGCCTGCTTTTGTGCTCAGTCTCTTGGAATATTCCTCTGCTAGACTTAAGTATGTTTAGGGAAAACTGACAGCAGACCAGCTTTCCTGGCTCCTCTAGTCCATTTAGAGACTTGTCAGTCAGCATTCCTGCTCTGTTAGATCCTGCATCCTGGTAGGGAAGCCACAAGGGAAAGAGCAAAGAGGCAATTAACTAGAAGCACTTCTGGTGGGAAGGGAGAAGAAAGCACCTTCTTGTTGTTTCCTGTATTTGTCTGGTTTGTTTATCTGACAGGATTCCAGTGGGTGGAATATAAACCATCATGTTGTGAGGTGGAATGGTAAAGTTGTGGCAGGTTCATTTTTCACATTCCCAGTTCTGCTGCTTTACTGCAGCACCTGTCCTCAAGGGCTGGGGTGTTAGTACTCTCAATATTAGTCGTGTTATTATTTCCACTTCAAAATTGAAAATGCACCACATAGAAAACCTCTAGTACCCATAGGATTTAGTATTATCTTACTCTTTTCTGTACAACAAATTAATGTGGCCTGTTGTTTAAAATTGTTTGGTTTTTTTTTTTTTTTTTGTAAATAAGTATGAATATTTGGAAATTCTAGAAATCTGTAAGTTGAATCCATGATGCCACGTTGGTGTCAGATGAGCATAGGAAAACCTTTTTGTCAGTATCTGGGTCAAACTCCACACTGAAAATGTGACACGGCTGGTGACATGACTCTGACTGGTGTCTTGCCATTTCTGGATCTTCGTTCTTCTGTATGCACTTGCTACTCAAGCTCCTGCTATTGTGTGCAACGGCAAATCCATAGAGGTATGACTTACACAGCGTTTGCACATAAGGACCATTCACCATTTTTAATCATTAGCAAAAGCATGTGTTTTCAAAAAGGTTGTTTGAAGTGGGTAAAGTTTTGTCCATTCCAAGAGTTCATCTGTGCAGACCTCTGCCATCATCTCCTGAAGGAAAAGTCCCTTCACTGGTGGTGTTCATTCCGTATTGCCTCTGTGCAGTAACACACTATATGTGGGCAGGTCACACAGCAGGTGCTGTGGACAGTTCTGTAAATGAAAAAATGTCTGGGGAAACATTTTTCCTTTTGATCTGTAAATATCTCAGTAATGTCTAGCTGGCTGGTAGGACCTGTGAGAATAGGTCGTGAATTCTACATCTTCCACAGTGGTATCAGTTTGTGTAGTCATAATTTTAAGTAGTCACCTTGAGATTTTATCTCTGCATACATTAAGAGATTAAAGTAATAAAGATTAAAACAGTTGATTGAAATTGCTATATAAAGCTCTATAAGTAAATTACTCAAATGAGTCAAAAAGTATAATTGGAAAACAAAGTATGTCCAAAGTATGTCCAAAAATTATGCTGCTGTTTGACTGGGTATACTGAAGACTACTGGTTATTTTTCAAAATCAGTGAATTTATTCTCCTGAAACTTAGAAAACTAATAAATGTATCTATTTGAATTTAATATTAGAAGTTGATTCAGTACATAAATCAGGGGAGTCTGTGCTCTTTTTTCCCCTCTTGCCATCAACTCTGCTTTATACTCTTGGGTGGTATTATTTCTTTTTAAAGAATGCACTATTGACAATAATCTTCCAATAAAGGGATGATTAAATACTTCATTTATGTCCGTAAAACACCTTGATAGATAAGAACCGCATGAGAAAAAACCACCAACCCAAACTTTTCATAAAGCTGTGATATGTACCTCAAATTATGAAATGGTTCATAATGCAGAATTATTTATGTAGACTCCCCACTTTGCCTGAGTTCTTCACTTAATCTTCTACTAAAAGATGTTGTGAAGGTAGATTTTTGTCTTTGTCAAGGCAGCAGATAAGCAAGTCTAGAACAAATAAGTCTATTTTCATCAATAAAACCCATTACCAATTTATGTAACTATTATTGTAATGATTAGACATTATTCTAATAGTGTACTAGTAGTCTAACAGAAAGAGTGTGGCCACTGCTTTGAGAAAAGTAATTCCTTGATATGTTTAATATTTAGGACTGAAACTTCTGACTGAAAATGGTGAGGGCATTAGACAAGGAAGCTCCTGTGTCATTGCAATGTCTGTTGGGATGGTAAGGCTGAAGAAGCCTCAGCATTGTTGCTGCAGTCACATAGAGCCATCTCATGCTAGCAGGGTATAATAGGGAGATACTAATGGAAAATGGGTTGTTTCACTTGCCAAGAAAAGCAACTGAACTGGTTGGGCAAACTGATTTCATAATTCTGTTGAGCTGTAATTGCAAATTTAAAGAGAGATTGGAGCCTTACATGACTGAGCATGGCCTCGGAAAAGGAGCTAACAGTTGTACCATTGTCTCTTGACTTTTATCCCATAAAATGAGTTTGTGAGTGCTTAAGGAAAAATAATTCTGACCGCTCTGATAATTTGGAGTCTTTGTAAACCAAACTGTTCCCACTCTCAACTGACATAATAGCAGTCTAGGTGCTGGGGGTTAAGAAAGGTGCAAAGATTGGACTAACAATTAGGAGATGAACATGACATGATGCCATTTGTCTGCCCCATTTCCATCTTCAGTCAGATCTGATCACAGACTTTAGACCCCCAAGTCACAGTTTCTCCTGAGCAGGGGAGGGTGGGGTAGAACAGCAGTTTATTACTAAAGAGGTTTAATTTGCTGCATGTTCCCTTACTTAACATAAAGTTTTAGCAAAGTATATCATAAATGTACTGCAGTTATGTAAATCTGAAAGGTATGGAACAGGAAGCCAGTGTGGAAGTTCTGATCAGCAGAGTTAGGGAATGATTCTTGTTTTAGCTCTTCTAGCTTCTGTGTATAGTTCTTGAGAATCAGGTGTTGAATCCATTTCTTACACTTTTGTAAAGCTAACAGACAAGCCAAGATGGCAGTATCTTTCCTTTGGTCCAACACATGCACATAGATGTGCAATCTTCCTCACAAAACTTATGGTTTAGGATATCCAGGCAGCGGAACACGGCTGTTCAATTACCAGGTATTCACCTTTTCTGAAATCAGTACTGAATTATACACACACTTTATATTAAAAGTCTATGAGAGAAGTATCTACAAAAATCTGCATTAATACAGGTTTTGTTCCCTTACAGCTCATAACTGAACAGCTTGAGTTTTTTGCAGTTCAGTGATGCTCATATTTTTTATTTGTTCTTTTTCTTATTTGTTTACTATGTGATTTTGCCCGGTATTTTCTTGATGTTAAAATGTCTGATAAAGAGATGCAATGGACAAAGGGGGCAAAGGTGATTCTGTTTGCTCTGTTTTTCTTAAGTCGGCATGGCTAACATGGTCTTAATCTCTCTCTCAGTGTATCTAGTGCCTCTCAAAATGTGAGCCTAATAAAATATTTATAAAGCCTCCAATGGAATGAGCCATGTAAGTGCAAGATAATTCTATTAATTAGGGATCTCTCAATCTCACAAACACTAAATTGGGAGGGGGGGATTATCTGAATACAAAGTGCACAGCTTGAGCCTTTTAATTTTTTGATAAATAAAACGATCTTTGATAGTAAAAGGGACTGTAGAGAATTTAACTATTTATAACCAGATCCAGATAAACAAAATCACACTCCCAAAAGACAGAAAATAGCTCAATACTTTCCTCTATCCTCATGAAAAAGACCGTTTGTTTTGAATATTGATTGCAGATGAGTTTTTAATATACTGAGTATGGCTGCTTGTGGATAGGGAAAAGTGTGTATAATTACAGTTGACTGTAAAAATAATAAAGACAGGGAAACCACCTATTTCAGGTTGTGTAATTTTCTATGTTTAAAATGTATTCTTGGTAAGTGTCCTGTGTTTCTGTACATGAGCTCACTGGCAGCCAGTGAAGGGCATGCCAGGGAGAGGGAGAGTTTTTGGTGGACGGAAATCTGAAGCACAGGCCTTTGCATAGGAGAGGGAGACAGAGTTATGGCTGGGCTCACTCACAGAGCTTCCTCAGGGTTTGGAGTAATAAAGGCTCTATCATGTGAACCTCAGGGCTGTACGCAGGCAATTCAAATGCCACTACCTCTATGTGAAATTTATGCCATGCTAAATATCTGGATCATCATTTGGAAAAGGTGGGCTTGGTACTGGGTTTTAGATCTGGGTTTACTGGGTTATTTATTTAAAAAGGAGGGTGTTGTGAGGCAGGAGGAGTATTTATGCTGTGAACTTAACTGTGTCATTCTCTTACCTTGATGATACAGCTCCACCTTTGGGAGAAGTTTTGCAATGCGTTTAATCCAAAGCTGCTGCTGAAAGCAGAATCCTGGTATCTTCCCAGCCCTACCTTTTGTTTGCTGCCACTTTCTTTGAGTCTGGTCTAATGATTGTGTGGTCACATAAGGGATCTCACTGTGAGCGATGACTGGAAGTCAGCATTTGGGAGATTAGGTAATGGTCAGAACAGCAACTGTGATCTGAGGCCCTGAAAATGCTGGAAATACATGTTTGGGCAAAGAAGCTCATGGAGACAACCTACCATAAGACTATTACCAACAAAATGTATATAAAGTTTTAGGTCAGCTTCAGTCTAGTATTGGTATGAAAAAATGATGTGCTGTAACGTGCCCGTTCCTATGGGCTCCTGAAGGGCCTCCTCTGGAGTGTCTCACACTGCTGCTCTCTCTCCTGCTAGTTCTAAGGTTCAAGGACCTGCCCTGCCTGCCATCCTGGAGGGCCAGTGCAGCTCAAATTGTTAGTGTAGAATGGGGCTAATTCACCATGCAGGCATGTGTCTTCTTGTGCTGTGCAGGGGAGCAGGCAGGAGAAGGCAGAGGGAGGCAGGAGCCTTCCAGGGCTAGCAGCCCCCAGAGCTCACATTAGATGGCTGTGGTTGTGGAACAGCAGCCCAGGCTTTCTATCCTGCAGGAGAACAGCTGCCTCTTGGATTCATTTTCCCCAACTGGTGGACCAGAACGTTTGCCAAGCATGCAGCCTTGCAACATGCTGTGTAGGAAGGGGTTAATTTCAGAGCGAAGAAAAGGCTACCTGCATCTCTCTATTTTCTTTTTCTGTGCACTGAAAAGCTCCCTGTGTTGCCAGTGTTTTGCTGCGTCGCTGATGTAAAATTCCCAGACTCGTTGATTAGTGAAGCTAGACAGTAGACAGGGTCCAAGTGGCTAACCATGTGAGAAATTCAGTGACTGTAGGCTACTGTTAATTAACCTAGAATCTAGCAACATGGCATAATGTCTGTGTGATAAGTTATATTATCTTCAGCAGTTCAATTAAATCAAGGAGTGAGACACAGAGCAGACGTAACTCGGCAAAACAAACAGACAACTTGAGTCAGCCTTCATAATTTGCTGCGACATCACGTAAATAAATGCAATAACTTGTTTAGCATAGTTAAGCAGTTTGCTGCTCAAAAACTTATTTGCATGACATCTCATTTTGAATAGGTTAAGTTGTGGCAAATTAGGTCTCTGCCTTCAGTCTGATGTATTCCACAGAAAAGAGGAAAAAAACCCTCCACCAGAAATGTCATTTGTAAATTGAAATTCAGCATTTGTTTTCTGTAGCAGCAAACTGGAACATATGGATTTCATGTTTAAACAATTCACTTTCCATACTATTGCTGTCACGTTGGCATTTCTCGATGTGTGTGAGATAATGTTAAACCTCTGTAATTGCTCTTAATTTTGGCTGATATTCTTGCATTACTTACTAGACTGTTCTCTCTAAGGTACACAACTGTACAAATGGGTTGCAGACCTCTATATTTAGAGGAGATAAGGCCGTTGTCCTTGCCATGTTTCAATGTGGGTAATTGGTTTTAGTCTCCAAAGTCATGTTGAATCTTGGGTTGCAGGAAGTGATATTCACCCACTTTGGTGTTGGTGATATGACTGAGAGTGCTCAAGTGGGCTTTTTTAGTATCCTTCTAAAAAATAAGTTCTTTATTATATATGCCTATTTAACTCATAGGGGCCTGAATTCATATATAGAATGAAGATTATATTTTTGTATCCATTGGAGAATTTTTATTGTATATCAAGACTTTTTGATCACTGTTTGATTGGAATGGAGTAACAATTTCAAATGATGGCTGTATTTTGAAACATTGGGACTAAAAATTTCCACCTATCAGCTGTTCTGTGTCACTCTCAATGTGAATATTGTTGCCCTTGCTCCAGGCAGCTGCAGAGCAGTAAACCATGGAATGGGCACACAGACAGTTGCTGTGGAATCTGATGAACTTGGGTCCTAGCGTACCTGCATCCTCTGCCTGTATGCCCTCATAAATTTACAAAGATGGTCTGTTCTTTATGTAAATAGAGCATTTAAGCCAGAGGTGGTCATGAGCAGCAGTAGATGTTCCCACCTTCCATGGAATCCAGTCCAAATGTCAGCAATTCTCAGAAAAGGGCTTTGCTGGTACAGTTCATTCTTCTTGGATGTAGCAAAATGGAGAGCAAAGTCTTTTGCTGTTTTCTCTATTCCCCTACACCAGACTGTTAATTGAAGAGCTACAAAGAACAAAAGATTCCTTCCAAGATCAAATATAAATGCCTCTGAGACTTAGACTCTCCTTTTAGAACATCACCTGGTGATCCCTGCAATAATGATATGCTCACATGTGTCAAGTATTTCTGTGATTTCTGTTCCATTCAGGCTAAGGGAATATTAAATTTGGGGTGTTATAAATGATTAGACTGAAAATTTTCTAAATTTTTTCAATTATACAAATTGTCATATTTCACTAATAGTCTTCTGAAAAGCAAATGATACTGAAAGCGATCTGGTAAATAACTGCTTCATTCAGTTCATTGACTTTGTTCATTTCTACTTCAGATTTTATTCATACAATTCCTCTCTGATTGCTGAAAACATGATTGCTTGTAAGCATGGTGCTGTTTAGGTGGCCCTTCTCTAATAGCTTTGAAGATACACCAAGATGTATCATAACCAGATCTGGTTCATCGTCACTTTTTTCTAAACCATCTACTAATGAGGTGGATTTTTTTCCCCTTGTTTACAAGAAGCACAGTTTCAGACAAGACTCTTCAGGCACGTGCCTTGCTGCTGTCAAAATGCTGCCAATAATTTCAGTTGAAGAGGATAGAGCCATGCATGGAAAATGCTTCACAACAAAGTTGATGGATGGATCTGGCATAAGCTTTGTTTTGTACTTCTGTTCTTGGATCGAGAGGCTGAGAAAATCTCTTTAATTTCCTGCTCAATGAATATAGTATATGTAATAGTCTTCTCAGGCAGGCTTTTTGTTGTGAGAATATGAATGACATTGGGGCTTTTTGCTCCAGGTACAGTGTTTAAGTTGTCAATAAATAAAAATCACAGTAGTCATTTGGAAAGTCTTCTTATGTAACTGAGGGAAGAAATTGCACCTATCTTCAAGCTTTGGTTCATGCTGGATCTTCTCTTTATTTTCCACACAAGTAGCCTTGCCTCCTGTAATGTGAAAAAGAAAAACTGGGGGAGAACTTGAATTTAAAATTATTTAGAAAGTCAGAAAGCTGTGAGAAATATGTTCCAGACAGAACTGTGTGTGACATTTCAAGAAGTGTCCTCTCAGGACCAGCTTTTCTCTCATCCCATGACCTACTTGAATCCACTCCACAGAGGCAGAACCCACTGGTGTTCTGACAACTTCCTGTGTTTGTTTGGGGTTTTTTTTATGGAGCTAATAGAATTGCTCATCTTGCCCACTGAGTTTCTAAACACATTTCAGTTAGGTGGCTGCATTTAAGAAGTCAGGATTTCAGTATCTCCTCTGTATTTAAGTGGGTGCTGATAGTGTACCTCAGGGGTCAGTCTCGATGCAGTGAAATAACTTGCTGGAGGGTTACAAAACAAACAGTTAAAACCAAGTCATTGAGGTCACCCCTGCATTGGCACAGGCAAGTAGATGGAGCCTTTTCTTCCACAGGGAAGTGCAAGTTTAATATATGTTGAAACTTTAGGAAAAAAAATACTGCTTTTCGGTAGTGTTGCGGTAAGTAGAAATTACCCTTATATGGTGCTAAACTGCAAATTAAGTGTATGGATAAGGGTGTGCTCTGCTTTTTATCTGTTAGCCTATATCTATAAAAATTGTTCTCATTCAGGTATAGTGTCTGTTTCTCAATGTGGAAATTTCATTGTAAGCTTTAGTAGATGTCAGCTTAGTAGAAAATACCGGGTGTAGCTGACAAGCAGCAGCACTAGTGAAAATAAACATTATGTAGCTCTTACTTAGGGCTTTTGATTAGTGGATCTCAAGTCATTTCACAAGGAGGAAAGAGTTATTAAAGAATGCTTCACATACAGAATTGCATAGCTTTCAGTGAATTCTTCCTTATGTTGTTTCTGTGTGAGTGGGGTGTTTGGTTTGGGTTATTTTTTCCCTTCTGAGAGATCTGTGACCTAAGTCCTAAAGTACAGTAGGTATTCAGTATGGTGCAATTTGTTCACCAGCTCGTGTGCCTGTCTTGCCTTCTGGAAATAGCGTATTTAATATTAGCAGAGCTTACATGTCTGTTGTAGAGGGGTTTGAAACAACTTCTGTTTCCCCTGCAGATCAAAGTGGCCTGTGGAAGGAGCAGTATTCACTGAGAGATTTGGTGTCAAGCAGTCACTTCTCTGGAGATTTAAGTGAAACGTTCAAAAAGGCATCCTTTTCCCTTTTACTTGGAAGATACATAATCCAAACTGCTGGCTCTGTTCATGGGACTTTTTTTTTTACATGAAGCCTTAAAATATGGCTTCTTACATGTACTTACTTGGATTCTTGTCTTTAATCTATATACATAATCATTTCACTCCTCCAACAATTAGATCAGGTGGCAAAGAGATGTTGTTCTGAAACACAGCTTAGGTGAAGCTCTCCCTGGGTGGTAGTGTGATCTGTACCTATGTTGGTAGAGCAGAGGTAGAAACCCACTTTGCATAGTGCCTGTGTGCTTTTTCAAATTCTGCTATTGTGTTAAAAATCCATGCCCCACATGTCAGTCATCTCTTGTTAAAACAAGGCCTCTGACCAAGAGCATTCATTGAATAAGAATTATTCAATGTAATGTGATCCACAAGCTCACCAACTGGGAACTCCTGAAAACCTGGCATGGGAGTCTTTTTTTTTTTTTCCCCCCTTTATTTGTCATGAAGTTAATATATGCAGCTACTCAGGCTTTGAGAGGATGAAGGGAGAAAAAATAGGTTGTGAACATTTTCATTCATCCAGATGCTTAGAAATGAGCAGTCACGTTTTCCCAAATTATGCAACCGATTTAAAAGTAATGATATATTTTAAAAATTATGCCCCTGAGATTTGTGCCTCCCGGATAAAACACTCATATCATTTTCATAATTTTCTCAGCAATTCCAAGAATTATAAAACTGCTATTTAAAAAAATACCAATAAATTCTAAATACTCTCTTCTTGTTGTTTCTGGAGTTTTCACTGAAACATCTACCATCACTAGAACTGGAGAATTTAGTAGCCATATTACTGATGTAAATTGAATTCCTCCCTTCCTGTGCCATCCCTCTGCTTCTGCTAAAATGTTTGGTAAGGTAGACAGAGAGGGATGACAGTGTGAACAATAGTGTTAGGTAAATTTACTAACTGCCTCCAAAATCAGGACTTCTGCTTGTTCAGTAAAAAAGTAGAAATTAAAGCGATAGTCAAAAAAATCTATTGCCCATGCAAATTTCAAAATCCTGCCACCCTCTTCAGGAGATGTAGGGTTCCACTCTGAAATGTCTGCGTGCCTTCTGTGCATGTGAAAACATTTTCAGTTAAGAAATAACCCTCCATTTTTCATAATCCTGAAGTTGATCACTCTGTTCATGATGATATATCACAAGCAACAGAAACCAAAGCTCCTAGAAAGGATCGGTATAGTGAGAGTGCTTCTCCCTGTTGCTGGCATTTTCTGTGTCTGTCATGTTTGCCTCATTGGCCAGCAGCAAAGATTGAAATCTTGGTTATTGGAAGGTGCTGTGCTGGCATGTCCCAACAGTGGGACTTAAGCCCACATCAAAGACACTGAACCTAAGACTAAAATTTCCCTTAATTTGGGCTCAGACAGTTCTGATTTCCAAGTAGAATCCATTATGATTTTCAGGTGGGAGAGGTGGTGCTGTGGAGGAAAGAGTTTGGGGAGCTCTGGTATTTACAGCTTGTTTATAACTAATGAAGTCATGTCAGAAAACTGCGTAAGTATTGATAAGAATGAGGTGGGATTTTCTGCATTCACTGTGCAATTTAGTCTTTGCTTTTGAATTTCATGCTGTTCCTTGTTTCCAGACTTTGCAATAGTGTGATGTAGAAAGGAATATATCAGCCCTTGTGTATGGAATTTACCATGTTGCTTTGTCTTCCCTTTCCAGCACTTACAGAACCCAGCAAACTTCCATAATGCAGCAACAGAGCTCCTGGACTGGTGTGGAGACCCCAGAGCCTTCCAGAGACCATTTGAGCAGAGCCTGATGGGTTGTTTGACGGTATGTCCATCCTGCTGTGACAGGGCTCCTGTTCTGGTTCTGTTTTATACTGTGTGCACTCTGTTGTGGCCAAGGGAACTTGATCTTCAGAATCTGCATTTTGAGGGAATTTTACTATAGATACAAAAAGACAGATCCTAAGACCTGTTTATTTGATTCGATTGCTTAACAGGAAGCAAAATGCAATAACAAGAAGTTAAAGCATAAGAGGGCTAAACCTTTTTGGTTAGATTACTTACAGATGCACAGGCTAGGTCATTTGTTATGCATATGCAGTATTATTTCATGGTTTGAAATTGCTAAGTGAGCCATATTCTAATAGAGTAATGAACTTTTCAGGCATATATTTTCTTTTGGTATTTTTGATAGGACTGAAGGACTACTTGCCTTTTATTCTAAGTATGCTGTGTTTTCAGCTAGACAGTGTTTCTGACATGCCTGTTCAGCTCACTTTGTTACATATATTGACTGCAGGTCTAATCCTGACATACTAATTCTAACAGTTTTGTTGATTTCAGTGCTTTTCTTTCCATTCACTTTTTATTAAGACCACTGTAATTCCTAAAGCAACTTGATTATAATGCATTAAAATACATATTTGTGTGTGCATTTTTTGTTTTGAAGATTTTGTTTTTCACACACCCAGCAGCAGCAGTCCAGAATTGTTATGCAGAGTCAAGACTTTAGACAAATTAAATTGTGACTGAGCAGGAGGATTTAAAAGCCTCACTACAATTTGCCAGACAAGTTGATATAAATAAATAGTCACAAAAGAAATAGAAATTCTGAAGTGATTAATGAAGAGACTGTCATTGTATTTGTTTGGGGGCAGAAGTCCATGGATTATTTTCACACACTATGTAGCTGGTACATATAAAACAGACATTAAGACTGAGACTTAGTTGCCAGAAATCCAAATGTTAAGGAATGGCTCCATCTTAGTGTGCTCCAGTGTATAGCATCCCTCAGATTTGTATGTCAAAAAATTAGAATAAATCCAATGATAATAGGAGGTGCATATCATTCTTCCTATCAGAGAAAAAAAGAAAATAAAGGAAGTTAAAAATGTTAGTGTTCAAGGATAGAATATTTAAAATCCTATTTGAAGTAAAAGTTATCTGTAACATCATGAGAAAATATGCATGATGTCCAATGTAACCATACCTATATTTTATTTATACTTCTTATAAACTTCGGCGTTTTTTCAGGGTAGCATTTGGGAAAGGAGAATTCACCTCAAGTGTAATTAGGCAGTCTGTGCACAGCGTTACTGTGCAGCCCCTGCTAGAACATTGTGAGTCTGACCTGCGACTCCCTTGCTGTTTAAATCTTTTCTTTCTACATAAGCAGATCTTCAGCCCTGCCCAAGTGGAGGGTCAAAATAAGGTCTGACTGACTGCCAGTGATTCATTCTCTTCACAGAGTGTACAGAAAGTGGGCAGGAAATGCTCCATGAAAACTAGTGAGGTAAAATGCAATACATTATTTTCAGTGTATTGAAATGAAAATACTGGTTTCCTTCTGACAAGAATGAAAAAAAAAAATCTTACTGCTAAGTACTGTTAATATTTGAGCTGTATGTATTGCTTTGCTTCATACGCACCCTGAAATCTGAACGGGGTGGCACATCCCTCATTCCCAAGCTTGTTATGGGAGAGAGCTATCTACAGAGTAGGACTGACTGGCAGCAGCATCTTTATCACATGTTGTAATCTCATTATATTCCTGACAAGGAAATAACACAGGAACTTAACCAGGTGGCTTGTTCTGTGTTTGATAAATACACAGGATTTGCAGAATGCATATAAACTGCAATGAATATGTTTCTTGCTCTTAATTTTAAAATTCCTCTAAGAAAGATATTCTTTAATTTCTCACTGTGCACATCCCTCTTCCTCTTCCTGCTTCCCATTAAACAGATTTAACTGCATGGTTATATCCCAAGAGATTTGTACTTCCTGCATCTTCTTAATACATTAGCAGTACAGTGGCCAAGATCTCTTTTTTTTATTTTTCTTTCTCCTTATAGATATTCTTTCTATCTGAGATTGCTCATAAACTCATACATAATTGCTTTGTAATTAATATTTTTTAGTTCATAATTTAGCAAAGATGGATTTTGAGGCTTCTCATTCTCTTACAGGAAGAGGAGTTTATGTGCTTTTATTTAGCAAACGTGATAGAGCTTCAATCTGTTTTCAGAGAAACTATTCAAAATGATGCAAATAAGTGAAAGGTAGCTGAAATACTGGAATATCATGGGTAGATTTAACGTCAGTTTGCTTAGCTGCATGTTCTGTACTATCAGGAGCCTATTTTCCTTAATGTTGACAAGGTTTACCAATGTCATCCTTTTTGAGGATTATTCTAAAAGAAAAATGAAAAATCAGTGTGAAAGTCTATTCAACCACTGAAACAGGATAGTTGTTTTATTTTGCCAGCCTTTAAAATGACCTTCAAAACCAAATTCCCTTAAAACTTCTGTATTTTTGGATATACTTTTTAAAGCAAGAAATCTCTACCATCATTACAACATTTGAGCTGTGTGGTTCCTAAGGCATTTAATTCAGAAATTCTATAAATACTAAAAATGCTTTCTTGTTCATAAAGTTTCCCCTCTGTAGTATTCAGAAAGATTTTTTCTTTTTATTACATTCTGTTCTATTAACTCTCTGGCCAGGGAAAAAGTGGTATGCTAAACTGCTCTGGAACCATCAAGGGATCTGAAATCATCATGTCCTACGAGTGGATAACATGATATATACTAGTCCAAATTGAAACATATTAGGATGTCGTGAATGCAGAAGGGCAGGCTCTCTCAGGAATGTGCAAACCATTCATTCACACACTGCAAAGTTGAAATGCATCGGATATAATGACAGAGCATCAAATCAGATCTGTTGCGTTACAAATAGCCAATCTAATAGTTTATCACAGATAGATATAGGTATAATAGCTATAACAGATTCTTTGCATCATTTAAGTCTTATGTCTAGTCTTTTACAAAAATTAACCAATTGGATTTAATGCATTAATAAAGGAAAAATGTGCTCATGGTCTTGAAATTAGGCTTTAATTTAAGAAGTGGTTCTTAGAAGTAATTCTGTTTATCTGACACACCATCTTTGTGTTGGGACTGTCAGTAATGTCTGGTTCATTTTATAAGCACCTGGATGTTTTTATTGCTGCTGCCCATCTTACAGAGACTGAATAGATGCAGAAGAGTGACCTTAGAAATATTCTGCTGAAGAGTTTCCAGCTTCATTTATGGGATTGATGGTTTTGATAATAATATGTAGAATACATATATATGAAATAATATATAGAATAGGCTGTTGTAAAAGGTTTTCTTAAATTGGAATACCAGCATTTAGGGAAATCTTGGTGACTTAAAAATTTCATGAGTTTCCTAGACAGCAAGTGTTGAATACCAACATGTGTCTAGTGTTTGTCTTTCCTTGGTGATTTTTTTTTTTTTTTTTTTAGAATAATCTGTGCACAGTATACATACTGACTATTCGCATTTGATAATTTTTCCATATCAGCAGTACTTTATAATCCTGGAGTTACATTTGCTACTGTGGGATCCAGTGACTTTGTATGCAACATAATAGGAATGGTGTTCTTATTTCAAGAAGAAACTCAGGATTTGTTACAGCAGCTAAATTTTACCAGAGGGATGCCTAATAAGTACCTCTTTTCTGCACTTCATTTCAGTTAAATACTTTGCATTTGTTATGTAGGATCCTTTAAATGATTACCCATTTCAAGGTGAAATAATTTCTTTTTGTGGTAAATTAGGCTAATGCTGTCAAGGCCTAAAAATAAAACTGGGGTGTTTCTGTGCAGCGCAAACAGAAGAGAAAAGGATACATAAGTAAACCAATGACTTGTGCTATAAAAAGAAAGTATTTTTTTCATTAAAAAAGCCCTAAAATCTATGCCTCTTCTGGCCAAAAAGTGATGCATGTGCGTTGTCATTATGTTCAAAGAGTTCTGAGAGACACTAGTTCTAGAGCTTAACTTTTTGTGCTTACCCATTATAGAAAATCACCACAGTGAGTGAGTAATAAAAATTTCTTAAGAATACTCATTTCAACAGATTAAAAAAAGTCAAGGATGAAGGGATAAGCTTTGAATCTGTTTTGTTTCTTGCAAGCTGTGGGCTGTGGAAAGGTTCCCTTACCTTAAACAGCTTTTATGGAACTCATGCAAACAAATTACGGTCTTTCTCAGAGACTGTAAAATCTCTTCTAACTTGCCGAAAAAAAGCTAGGTGTTATTTTTCCACAGTAGTTACTTCCAAATCAAGTAGACAGTCTGTAGGCCAGAAACTGAATTACAATTGGAATCGTGGATTCAATAAATTATTGAAATGGCAATGGATATGGTGTGCTTTTGTACATAATGCTGCTTCTTCAATAGGGTTATGGGCAGCTGATGAAAATAGCCTCCACTTTGCACAAACTAGACAGAGCTGTGTTTTTATTAGGATTGAAACAATTTCTGACTCTACCACTAGATTATATTATGGCAAGGCTGATAGTCTTGATAAATTTAAGAATATAATTCTCTAAAAATGTATTGTATATGGCATTACCTTACAGTCTTGTGAAAGAAATAGCTTCAGTTACTACACAGCAGTTAAAAAAAAAAAACCCTAGTTTGACCAAATTGGATACCAGTTCAAGCAAAGAAGTCAAAGTACACAAATCACTCACAGGTTAACTTTTCTCCTAACTGTTTCCCAGTCCCTGTGGATACTAAAAATCTTGTTTAACAATAACATTTAGCAAAAAGTTACACAGTAATTAAATTATATCTCTGTGTGTGGGAGACAAAAGCAAAATTCTGTTGAAAAACTTTTCAGGAAAGAATGCTTCAAAGTAGACTGCAATACAAATTATTTTCAGTTAGTATTTGGACCAGGTTTCATTCGTTTCTGCCTCTTCTCAGGTCCAGTGTAGTCTCATCCCATGGGTCTGCTCTTGCCAAGCAGTTTAACATGTAAATGATCTTATTGAAGGCTTTGGATAACATTTATGTTGGTGCTGCAGCAAAAATGGAAATGAGGAGACAGCTGAGAGCAAAATGGACAGATTTACAGACTTGTCTTCAGCAAAGGACCATAAAGGCTCTGCCTTGTTCTCTCACCGTGCTTCAGCTTTACAAGGCACCGAGTTTATCATTCTTTAGGGCTCTTCAGTGTGTCCGATAAAGAAATAAAAGGGTGAGAGACGCAAAGCTGTGTGCAGTTACTCTGTAGCTGTACTTAGGGGCTCGTCTAAGAAATGAAAATCCAGCACTACAATGGTTTTGGACAGCAGGAGGAATTTAGGTAAGTGGGGTGTGTTTACCTGAGCTGACTACTGGTCAAAGCACTGAAAGAAACAGAGCTTCTCTAGTGAAAGCTGCTGTCTCTAACCACCGTGGTAGGGATCTAGGTCTCTCTTGGCATCCAAAAGATGCAAAGACTTCCTACTCCAGATTGTCCACAAAAAGCTGCGCTGAAATAGTCATTGAAATAATAATTAAAAATGCCTTTCCCTACCCTTCCCTCCCAAATCTTAATGTTCTAGATTTTCCTCTCCAAATACTGGGTCTGCCTCAGTCATCAGATATCAGAAACTTACCCATGTTTGTGAAAGAAATATTTCTTTTTAAATTAAAACAAGTGGAAAAACCCCAAAACAAAAAGCTTTGTAGTCCTAGCTGTACTTCATCTAAAGGTTATGGATTTCATTTAAATATTTTGTGCTGCTTGTAGTTCTTACTGCATCTCTGTACTGCTGATGAGAGTTGCTGAAATAACAAGCATCTATGATAAACTGATGGAAGTATCTGCTATAAGTTCATGTTTTAATGATACCGATACAATAGTACAGTAATATTTTGAATTGTGTTTCTCTACAGAAATTCTCTGGAATTGAGACTGTTGAGATTTTTTTAAATCATTTTAAGGAGAAAAAAAACCTAACTGCTCTCAGTTTCATAATACAGGAATCTATTTTAGCTTGTCTGATATGCTATGAATAACATAATTGATTCAAAAAAGACATACATGTTAAAAAAGAAAAAATACAAGAGTGACATATCTGAATAATGTGACATTTCCATAACAGGATGCTTCAGACTGCAAATGCAGCTGCTGCTGCTTTGACTTCATGCTTGCCTGGATTCCTTCTGTTTAATGCGGAAAAGTCCATAATCAAAAATCAACCTGTGGCATTCCAAAAATCAAATTTCTAATCAGATTAGAATCTGAAGTGATTAATTAGATGGAAGACTTGATTCAGCATATGTATACCCAGATAATGGGAGGTTGCAGCTGCCCATGAGAGCCCTAGAAATGTTGCATTTACTCTTTGTATCCAAGACTTCCAGAGCAAAAAGTTCATGTCAAAGAAATTCTGCTCCCATCGTCCTCTCCACGCATCTGTTAAACACACAGCTTTGTGTTTGCAGAGCAGCACAGCACTCCAGGGCTGTGTACGTGCTGTACTGCCAGGGTACAGCCAGCAGGCACAGAACACTCTGCTTCAGAGCAACTCTCAGTGCTACCAAATAACTCAGTATTCCTGCTTGTCCTTTCACTTCATGGTCTCCTAAAGCCCTTTTTACCTAAACTTTGTTAGTCTTGTGATGGGTTATTTAAAACTCTTCGAGATGTGCTGCACTCCAAAGTAAACTGCTTCTGGAATTCCATTGTCACTGTTACAGCAAGTGTCAAGAACTACGTGGCAGGCATACTGCTTTGTTTTACTTTGAAAATATGGCCCTTATCCACCTTATAGAGTGAGAAATACATTTTAAGAAAACTCTAGTTTGAATACAAGGGTTCTGTCAAGTCTCTTACATTTGCAGAATCTGCTTAATGTCTGTTTTCAAGCATCAAAGGCAAGAAACTACTTAATGATATATAACTTCCCTGACTTGCTTTGATTGTCTCTATTGTTGAAGCAGCGCTTCTGCAACTGGCATGTAAGAGTCTCATCAGATCAGGACTTCAGATCATAGATTTCTTCCTCCTTTTCCTACTGTTTTTTTTCTGTTTGAGGCAGATCACTATTCATGTTGCAAAATTCCTCAATTTGCTTCCTGTTTATCTGATCTTTGTGTGTTACTGAGCGGGAAAAATTACCATCTACATTGCAGAATTCTAATTACAAAATTTCTGCTGTAGTCTTCAAACTGCATTCAGATAATTTCAAGTATGCACAAGTGGCTGAACACGGAGCCGTCTGAACTAGCAATCAGCTGGCATTTTTAGTTTTGAGCAACCAGCAAATTG
The DNA here is from genome assembly GCA_013397935.1 of Dasyornis broadbenti. Classification (NCBI taxonomy): domain Eukaryota; kingdom Metazoa; phylum Chordata; class Aves; order Passeriformes; family Dasyornithidae; genus Dasyornis; species Dasyornis broadbenti. The sequence goes on along the minus strand of VZRN01004407.1, from coordinate 4,140,852 downwards.
AATTGGTAAAATTCATTCTGATGCCAGCAGGGGGGGGTGCTCTTGACTGCTGCTAGTTGAGAGTTTCATTGACAGTGCAACATAATGGGAAGGGAGTTTAGAAATAACCAGTCGTGGAGCTCTCTTGATTAACAGGGCTGTTAGGCTGAGAGCTACATTGTTCCAGTACTTCGTGGGGTGATGACAGGCGGGGCAGGGAGTGAAGCTCCGTGGTGTAGCTACTTAGCCTTGCAAAAGGAGAAAGGAGGGGGGGGGGGGGGAAGTATTGCAGGTAAATTCAACAAAGAAAAAAGATGCTGGTAGCCAAATTTATCTGCTTTTCCTGTTATTAAAACCTCAGTCTCATCATTTTCTCCTCACTGTCAATGACCCTGAGAGTTCAGACATCTGGAACTCTGCAGAGCTGAGTCACAGACATTGAATGCAATGTCTCCTTTATGAATGCTGTTTATCTGAATTATTTAGATTAAAGACTTCAGAGATTTAGAGTGATCAGATTTTCCTACTGGCAGTTGATGTTGTAATAATGTTTGTTTGCGAATAGGGTATGTATTCCTTTAAAGACAGCTTGAAATAGTTGTTAGTATACCATATCTAAATTTAAATAAAAGCTAGATGTTGCAAGTGTGTGTAGGAAATAGGCTAGCTTTTATGAAGTCTAGCTGTCCGAAATGATGTTGTGAAATAACCCAGAGGAATATTAGGTGTTGAACCTTAGGCTGGCCAGGCACCTCTCTCACCCGTGATGAAGGATGATGATCTCAATTCATGATTGTGGTACTGGCAACTGTATCTGTTTGTTTGGTCTTTTTTAATGCACTACTTTTCAATGGAATTTTGTGTTATATATATTGTTCGGTCAAGAAGGATAGATGCTTGCAGCATTGCAGAATGAAGTCCTGGTTGAACATGTGGTGCCAGCTGTGCATTGTCTGAATTTTTGCTGGTGTGGTGGATTTGAATTTGCAGTTAAAGTATGTTTGCAAATGGTATTGTAATCACTTAGCCATAACATGTAATGGTTTGTTGAAATTGTTGCCTTGATCCCACCTGATCTGCCCTGGTACCTGAACAAGCCTGAAGTCACAGGAGGTTTGAAATGTGGTAGAATTCCTGGGACAGGGTTCAGACTGAGCTGGATGGCTCCAGTTGGCAGCAGGTGTCTGGAATCACTGAGGTTTGACTTGAGACAGACCTAAGAGACCATGCTGCCTACTCTTTTTCTCCAAGCTAGGATGTGATACAGATACAGTCTGGTCTGCTATAAGTCCCCTTACCCTCCAAAATCCAGAGAATGGTAAGTAGCTCTTTCCAGTGCTTGATGATCTTTAATACCTCAAACATTTTTCCAGTGAGTCACGTATACACTGAGAAGATGAATGTCTGTTCCTAATTTTCTGTTTAGGCATTTAATTTTTCTTTCCGATCTGTAGTATTTCATGTGTGTCTTCGGTCTCATGTTTGCAACATTTTTTCCAGTTATAAAGATAATTTTAAACTCTTACCCTGTCCTCTTAAGTGTTTGCAGACTCTTCTGCCTGCAAAACAACCTGGAGATTTTGCAGTTTAGTCTGTCATTGTCCAAGTCAGAGTCTATGTATTTAGTCAGGACTAAATACATAGAAATTACGTGTAAGCAACACAAGTTATGATTTCACAAAGGACTAGTAATTAATAATCTGAGTAAAATTTATACTGCTGTCATCTGGGCTATGTTCCTTTGTTACAATAGTGTTACATAGGGCAATGTCAAAAGGCAGAGTTAGGATATGTTAACTGTCAAAGATGAAAATTGCACAGTGCTGGTGGATTCATGATGATGGTCTGTATTGCTCACCTAGCACTTGTTTAATATTTTGTTTTGTTGTCTGTCTGGACACCTGTACTTTCTTAGAGTCACCTTTTACAGTCTTAAACCCAGATTTTGTGTGTCTCCAAGCTCTCTGTCGTGAATTAATTTCTGAAGATAATCATTAGCAGTTACACCATTTGCCCAGGCGAGTTCCTTTGAGGCACTCAAAGGTAAATTTCATCAGGGTCTACTGTCCTGAATATATTAAACTTACCAAATTTCTTGTAGCTAGTTCTTTGTGTTTTCTGGATCATGCTCTAGTGACGCGTTTGTTATCTTGTTTCTGAGAATTCTCAGTGTCTATTTAAAAAGCCAGGGGGTCCCTTGCATACAGATGAAAGCTTGACAAGTACCAAGTGAGCAATGTCTGACTTGAGGTGTAGACAGCCTGAAACAAGGTCTTTGGAGGGATGTATGTTCTGTTCCATTGAAATAAAAGTCTTTAACCTGTCACGGTTGAAAGAAAAACTTTAAATACAGTCAATGCAAAAATTTGTAAGCCTTGGAAAAAAATTCAGACAACATGCAGCTGGCACCATGTGTTCAACCATGAGTTCATCCTGCAATGCTGTAAGCACCTATCTTAGTTGACCTAACCATTCCTTGTGAAGGAAATAGATGTGTATGGCCCTATTCATGTTGACCAAACTGAGGCAGAAGGGACCAGAGAAAGCCCTCTTGAGCAGAGGTCCACCAGTTTATTTAATAGACCCTCTTTCTGCATTTAATGGAGTGCATACAAGAAAACTGTAGGTGGAAAATAACTCTCAGCAAAACAGAAATTTTATTAGAAATATCTGCTTTCTATTAAGTTTCTGTGGGTTTTGTTGTTCTTTTGAGATGAAGAAGGGGGGGTTTTGTGCAGTTTGTCAGTGGAAGTGCTTTCTTTCAAAGTTAGATTATTATTTTTAATTTTTTTTTTTTTTTTTTTTTTTTAAAAATCAAGTGGCAAATTGTTT